>PPNW03000009.1:0-388282 GCA_003708315.3 Groenewaldozyma salmanticensis
GCCATGTCAAAGCCTTGGGAGGGGTGGCTCAGGCTGTCTTCATCCGTGGAGGCTCCATCTTCGGTACGATCAGGACCTACGCCTTTTTTACGCGTTCTCTCATCCTGGTCTTGCTGTTCAAGCCTCTTCCTAGCTCTGCTTTCGCGAGAAGACAAGGAAGACGCGTCGCTTTCGTCGTCGTCGTCCATTAAAAAAAGCGAAAGTTCGAGTCACGTGATCAAAATTACATGTTTGCCCTTTGATAATTTTAAGTCCGAATATGTAGCTAGACTATTATAATAGACACATTTAAATCAAAAAAAAAAAAAAGAAATCAAAAAATACACCCAAATTTTTATTCCAGATGAGCCGCGCGGCTACCGCCCCTAGAGCCCATTAGCAGTCCTCAGGACAATAAATTCCGTTTATTATTATTATTCTTCTTATTGAAGGCGGTTTTACAGGGACTAGACCTGAAGGTCCTCTTGGATACATCTAGCAGGGAGCCTTTGGTGCCTATTTCGAGAAATTTAAGATGAGTACGTACTTGTGTGAATGTGGAGAGTCTGAGACCATTGAGCACATGCTGAAACACGGTGAAAACTACAACATTGCCCTAGGGAAACTAAAGGCAGTGTCACCGGAACTAGACCTGAAAGTTCTCTTGGACACGTCCAGAGGTTCGAAGGCGGTTGTTGAGTTCCTCCTGAGTCCTCAGGACATTAAACTTGATTTATTATTCTTATTATTATTATTATTATTAAGATAATTTATTCGTATGAGATTCCTCGGGACAATAAACCCCTAATTCAGCAATGATTCAGCTCAATTGTAACAGCACCAAAGCCTTCAGAAAGAACCACTAGGAAACTATATACTATTCGCTGTTAACGCCGTTGTCATGTCAAGTTTATTAATGTCTGGAGGGTTTATGCTACTACTATATGCAAACCTGCAATGTCGATCAATCTGCATACTTATCTCAAACTAGCGCACACCAATGCCGATCATGGTGATGTCTTCACCAGAATAACTTTCTAGCGCTGTGACTTATTCGTTCTTCAGGTGCTCAGCAACTTTTTAGCGTTCAGGTATAGAGATATATAACCTTGAAAAAAGGTGCGACTAAAGATCATAATCAAGTATAAATTCTCAAACTCCAGTTTCATAGGCTGATTGAAGGGTCGGAATCATGGATCATTTTTATAAGAATTGTCCCACTCAAAGTAGCCAGCGTCAATAAGGTCTTCAACTGACGTGGCAACTTTCCCTGTCCTCTTGCGATACTCTTTGAAAGCTTTTCTAATCTCTGCAAGGTTAAATCTATCCCTGTACCTCTCTTCTGTAAAAACTGTTGATTTCAAATCGCTGGGGCTTGGCTTCGAAGTGGCAATTTCATTTTCAAGCTCAACCAAATACTCGATTTCCGTAGGGTACCTCAAGTTGTGGAAAGATGCGTCACTATCCACTTCCTTTGACCTCTTGGAGTCCCATTCCAATCTTTTTTCAACGGGTGGTAAAGACAAGCGGTCAGACAAAACTCTAGCAACGTGAATAGCTTGAATCTCGGCAAATCTGAAAGGCTGTATATACTTACACAAAACCATGAAAACCAAAGTTGGATCTGGAGCATAGTATAAATGGTTGTAAGTATTGTGGACTCTTGCGCCGTTAGTAATAACTGGGTACGGGCTTTCATTGATCTGCTTTAAAAAGGGGTAGGACCTCAGGTACCCAGTTGCAAACACGATATAGTCTATGTTTTCTGCAAGTGTCCCTTCAGTATCAACGAGAAGTCTCCTCTCAACGTCAAACTCCGCAATTCCAGCAATGACGCGGATTCGAGGGTCTCCCGTCTTCTTAATGCTTGCTCTGGTCTCAGGATCACGTACACACTGATACACAGCAGAAGCAACAGGAAGAGAAGCTTCAACAATGTCGTTTCCACTGGCCTCAGCGCCAACGATTACCACGTTTTTGCCTTTAAACCGCTCAGGATTCCTGTAATTTCTGGAGTGTATTATAGAGCCTGGATACGCCTTGTCCCAGTTTTTCAGGCCTTTGATATCAGGAATAAAAGGTACATTGAAGTTACCGGTAGCAACAACCACAGCATCAAACTCCTCTGTTTCAGATTCATTGCCACTACCATTCTGGTGAGTGACTTGCCAAACATCGCTAATCTTCTTGACATCTGTCACCTCCCTGTCGGTCGAGATCAAATCCTTGAACTGTTTGCTGTAGTCTTGAAGATACTTGGCAACTTCACCATATGTCGGAAATAGGGGTCTTTTTTCTTGCTCGTATGACTTGTCCTCATAGCTCATGTCATAGTAAGGTACGTTAGTTTCTAAATGCTCATATACTGGAGAAATTCGAGCATCTATGTGAGTATTAGGGTTTAAGGATGGCACACTAGCTGCCTCTCCAACTTCGGGAGAATAGTTCCATAAGCCTCCACTCCTATCTCTCCACTCAAAAGCCTTAATTTTGTTAAAAGCTCCCTCAGCTTTAAGTGCTCTCAGAGCTATGAGCCCACTAACTCCGGTTCCGATAACGGCTACCCTTTTCACAACTTCCTTTGTCATAGTTTTTTAATGCAATAAGACGCTCAACTACTCGGTTTGACGGTGAGAAAATGTTCAGTCTCTACACAGTACTTTCAGGAAATGGTCTCTAGTAGTTTCTCGAGATAAAGAAGGCTCACACGAAAACTACAAAATCCGCGTAAGCATTTCACGAATCGCGGACATTATATATATAGTACGTTGATGGCTAATCAAACTATAAATGAAAAATTAAAGAGAGCGCGAAAAAATTGAATAGCTCGATAATTATCCGCCAATCGGGCATCATCCGCCGCATGAGAAGCCTAATCAGGTATTTTATCTCCGCCAGACTACAATATTAATCCGCCGATATTTACCTGCGTAGCCTGTTGGATTCCCTTCGCCCTTCTGAAAAGTGGCCTCACCGCTGGCATCAATTGATTGTGATATTTGCAATTGTACTCGTGTATTAATTATATACGCTGAATTGACAGCTGATTGAATAAATAGGGGTAGCGGGCTCAGAGTAATGATGCAATTGTCTTATCAAATTGAGCCTTATCATACTTGATGTACTTGTCAACGTTCTTGGAGAAATCACCTCCGCTATGCTTGTCGTAAAATCGATGATAGAGTGGGGTGATGAACCCAATTTCCTTCACCAGGCTTTGGTTCAGAGATTTTTCAATTTTGTATGACTGGTGCCTCTGTACCAGGCTATCAAATTCTGCGTTAAAGTTTCTGAATTTTTCTTTGACAGCCTCTCTGTCCTTTGAGCTTAAGGTTTTAGTGCCTGGCTTGACGACAGTCACATCCATAAGAAGCGCTGCCGCGGCTTTCCATCCTTCCAAAAACATGTTGAGCCCCCTCTTTTTGAGCCTTTCCAGTCTTTCAGCACCAGATTCACCAAGAACAACAAATATATCGCATTTTTTCACTTTCTCCTGAGCAAAATCCAAATTGCATAGTATGAGATATCCAACCTCGGGATTTTTCCGCCCCAGAGTTTTAGCCTTTATTTCAATACCTAAAATAAGGGCATCAACAGCATCTGAGAAATACAACGAGAGCATTTCCAGGTGATTTGCGGCCAGATTGTTATTGCTAGGCAACGGTGGAAGTAACGAAGCCCACCCTGGTTTGGGAGTGGGTACCCAAGACCGTGCAGACACTTCGGATATTGCAACCAGCGCATTTTCCTTGGCATCAGCAAAGTATCCCATCCGTGTCATTACTGCTCCTGTACAGGGAAGCACACTTTTGGATGTGAAGCTATCAGCTGCAACCTGCTCGTCAATGAACCTGAAAAAATCATTTAACACCATCACTGCAGTTTTCCTGAGTGACTTTGACAAATTATCCAGCCGCGTAAGCGGGGTAGCTCTCTTACTGAGTTGCTGAGTGCATGCCATGACCAAAGATGTCTGCTCAATAAGGTCAAATACCAGCAAATAGTCTCTTGACAGATTTCTTTGAATTGTGCTTTCATAGGCTTCGCCAGCTTTGACAAATCCAACGATGGTTTGGGAGCAAATCTCCTCTTTAACAAAGGACGCGTCCATTTCATTTTGAAAAAAGTATTGCAGATCGTCACAGCAAGACGTCACCAAGCCACACAATGCTTTTGAAAGCACTATGAATTTTGTTGTTCCCAACCTATATTCCCCTTTACTAGTGGCTGGTGTAGACTCCAAAGAAGCAAGAGAAGCAAATAGATATCTCGAGATTACATCCAGCACAATTTCTCCCTGATTCACCTTAGCTTCGCGAAAATAAGCCAGCAGCTTCATGATTGTTTCATACTGGTCTTCGGGTACAGATGGGTATGGCTGTCCTTGCTGAACATACATCTCCGCATCTATAGGGGAGTATATTTTTGCCAAAACCGCTCTGAAGTAGTTTTTAAGGTCAGAGTTACCCTTCTTCAGAAGTTGACTAGTTTTATCAACAACCTTATAAAATGCACCCAGCTGCCCCGTCTCTAGTTCCTCGTATGACCTAGCAAGGTACTTCAGAGATTGCGTATATACTTGTATATTTTCATCATTTACTCTAATCACGAGTTAGATAAGGAATCAAAAGGTATAATATTTCTCTTTTTCTTTTGTTTACTAACCCATGCTCAAAAATTTCTTCGCAGTCCCTTGAGAGCCTGGCATGCTTCGTAATATCCTCAATGACGCCCAGGCTAGATTTGATGTCTAAAACGTTAGAAATCTTCAGCTAGTCTCTAGACATTGAACGTACTCTTTTCCAACAAATCAAGACTCCGTGTCTGTCCTTGAATGGGCTTTATAGCGAGCTTTGCTGTCTCCCCTGTGTATGACAATGCATTAAGGGATTTTGAGATTTGAGCACTCAACAAATCCACTTTAG
Organism: Groenewaldozyma salmanticensis; assembly: GCA_003708315.3. NCBI lineage: Eukaryota > Fungi > Ascomycota > Dipodascomycetes > Dipodascales > Trichomonascaceae > Groenewaldozyma > Groenewaldozyma salmanticensis. The sequence goes on from PPNW03000009.1 coordinate 4,905, forward strand.
AGAGAGTTTCTAATAGGATGTGAACATCTACATCAGTAGCTTCAACGCTTAAAGGATCCAACCCCATTTCTCTAGTTCACCAAAGGACTAAACAAAAATTCGAGGTTTTCAATTTCGTTGGACTGTCAAGAATGGTCAATGGCGCGCGCTCGGGTATCCTAATTCGGCAGAAAAAAAAAGATATCTATTTGGATTACTTGTCCCTGTAGTTGCCTTTTGTCCACTTGATCAGCTGACTTTGCAATATCTGTTTAAAGGCACAAGACTTTTCTCAATTAAAAGGATGGTTCAAACAATACAACCCTCCTCTCGTCATGTATGCTGTTAGAGGTGGTTGAAAATAGATTAGTTTAGGTGCGCCGTGGTAAGATTTACAAACTAACTTGGGGTGTTCCTCAATCTAAGCACATTAGAGCTGATCATGCTATATAAAACGGGTTCGACGATATGATTCCGACACTGTCTTTCTGACCTTTCAATTTTGTCATTCCAACACTCAAACTTCCCGGCCCACAGCATTTTTCCGTACAGTAATCATGGTCAAGGCTATTATTGCACCTTCTATTCTATCTGGTAAGTCTACTCTTTGAAAGCTGCTTTCACAGCCTTTGTTCAAAGTGAAAAATACGCTAACCGGGTGACCCCAAGCCGATTTCTGTAATCTTGGTGAAGATACTAAGAAAATGGTGTCCAACAAGCCAGACTGGCTCCATGTGGATATCATGGATGGACACTTTGTTCCTAATATTTCATTTGGCCCGGACATTGTCAAACAGCTGAGAAAGCAGGTTCCCAAAGACCTTATCTTTTTTGACTGCCACATGATGGTTTCAAATCCCTCTCAATGGATTCAGCCAATGGCTGATGCTGGCGGGGATCAATACACATTTCACTACGAGGCTACAGAAGACCACATCAAAGTAATTGACGAGATTAGAAAGGCTGGTCTGAAAGTGGGTATCGCTGTTAAACCCAAGACTCCGGTGGAAGTAGTGTTCCCACTAGCGGATAAGGTGGACATGGTGCTAGTGATGACAGTAGAGCCAGGTTTTGGTGGACAAAAGTTCATGGCTGACATGATGCCGAAAGTCAAAGCACTTCGTGAAAAATTCCCGGACCTCAATATTCAAGTGGACGGTGGCCTTGGAGCAGACAATGTTGACACGGCAACATCAGCTGGAGCTAACGTTATTGTTGCCGGTACCGGCGTCTACAAAGCAGACAATCCTGCCGATGCCATTGAGCATTTGCGGCGGTCAGTATGCAGCTGTGGCAGACATTAGGTTGACTGAGAGTTTATATAGCATAGCCCTTAGGCATATTCCTTTTTAGTAATACGAATCTCCTATTCTAGACTCACTGGTCCTAAAAAAAACCGTATCTGCAGATTGAGCTGTAGTCTTAGCAGCATTGATAACTAGCTTTATCAAGCTCATACTAGCTGAGAATGCCCATGTTCACGCGAAAGGGATTGATACCGAATTATAGTTTTTTTTTTCGATTGTTCGTGGGGGCGGTAGTCAAAGATCTTACACACAATCGGCTAAGCCGAACAGTTGTTGAGAGGATCGAGAAAAAAAAGCAGTCGTATAACAAGATAATAACCTTAATTAAAATATATCTAGGCTTTACACAAGCTTGGATAAGAAATCACATTGATGCCTTGCGCTGTCTCGTTTAGCAGTCCTCGCTTTTGAGGAAAGGTTCCGACTATCCAACCAGCTAGTAAAAAAAAGTAAGTGCTTGATAGAGGAGGCGTTAAAAAAAGCCGCTCCCGCTCCACAGCAATATCTTCTTCTCAAGTTTTTGTCCTGCATTTGTACTTCTCATACTCATTTGCTGCCCAGTAGGCTTCTTTACTCTGGAACGCAAGAATTCTTGGTGTTATTTCAAGGGGCAATTAGCTCTAACAAGTGCTGGCACTTGAAGATCAGATCTTGTTGAAGAGATTGCTTGTGAGTTTGAAATAGCGTGTTTCTTCAAGGCACACGTAGCGAAAAATATGTTCCCATTCAGACGGAGCAAGGCCAGGGACTACCCTTCTCCCTCATTGCCATCTCAGAACCAGCAACAACAGTCTTCAGAAGCTCCTCCCGACAGCTCTCTTTTTCATGGCCGTCATCATCGGCATAGCCATCATAAAATTCCCCAGCAAAATCAGTCGCAGAACCTCGAGCAGCCAACAGATCAATTTCAGCCTCCATTGTCTTCTGAAAAATACAGGCCGGGCTCTTCTTCTCTCGCTCAGCTTTTTGGAAGTAGGCATAGCTCAAGGTCAAGCTCTGTGTCTTCGGTGGAACGCAAACCTGGATTTGATCCTGGCTCATTAGGGCCCCACGCAACTGAGCCTGCCGACGGCGAGATATCTCCATCAACTTGTCGCTCGCCATCTATTAATGTCACTTCACCCAATAGTGAATCCCCTGATCCTGTTACAACTAGCACTCATCTACTGAAGCAAGGAACAAGCTCCCAGCTTTCACCAACGAGTTCGAGCATATCTTCTGGCGGTTTTAACTCACAGTATTGGAGTCAGCCTAGTAACGTTAAACGTCCATCGGGGTTTAATTCTTCTCCAAGACCTCTTTCAAGAGTAGAATATGAGCGAAGAGGCAGCGATCCGAATACAAAAGGAAGGCAGCAGGATTTGAGACGAATCAGTGCAACCTTGAATGCAGACATCCCTGAGGGATTAAAAAGAGTTGGAACTGATATCAGCATGGCGGATACTGTAAGGAGCAGTGCGAGTAGCGAGAGCTCTCATTTTTCAGGAAGTGGAATCTTTTCAAAATCTGGAAAAAGTTCTCAACATTCTGATGCAGCTATGGCTAGAATGTCTTGGGAGGCCTTTTTAAACTTTATTTCTACTTCAAGATTGTCCGATGCCCTCATATACGGAAAAATTAGGAAAGAGGCCTGGTTACAGCATTCTGGGACTGACTTTCAGCCCGACGCGCGGAGATTGGATATAGGGGAGCTATGGATTCAAATGGCAGTAAGGTGTCTGCTTCAAAACAAACTTTTATTTTCGCCGGTCTCCAACATCCTTTTAAAAACTGTTGAAAGGCCCTGTATTTTGGAAGTGCAGGGTGTATTAAAAGATCACTGGGCTTGGTCTACCGCCTTGGAGTATCCAGATGCAACAATTTATGGGTTCAAACCTGAGCTTTCTTTAATGGCTTCTCGGTCCTCACGAGCTGAGCCGAAGTTTGACGGCCCCTCAAACTTTGTGCCGTTCATTGGTCACTCTTTGACATCTCTCCCATTCGCTGAAAATTTCTTCTCGGTTATTACCGCACGGAGTCTATGGTATGTTGTAAAGCAAGATCAATGGATAGAGGTTCTGCAAGAGTTTTTAAGGGTTCTAAAGCCAGGAGGTGTACTGGAATTAATTCTGACGGATTTTACAACCTTGACTTTTCAAGGTGAATCTCCTCAACTTGTTGAGAAAGTTTTACGAAACGTTGAAAAACACAATTTGGACGCTACTGCTTCAATCCACGCTGCAGCGAGATTGTCACAGTCGGGGTTTGAGAACATACATCGCTCTTTAGTGGGGCTGCCAAGAAATTGGGGAGGTCAAGTATCAAATGCTACAGAGCTGCTTTCTAGGTTTTTCACTGAATCCATGCTAGTGGCATATGGAGATGTTACCACAGAGGAGCTAGAAAAAAACAGAACCTCTTATGGTACTAATTCTAAACCTACTACTGGTTATGTGTCCTTTTTGTACGCAACCAAACCACTCTCACCAGATCCTGATGAGCCTGCAGAAGAACATGATGCTTAAAACTTGGTCTTATCATGTCTGTGACTCGTTATGCTTATGATTTGGATATTATTGTTCAACTGATCTTCATCTTATGATTTACTTGTATCTTGTTTTGTAATCTTTATCTTTAATTTATCTTGCAATTTAGAATTTTGTTTTATTCGGCTTTATATTTCCAGCACGCATGTTATATTCTTTTCTCCGTCATAAACATAGTGCATATCCATGGTACCTTTGATTTTGCCTTTTACACATTTCTCACACAGTATTGTGTACTTCTCGGGATCGCCTCCATACTCAATGTCTATTCCTGGGTTAGGAAATACATAGTCGTAGCCTTCCTGCACAACACAAGCCCCCGGTAATTGAGCCACAAACATGCGAGGCCCATAAAGTCTATCATACGGCCGGCTGACTGGGTTTATAATACTAACCCAAGCACAGTTTTGGTAAAAGTCCCTGTTGCCTACGTTGCTGATCCAGCTCCATGACAGTAATGCAAGGCCTTGTGGTGCAGATTCGGGTACTATAAATTTATACTTTTGTGACAACGGGCACCCTCCAATTATTGACTTTACAACAGTAAAAGTTTTCCCGCCGTCGTATGACAGAGAAACTTGGCAAGAACCACCAGAATGGGTCGCAGTTCCGCTCAGTCTAAAATGTTAGAAATTTTCCAGCCAAATCTTATATTTTGCGAAGTAGCAAAACCAAGCACACATACTCCAACTCCTGGGCCATCCCCGCTCTGTATTTTGCAACTGGTAAAGGAGGCTCTGCAATGTGATAACCTTTACAAGGATATATCCCGAGAGGATCGTTGTACGAGTAGTCAGCGCTTTTGTAGTTATAATGCGGATTGTTTGGAGACTTGATTGGCGGAGGCTTGATCATTTCTATATGGCTGAAAACTAGCGTAAATAGAGTACAGACCCATATTAGCTTTGTTACAGCCAGAAAATGGCTCATTCCAATGGAGAACAGGCTAATACAGTAGCATCCATATGAACTCCAGATTTTCTGCGAACTAAACCTTTAGTTCAATCAACGGGTCAGTAGTTCAGATTTTAAATGGTCTGCAGTATACAAGTCGTACCCTGAAGCATAAAATTCATGAACCGATCAAGTAAAATTATGTTAAACCGAGCTCAACATTTCCGCCCTAATTCGCGTAACTGGGAGAGTCAGTGCACCGTTCGGAGTAGCCAATCTCATTCAGAATACCTCATTCGGCAAACCTACCAGACGGCTCTCTCTCTTCTACCTGACAATTGTGCGCTACGCGAAGTGTTCAAGATCAGAAAATAGTACCAGTTACTTTGTAGCTTCCTGAAAAGGACGTTCCTGTTTCTAGAAAGCGTTAAATAGTAGTATCGATTGATGGTATACAAAAAAGGTAGAGTCATTTTGGGGGGGTAACGTCGCTAACATGCAAATACTGCTACCGGAGCTTGATAGCTTCCGGTGAAGAAAGCATTGGTATCTGAAGAGTAACCTATAATAGGATATCACAAAATGTACGATAAGCTGATGAAACAAATTCAGCTGAGCTTCTAAATACTGGTTGGTTTCCAGCTCAAGTTCGAGCGGAGGTATAAAAAATTCAAGACTTGAGCTAAGTAATCTAGAAACCTATAAGTTGTAATTAGCATTCATATAGACTATCGACTTGAATTAGCTAGAATTAACTTGTCGCATGTATTGCCGATCTTGAAATTTATCGCTAACGATTTTTTTTTTCAGAGCAGACTCGTCTTGAATATTAGTAGGTGTTGCATAGAATGCAGACTCTCTGTACTCGGAGAAAACCTGCTGGTTTCGAGAATCTTGTTTGTAGAAACTACTCTAAGGTAGGTGGATGGTCAAAAACGAAACAAAGAAAGACGGGACAGCCTCTGAGAAATAGATGGATAGTGGCAGAGGAAAGGGAGGCCGAGAGACAGCAGCGTGACGAAGAGCGACAGCAGTCTCTCAGCAAGTTAAACACTGCTTATCGTCAAAAATTCAATGAAATCTTGCAGGAAAGTTCACAACACAAGTTTGAGTATCAACAGAGGCTTGGTGCTGCAGATCAGCCTATGGACACTAACTCCATTTCCTCTAAGCATTTGTCTGTGACCGACAATGATATTTCTGAGCCCCCTATGGTGGGTGACTTGGTAGTGACTTTGCAATGCGGAGCATGTATTGTTCTAGATATATCCGAGGTTAACTACGTGAAAATGTTCACCGTGTGTGACTACAACGGTAATGCTGTTGATGTAGCCAGAAGAGACGTGGTTTTGAGACTGGGTAGTCTAATGGACCCGGCACGCTTGAGAAATTCTGTCAAGGAAACAATTGTCAGTGCGTTACCTACCAAGGAGGTTACAGTCAAGGCTAGAAGTCTAGTTGGTGCCACCTTGAGATCTTTCTACACTCAGGCAAACAGAATCTCATTGAGTGTAAGTCGGATTCTCGGAGAACTGATTCCCTTATTAGTCCAAAAAGAGAAAACACTGAATGTGCCGCTGATTTTTGTTTCTATGGTTGTACAAAGGGAGCTCAACAATAAGTCCGCTCTCCCCTCTGACCCCAAAGACACTGCAGGCGACATACAGGCCTATTTATCTTTCCCCCCTGAAAATGTCAAACTTGAGAGCGTCGACTCCATGATACTTTATGCTACATACTCTGTCATTGAGTCGCAGTTCTACAAGGAGGTACAGCTGAATTCTGGTGACTTTTTCTCAGGTTTGCATGCTGTTACTGTGATATCAAAAAAATTACAGAGCGAATACGAAGCTTCAATAGAAAAGCTTGAGAGCAATTCTCAGAATGTTGCAGCTTTCTTGAGAGAAAATCTGCCCACCCTTACTAACAAGTCTTCTAAGCACGAAAACTATTACCAGAAGCTGGATTTCGAAGACGTCATTGAACAATACTATGACAAGACTGATTTGAGCAACTTTGTAAGAGTTTGCTCTGGAGCGTTAAGAAGATTTGCATTCTCAGAAATTTCAGAGAGAGACGTTTACGCCAAGTCTCTATGCGGGATGTTTTTACGAGATGTCGAGAATCTGGATGGTGATGACAGAGCTGTAATACGCATATCTAAAGACTTGTTTCAGCGGTTAGGCTACAACCAAGAGTTTTTATTGCAAGCACCCCGGCTAAGCTCGTTTGCTGAGCCATACCCGGAGCTGCCAAAATCAGACATTTTGTTTGACAGAGCAAAGGAAATTCGCATAACACACGAGCCAAAAGTTTACTGCATAGATCCTCCCGATACTGCTGAAGTTGATGATGGCATATCTGTAATAGTTGATGGTGATATATTGACTGTCAGCGCACACATTGCAGATCCTACTTCTATGTTTGAGTCTACCAATGACCCCCTGTTTGAAGCTGCCTATCATAGGTCCACGTCTTTATATTTTGCACACAAGGATATTCCAATGCTTGCAGATAGCTTCACCGAAAAGTTTAGTCTCAATGATGGCTCAAGGTGCTTAACAGTATCTTTTCAGTATGACCTTGGAAGAAAAAGGGAAATACCAAACTCCCGGAAAATTTATCCTGGAACCATAAAATCTTGCGCGAAGTTGACCTATGACCAAGTCAATAACTTTTTAGAAGGCAAAGACTCTCCTTCCAACTTTGACAGTAATGATTTGACTAGCTTGAAGCAGCTATACGCTTTGTCCAAGCTTTTACAGGAAGATAGAATCCGCTCTGGGGCCATTTTGATAGATCTTCCTCAGACAAGGCTTTCCGTCAAGAATCCTCAAAAAAGATTCCCGGAGATAAGCCTAGCTGTAGAGTCCGGAAAGTTAGAGGACTCTCAGTTTTTGGTGAGCGAAATCATGATCAAGGCCAACAGCATAATAGCTACTTTCTGCAATGACAATAAAATACCCTGCATATACCGGTCCACGGCATTACCCGAGAAAGAGACCGAGCTAGAAAACCTTATACCAGATGCTTCAAACGCGTTAGCACAAGCAAAACTAAAGACGTCTATCAGGAAAAGCAAATTGTCGGTTGAGCCTTCTCGGCATTCTGTTCTGGGAGTCGACTGTTACGTCAATGCAACATCTCCTCTGAGGAGGTTTTTCGACATGATTTGTCACTGGCAAGTAGTATCATTTCTGACGGACAAGAAAAAAATGCTAACTAAAGTTCAACTTGCCATTGTGTCTGCGAATCTGAAATCTCAGATGGGCTACGCTGCCTGGGTCACTTCGGCCATGAGAAAATACTGGCAAGTGAAGTTCTTTGAGCGGAAACTTGTAGAGAACCCAGAGCTGGAACTAGAAGCTATAGTGATACCGGAAAGCAAAGCCCCGGTGCCTGGAGAGAAACTCCTTCAGCAAAATGTTATGATAGACGGTTATGGCACTAACGCGTTTTTGATGCTCAGAGAAAACGAGAACTCTTATAAGCTCGGTGAAAAAATTCACTGCAGGATAAAGCTGCTAAGTGCTCTTTCTGGCACAATTGAGGTTGAATCTCTAAGAAGTTAAGCAAGGGATTAAACCATGTAAATATTTAAAACCGCATTGTATGCTAGAGACATGTAAAAGGCTATAGTAAAATTGCCACTTATCATCCGTAACATTTATGCCGTGGTGTTAATTGGAAAATGACCCTCCAGAAGCTAGGCATTTTCTACAAGCACTGTAACAGGGATGGTCAATTGACTCCACGCTGCAGCTAGTGCAAGTCATATATATATAGTAGCTATAGTATACTAGCTAGTATATGCCCCGAGATTTCCTCTTTGGTGATTTTCTAGCTAGATGATTACGTGATCGATACATGTGAACTCTACTGTCGAATATATCAAGCTCAAACTTAACACGTTGGGAAAACAGCTGCAAGATGCGAAGTATTAAGGACTCAGGGCCGGAGGGCTGGCTGCCTCTTTGGTGCTTTGTGGTCTTTGCCTCACTGCGCTTGTGCGCATGTAAAGATTTTGTGCCAATAGAAGTAGAGCTTCAGAGCAATTGGGCGAATACTCCCTTTTCCCTCAACGTCATGTAAGTAATCCTCTGCAAACTATCTATTGAGACCACGCCTAATGCGAACTAGACACGCAATTGCAAATTACAACATGAGCTCTTATCACAAGCTAGTTACTTCCTTTGCAGACTTAAACACAGAAGCTGAAGATGCTACAGACAAGAAGATCTACGAACATCTGATTAACTTTTCCACTACCGAAGGAATAATATCACAAACCCAGAGGGGCTTTGTTGATTTTGCTCTAGCAAATCACAGACACTCTGCTGAGATCCAAGCTCAATATCAGTATTTTGATGTTGAGGTCAAGCCAAAATTTCTAGGTCAAAATGCATGCCACAACCTTGTTGTATACAATGGGAAGCACAGCTGCAAGGTTGATCTAGTATTTGCACTGGAGACTCCAAAGTCAATTCTGCCTGTAGAGCTTATTCCAACTGATAGGGTATATGGGAGGAACAAGAAAGCACCCTATGTTGTATTGTATACTGACTTCACCGAGAATTTCCAGGTTTTTCATGAAAATTTGATGGCTTCTGCTGAAAACGGCAAAGTCCAGTATATTATACGATATCAGAGAGGCATTCAGCGGGAAATTGAACACTTGACCGGATATGGCGTTTCCTTAAACGTGAAAAGAACAGACTACCTAGTAGTAGATGATCGTGACAACTCAGTGGTTGAGGACGAGCTAGATCTTGAAGGACAAAATGTCCAGCAAAAGCCTCAGAAGATTGAAGTAAAACCCTCTGACCAGAGTTCGAGTATCAACAAAGCTGACTTACACTCTTTAGGGTTCAGAGCGGCAGAGTACATTATGTCCCACGAAAATCCTTTTGAAGCATTGAAACAGGTGTCTTTGGATTTTCCGAAGTACTTGTCGTCGATAGGAGCATTGCCTCCCAATGTAGATGTATACAGGGATTCGAAGCATAATGCTGAAAAGGGAAGGCTCACTCTTGGGACAAACTCAATTCTGATCAATGGAATGCCAATAGTTGCGGACGAGAGTATTTTTGGTCTCTTGGATTCTATGGACCGTGAGCTTGATTTTGTGTCTTCTATTGAGGCCCTCGGTTTCAATACCAGTTTTACGTCTGAGTTGATTGCGGAGAACCTTATTGCCCGTAGCATGGAGCAGGGTGGACCGCGATATGACTATAGATCAAAGAGTTTGATTTGGCTGAACGATATGGAACTTGATCCCGTGTACAAAAGTTGGCCTGCTGACCTTAATGCATACTTGGAGGTTCCTGAAGACTCTGACACTCCCGGATATTTTACCCGCACAAGGCACAATGTGAACTCTGTTGTTCTTGCGGTAGACTTTTCAAATCCTGCACATTTCACTTACATTGCACAAGTTCTGGGTGTTCTTCGTCATGGGGTTCCGATACAAGTGGGGGTAATTCCGCTAGTAGATTCACCACAAGGCCGCAGGGCTGCACAGGAAATTTTTTTCTTATCGGAAGAGAACAGCAATGGTGCAGCAGCTAAGTTTGTGTTGTATTTGCTCAATGGTATTCCAGCTGATACGGCTTTTCTATCCGTTCTTGGGGCCGATTTCCCCATTGAGAATTTAGACAGGGACTCGCGAGTATCGGCTTTAGTCGAGGATTCTGTTTCATGGGCAAAGAAGTTTGGAATTGAGGAAGGCACCAGCAGGCCGCTACTTTTTGCAAACGGTATTTTGGTAGAGGCCTCGGGTAATTGGCTTGTAGAAGCCACTGCTGTGTTTGAGAACGATTTTCCTTACGTGCAGTCTCTAATCTCCAATGATTTACTTGATGGTGAAACTTCCATCAGAGATGAGTTCTTGAGAAATTCGTATAACAGCAGAAACGAGTTGGTGTTTCCTTTGAATTCTGAAGATAACACGTATATTAACACTTATCAGCTTCAAGTGTCTTTGGCGCATGTGACCTTTCCTACTCTTGACTTTCTGTCAAAAGTGGAGTCGCCTTATTATACCACTATCTGGGTTCAGGGAGATTACAGCCAGCGGCATACACTGGAGCAAGTTTTGTTTCTGCTGAAAGCTATATCTAACAATACACCAAGAAGTAATGTACGTGTGAACTTTTTGCCAGTTCGTTCTGACCGCTTTGACCAGGATGTCGAAAATTCGGTTCTATCGCTATTGGAGTTTTTGAGCAATCACCAAGAAAGATTTTCTACTGATGACATTGTAAGGTCCCTCGACATTGCATTTTCTAGACAATATTTGGGTAAAGAGCCCGAGCCCGAGGATTTGGAATTTGTTACAAATCTTCATCTAGGAACAGATTTTATTACCCATGAAACTGGCTATTCTGCCATTTTATCCCCTCTTATTGGTGATACAAACTCTCTAAAACTTGTTGTAGCAGGAAGAGTGCTGGAGTTGAACCCAGAAAAAGATATCCTCGATGAAGATGGAGTTGCATTACTATTAGCCAACGAGGAAACCACAAGAATACATCCTATCATTGCGAAAGTCAAATCAGTACCTCTAACAGGTGAGTTGTCCCCAGCCTTTGAGTTTTACGACTCACTGGTTTCTCTTTACACCAAAACATTTTTTATGGAGTCCAAGCGTAGTGGTCTTCTAGCAACTGGGCTTCAACGGGTCGATACCTTAGCTTGGGCTGGAGAAAACTCCACAATAGTTCTTGGTAGCGAGGAGGATAACATCGCGCTCAGAGTTGTTGCTACAATCGATCCTGTAAGTGTTAAAGGACAGGAGTATTTACCTGTTCTCGAAGCATTGGCTTCACTCCCTGGTACCCAAGTACGAATACTTCTCACTCCCAAACCAGGTCTCACTGAAATCCCTATCAAACGCTTTTATCGATCTTTACTTCCCTTGAAGCCATCGTTCAACGACGATAGCAAAAACATGCACGACACCCTGGTATTTGATTCGCTTCCTACAGATACTCTTCTCAACATGGAGATCAAAGTGCCGAACGCATGGGTAGTGACTCCAATTAACAGTACCTACGATTTGGAGAACATAATTCTTGATAATGTCAGAGAGGACAGACTCCAAGCGATCTATGGTTTACATGGTCTTTTACTCGAGGGCCATGCCAGAGATCTCTCATCCAAAAAAGCAGCAGCTGGGGTATCTGTTCAGCTTGGTTCCTCTCTGGAACCTCATATGACTGATACAATTGTCATGGCTAACTTAGGCTACTTCCAATTAAAAGCAAATCCCGGGAAATGGAAGCTAGAGCTAGCGGAGGGGAGCTCCAGCGAAATTTTTACAGTGGCATCATTGGGTATCGGCGGGTTTGAAAGCGAAGAGCAAGTTTACCAAGATGTGTGGATAACAAAGTTGACTGGTGCCACAATCTATCCTTCTTTCGAAAGAAACCCCGGAATGGAGTCTAGGGATGTCCTTGAGAAGATTCCACACAACAGCTTCTTTTCTAGATTGAAGGGCGCCCTTTCGTTGGCACCAGCTGATGATAAGGTAGAAAATGCTAGCATAAATATTTTCAGTGTGGCCAGCGGTCATCTTTATGAAAGGTTTCTTGGTATAATGACAGATAGTGTCATGAGGCACACTAATCACACGGTGAAGTTTTGGTTTATCGAAGATTTCTTATCTCCCTCTTTCAAGGAATTTTTGCCTGATCTTGCCGAAGAGTTTGGTTTTCAATTTGAGCTTGTGACCTACAAGTGGCCATATTGGCTCAGAAGCCAAAGCGAGAAACAAAGAACTATTTGGGGATACAAAATTCTCTTTTTAGACGTTTTATTCCCATTATCTCTGGATAAAGTTATTTTCGTTGATGCAGACCAAATTGTGCGAACAGATCTGAAAGAACTAGTTGACTTGGATCTCCAGGGCGCGCCTTATGGCTTCACGCCAATGTGTAACTCGCGAACGGAAATGGAGGGTTTCAGGTTTTGGAACCAAGGCTATTGGAAGACGTTTTTGAAAGGACATCCATATCATATTAGCGCTCTCTATGTGATTGATCTAATTAAGTTTAGAGAAATGGCTGCTGGTGATCGTTTGCGTGAACAATATCAGATGCTATCTGCAGACCCTAACTCTTTGTCCAACCTCGACCAGGACTTACCAAACAATTTGCAATTCGAAATTCCTATTCATTCTCTACCGCAAGACTGGCTTTGGTGTGAAACATGGTGCTCTGACGAAGCACTGGCAACTGCAAAAACTATTGATTTGTGTAATAATCCTCTGACCAAAGAGCCCAAGCTTGATAGAGCTCGCAGACAGATCCCCGAGTGGACAGAGTATGATGACGAAATAGCCGCTCTTTCGGAAAAGTTTAAGCAGAAGCAAAAAAATACCAGACTTTCTGAAAAAGATAGCATCAAGGAGCCCATTACCAGCGATTTTGAAGGCGATAAGGATGTAACACATGATGACCTTTAAGATCAATGACGCAAGTCTGAGACGAATGACACTCAATAGTTTCGAGCTTAGCTTAGACATGAAAATAATTTATTCTTTTCCTCTAAAGAACTTTGCTAAGTAGTCCAGAGAGCTTTTTAGGCTCTTGTGCTTTTCCAGGGCCGGATCTGGATACTACCTTACGTTGCTCGAAGGACCTTCTGACAGGTTCTGCTGTTTGCTTAGCCTTCCCACTTTCACTTCTTTTCTTTTGAATATTCTCAATCATCTTGTGTCGTTCTACGTTTTCAATAAATACCTTGTTTTCTCTTCTTGCTTGCAGGATCTCAGCCTTCATCCTCTCCTGCCTTAATTGTTTCTCCAATGCAATTTGTTCCGTTAAATTATGCCATTTGAATTTTGGCAGATACTTAACATTCATTATATCGTCATAATAGTAAGAGCCCTTTTTGCCTCCTATCTTGTTTCCATTCAAGGTCTCTGTTGCGAGCTTAGCATCCTTTTTTCTAACGTACTCTGCCCATCCCTCAGTGTACTTCTTCTTCTTGTTTCCTCCATACTTGACTCTCTTAGTATAAGCTTTAGGATCTTCAGGAGACATATAGATACGATTGACCTCGCCAAACCTAGAAAGCACTTGTCGCAGTTTGACGGGCTTCATATATGGAGGGATCCTGGAGATGTAAACTACCCCAGTTTTCTTGACCTTCTTGATAGTTTCCTCGACATCCTTGGCAGACAAGGGTTTTGATTCATTATCGTCTAAGTCAGAGTCCAAGTCTTCGCTTTCATGTGCATCCTTCTCTAGCTCCTCCAGTTCATCATCTTCATCTGATAACTCGGTAAATGCTCTTTTAGTACCACTAGCTTTGCCTTTTGTGAAGTTGTCGTCGTCGTCGGATTCAGCGTTCCCGTGCTCCTCCGCAGATTCATGTAGACTAGACTGTTCGTTATCGTCATCACTCTCTTCAACTGAGAAAAAATCTACAGCTTTGCTCCTAGCCATGTTGGTTGGATTTATCTAGACGGGCTCTGAAATATTTTTCTAAAGAAATCTCGGTGATCTTAAATTTTTTTTTGTAAGCCGGCAGAAAAAAACAGACAAAAATTTAATTAATACTAATGCATTGTTAATGGTTTTAAGCTGGCTGAAAACCCAACATTTCGGGAGCACTGATATTTATAGATAAATTGATTTGAATCACAACTTAGACTTAACCAGTCTTATGGCGGAATCAGACACCTCCAAAGATGAACTCTATTAGCTCTTTTCTGCCGGAGCCCAAGAAACAATCTTCAGAAGGCAAGAAGAAAACAGGGGGAAGCCTCGTTATTACCCAGGACCTTGATGAATCGCAGAAGCAACTACTTAGAAAGCACAACCCAATACCGTCATATCCCAACAGAAGAGGATGGCGTCCAAGTGATCCGGAAGATTTTGGAGATGGTGGTGCGTACCCTGAGATACAAGTAGCGCAGTACCCTCGAGGAATGGGCAAAAAGAAAAAGAATTCACACAGTAATGCATTATCTTTACAAGTAGATAGTGATGGAAACGCAAACTACGACGTTATAGCTAAACAGGGACACTCGTCGAGTAGAATTATTCAAACTTCATATTCTGACCTAATTCCTTTGAGGGAGCGCATCTCAGCGGGAGATATCTCGTTGGCGAGACCATCAGAAGAAGAAGTAGCGGAGACAACAGACAAAACCAGAGCGGCCATTGATAAGATTTTAAAAGGCAAGATTGATTCGGCGAATCCACAAGCCCTTAGCACACAAGAATCACAAAGCACATTTGTAAAATATACCCCAAGCAGTGCAGTTCATGGGAATAAGGAGCAGAAGCAACGGCTAATCAAGATTGTGGATGTTCATGAGGATCCCCTGGCACCACCAAAATTCAAACATAAAAAAGTACCCCCGAGACCACCGTCTCCGCCAGCTCCAGTGTTGCGGTCGCCGCCAAGAAAGGCCACTGCTCAAGATCAGCAAGACTGGTATATCCCTCCCAGCATCTCTAACTGGAAAAATCCCAAGGGTTTCACTATTGCATTGGACAAACGAATAGCTGTGGATGGTAGAAGTTCGAATGATGCTCAGATTAGCGATAATGCTGTCAAACTAGCTGAAGCACTGTACTCTGCCGAAAGAAATGCTAGGGAAGAGATACGGCAGCGGTCCATAATGCAGCAAAAGCTTGCTGATAAGGAACGGGAAGCTAATGAAGAGCGACTAAGAGAGATGGCAAGAAAAGCGAGAGAACATCGGAATCTGCCCAGTGATAAACCTGAAAGAGGTAGAAGGAGAAGCGATTCAAGATCACTGTCACCTCAACCACCCAGACAGGGTAGGTACCAAAGCAGAAGCAGAAGCCGAAGTCGAGGTCAAAGTCCGAGACGGTATTCTAGAGAAAGAAGAAGCGACGATGATGACGACGACGACAATCACGATGATGATGACGAAACAGAAGAATCAAGAAGAAGGGCTAGAATCAGAGAAGATAGAAAACGAGATGCCGAGCGAGAATTGCGCTTATCCAAAATGGGTACAACAAGGAGAGTACAAATGCTGGCTCGTGATCAGAACAGAGATATTTCAGAAAGAGTTGCTTTAGGGGTTGCTTCAACTACTGTCAAACCTTCGGGCGAGGCGCAGTTTGATGCACGACTTTTTGGACACAGTGCTGGCGGGTCCAGCTTATCTGGAGATCAAGTCTACGACAGATCGTTATTTTCTGCTCAATCTGCCGTGAACGCGATTTATCGGCCACGAACAGGAAACAGTCTGGTAGACTATGGCGACGATGACGAGGATGATGCTGATAAGGAGCTGGACCGTTTTGCCTCTGAAAGCCGATTTGAGGGGCTAGGTGGATCCAATGCAGAGGCGAGAGACGGGCCCGTGGAGTTTGAGAAAGATGAGGCAGATCCGTTTGGCGTAGAAAAAATGATGACGGAAGTGAAAAAAAGCAAGGAACTAGATAAAAATTCATATGGGCTCAATAAATAAGTACATAATAATTGAAGTATTAATGCAATTAATGAGTATATCTACTAATAGCTTCCGAGATAATAAATAATTAATAGCTTATTTGGGCAAGTACTTAATAAAAAGTTCAGCACACCAGCCTAAAGCTTCTGACCACAGGTTTTTTTTGTCAGGACGTCAATGCTTTCATGCCATTTATGGCTTCTTGGTGATAATTCGTCGTAAAATTTTGAGCCTTCTTGATAGTTCCACCGACATGCAACATGCGTATACAGACTTTGTGTCCAGAGATGTCGTTTATATACGTCAGAGCAGCCCAGACCAGCCTGTAATGATCTCTTGAAACTTTCAGTATTCCAAGTGAGGTATTCGGAGCAAAATGACGTATGGAAAATGTTCCTGCCGTGAGACCAACCCCGTATTCTCCGAAGTTTTCTTCAAGCGCATCTTTGAAAATCCTGGCTAAAGTTCGAGAGTCCAAACCTTTGATGTAATTCTGTCTAAGCTTTGCTTCAGCTATCTTCTGAGGCTCCTCTACGGACAAGCATCCTGGATATAGAATTTCAAATACAAGGTACCTATTTTTTAACCGGACCATCTCTTTTACCTGTAGGTTTTCAACAGACTTGGTAGGTGATTTTTAGTAGATCAAAAGCTTTTTGCTGATGGCCGTTTTGGTGATCTCAATATTATAGTGCTTATAACTCAAAATTAAAGATAGTAAGAAGCTACTAGTACTTCAGGAATATGCATATATATATATATTTGCAACATTTAATTATTTACTTATCAGTATACGTTTTAAATTTATTTTATCGGAGTAAACAGGTCGAATGAACCAGTTCCGACCTTCGAGATTTTACCAGTGACAACGCTTGCACTAGGAGTTTCCAAGAAATCAGTTGAGTTATCCAAAGTAGCTTTGGTCAAGAATTGACAAGTGGTTTCGAAACTCATCTTCAGCAGAGGCGAAGTTCCGGTATCAATACCGTATCTGCTGAATGGCAAATAAGTACCTTCTCTAGTCATCATATCAGCAATCAACTCCAAATGTCTGCTATTAACACTGATAGCATAAGTTCCGAAAACATTGTTGATTTCTCGTACAATTGTAGCTCTGGCAGCTTCAACACCGTAAGTTTTCAAGACGGCATAGATATCGTTTGAGGTGATGCCGTTGACATCAATAAATGCATCCTCATCCCACATGGCTCTGAAATTGACACCCTCAGTAGCCAAGTCACGTCTGCCATCCTTTTGACCTCTGTTTCTGATACATCTTCCAATCTTGGGGATCTCTCGCACAACATGCTTTCTGCAAAGATCTTCTATAAGGTTTACCATCAAGATTTTCTTGGTATCAGAGGGATATCTCAAGGTAAATTCGCACCACTCACCAGCTTTATCATCAAAGTTGAAACTGTCAACGCTCTTATGCAAACCAATAACAGCTCTCTGTCTCTCAAGAGCAATATCGGCAAGCTCTTCGTCCTTCATTTCAACGTCACTGTCATCACTGTCAGAATCACTAGAATCCTTGTCTGAGTCGTCGTCTTCTTCTTCTGATGATTGCTGAGCTTTCTCCATCACGTCTAGCTCGTCCTCATCAGGATCATCATAAGAAACAGCTTGTTTGCCCTTATTTGCGGCTGCCTCATCTTCAGCATCAGAATCAACCTCGTCATCGTCATCATCATCATCACCATCACCATTATTGCCATCATTGCTACCGTCACCACTACTGCCAGCCTTTCTTGGTATTCTACCGACATCAGGCACGGTCTTCAACGCGACGCCAATGCTATTGGCAGACTCCTTCTTTTGTCTCTTGATCTCCTTCAAAACTTTATCTTCTAGAGCATAAAGGAAACTGGTGGACACAACCTTAAGCAGCTGAGGCTGGGATACATCATACTCAGACTCATATTCCTCTCGCTTGAAGAAATTAAGCCTAATTGTATAAGATCTGGAACTTCCATATGAAGCACCACCAGTGCTTTCAGTCACCGAAACATTGTCAATCAATTGAGAAAGCACAATTTTTGCAATACCTCTGCAGAAAATATCAGCATTTTCATCATTGATATCCGGGAGCAAAGGTAACGTCATTTGAGGAGTAAGAATACTGGAACTGGCGGTCATCAGAATTTCTCTTAAACGGGGGATACCAAGTGTGACATTTGCAGCACCATGACCAGCGAAATGGAAAGTGTTGAGCGTCATTTGAGTAGATGGCTCTCCAATGGATTGTGATGCGACAATACCAACGGACTCTCCCGAGTCAACCAAGGATTGCTGATACTTCAGCAACATCAACGACCGGAAATTCTTCTTGGTAACCGTGGGTTCATTGAAAGATGCAGCTGAAGAAGCTTTACTGTTGCGTTTCTTGCTAGCGAACAAATTGTCATTCTTTTCCAGGAAGTTCTCCAAAGCATCCTGGAACTCCTCAGAAACAGCACCCAAGTATTTACCAGGATTATACTTGGAGAGCACAGGATCGTATTTCAAAACATCGCCAGCATTGGGTTTCATTCTATGTTTCCTGACTTTCTTGGCATAACTCATGGCTGCCTCAGTGTCAATCTTATCACCAGTCTTGCTAGGGTCATGCTTTTCCAGCAAGGAATCGTAGTTATGAAGACAGAACTCAAACTCTCGCAAATGAGACTCCTTGATCACATCAACCGAGTCTCCACCGTACAAAAACTGAATAAGCGAACCGTCGGAGTCACGGACAGTGTTGTCATAAGAGTTATGAACACCTTCAAGTTGCTTAATCAAGCATCTTTGCAAGTATCCAGATCGAGATGTTTTGACAGCAGTGTCAATCAATCCTTCTCTTCCAGCCATACAATGGAAATAGTATTCTTGAGGTTTGATACCAGAGAAAAATCTTCCTGAAATGTAACCACCAGATCTGGCTTGAGTATCATATGGTTTGAAAGATGGTAAAGTTTTGCCACTAACCATGACTGGTACACGTCTACCCTCCAATGCTTGCTGCCCCAACATGCACATAATCTGTGAAACATTGACATTTGAACCTTTGGCACCAGATAAAGCCATAGATTGCATATTGTTCTGAGGGAACCGTTTATCAGTACCGTCGGGAATACATTTAGCCACAACGTTGGAGGTAATGGTATTAACTTTTGACTGTGAGATTGCATCCAGGATGGCATGCTTGTTATCATCTCGCAAAATCTCTTCCAGTCTTCGTTTAAGTTCAGGATCAGTAGATTTCGTTCCCTCTGGGAGATTAGTCACTTCAATGGCAGCTTTCAATCCGAGATCCTTATTCTCCTCCATGATATCCTTACGCCACTTATTACCGTCATCAGTGAGCCATAAGTCATCCATACCACAGGTGAATCCGGTATGCATAATATATCTAGTAAAAAGTCGGCCTAAAACACTCAGCAACATTCCTGCAGAGTGTGGTCCGTAAATCTCGTGGATAGCATGCACAAGACCGTGATCAGCAGCACCATATTGAGATTTATCCAAGATACCAGAAATAAGCGCACCATCTTTGAATATAACTTCATTTTCATGAGATCCAGCCCCCCAGTACTCATTCTTGATCTTGTTTTTGGAACTCTGGTTCAATCCAGCAACACCCAACGGTTTGATGTTCAGCAATGCAGTAGTAATAATCTGTTTTCCTGTCCACAATGGTTTAGGTTTGAGGATAGTTGGTGGCACAGTGACGATTTTCTTGCCAGTAGTATGTCCATCTTCTGGTCGTATACATCCGTAAATCAGTTGTTGATACTCTTCTCTAGTAAAAAACGAGTCTTTACTGGTTAACCAAACACCAGCAGAAATATGATCCTGGATCAAACCACGTAATGGTTTACCGGAAGTAGGAGTCAGATACTGGGAATCAGTATTAGCCAGCAGTAAAGCTTCTGCACGCGCATTTTCATTTTGCGGGAAATGCATGTTCATTTCATCACCATCAAAATCAGCATTATAAGCACCGGTATTTGCATAGTGTAGTCTGATCGTCTTTTCTCCCGGCAAAACTCTGACTTTGTGTCCCATCATTGACGCCTTATGCAGAGTGGGCTGTCTATTCATGAGAACCACGTCATGATTGGTAATATGTCTAAACACTTTCTTATTGATGAATCTTTGGCTGCCACTACCTGCGTATAGTGAAGAGGGAGTGAGCAACTGGTTAGCGAGTGCAGTACGCTGTTCCAAGCTCATTGTCAAAAGAGAAACAATTGAACCATCTTCGTTTTGGATCTGGGTAGCTCCTGGCCACACGAGTGGACCATTGATAACGGCTTTCCTAAGCTCTTCAACATTGTATGATGTGACTGGTTCAGGGTAGGTCAGTTTGACCGCAAACACTGGAGGAATACCAACCTCGTTGGTCTCCAAATTGGGGTCAGGAGAAATAACTGATCTAGCAGCGTAGTTAACTCGCTTTCCCATCATATTTTTTCGGAAAAGACCCTCCTTTTTCTCCAAAACTTGCTTGATACCAGGTAACGGCAACGTTGATGCACCACCGGAAGTTCTAGCTTTAGTGTTGTCCAAAAACGCATTGACATCATTCTGAAGAGTGATGAAACTATTCATGAGCTGAGTGAAAATGCCTCGTCGTTCTTGTACTGATCCCTTCGTGGCGATAATCTCTTCAATGTTGTTATTGAGGTCTCGGATTCTCAAACAGGTAGTGATCACTTTTGACAACAGGTCGTTCTGAATATTTGAGTGAATCTCATCGCCCAGCTTTGATGGAGCTCTAAACCTAGTAGGAGGCACAGCTAGACAGTCAATGAAAAAAATGTCCGAGTCGGCGTATGTATGTACATCAGGTTTAGAGTGGAACAGTGGCTGCAAAAGGCTTTGTTCCTTCTTGAAGACGGCCTTAAGGATATT
Source organism: Groenewaldozyma salmanticensis (assembly GCA_003708315.3). Lineage (NCBI taxonomy): Eukaryota > Fungi > Ascomycota > Dipodascomycetes > Dipodascales > Trichomonascaceae > Groenewaldozyma > Groenewaldozyma salmanticensis. The sequence continues at coordinate 25,946 of PPNW03000009.1, forward strand.
TCTGGTTTCCGAAGACAACACATACCTGTTATCAACACCTTTACCCTTTGTTTCGTCAGTAGTCTTTGAGTTATTGAAAGTAGCATCAGCCTGAACCATATTTGGCCTTTCAGACCCTTTAATGTTATTATGTGCTGCTTGTTTATCGGTTAATGCACTCTCAAAGATCTTATCGTAGCCATCCTTTCTGAATTTTGGAGAAAACATGCCACAGTTATCACACTTGGTTCTAGCCAACAACAGCCTATAAAGCTCCTGGATAACCAGCTTTCTTTCCTCCAACACAATAGTAGTGTGGATACCTGCTGATGTGGATCTTCCCTCGGCAATAGCCCGTTTGATGCTTGCCTCAACAAACTGGTTTCGAGCGTTGACAATATTCAGCTCAGCAAACTTGTTCTCCTTGGTAGTACCGCCATTGCTCTTGCCAATACCATCAACTTCCTCCTCACCTTCCAGAGCCTCGTCCATGTCATCGTCAGTCAAAGAAGACTTGATTTTCTCTAGGGCTTCCAGTTCCAACACAAGCCCATGCTGAAGTAACTTGAGCTTACACTCAATTCGATGCAGCTCGGTTCCTTTAAGTCTGAACCTATGGCAGTATAAGCATGCAGACCGTAATAATATGTACATTTGCCCGAAAAATAAAGGATTGTAGACTGGCATTGGTAATTCAATATGCCCAATATGTCCAGGACAAAACTTATCACCCAATCCACAAGTAGCACATCTAAAGAAACGTTAGTCTCATTCTTGTCTATTATTCTAAAACTTTCGCAACTTACAAGTGTCGCAAAAATGCACCCAAGGCTAAATCATATAATCCACCAGGTAATGGATGTCCCAGGTTATCAAAAACTTCAGGATTGGTCAACTGTTTGACTGAAAGTCTTCGGATATCCTCTGAGTTCAGGAACCCAAAGTCCACCGAGACAATTTCAGTTCCGGTAGGATTAGAGATATCCATACTGAAAAGAAAAAGAAAAGGAAGGAAAAGAAAAAGAACCCCCTAGCGAAAGAGAAAACTTCTGTTGGTTGTGGGTTTATGAAGGTTTAGAATAAATATATGAATAAAGTGCAAAAAAAAAAAAAATATTTCACTGTCTATAAAGATGTTCAGATTTAAAATTTTTTTTTCACTTTTTACTATTTCGAGCTGTTAGGTTCAGCCGCACGCGAGCACTAGAAATATCTCCAGCCGTTGAAGTAATTAAACACTTTTGTTTTCCTCCAAGATTTTAGCGCGCTAAAGGATTTTTAACTGTTATACCTACCATCCCTGTGTTTTTTCCCTCACTTTCTGTGTATTTTAAAGCATGCTGGAGTAGTATAAAGCTTGTATGCTGTATGGTATTGCAGATAGAATACTTACAGCTCATGGCTCATGACATTCGAATACCACCACTGGATTGATACCTCAAATCACCCTCTCGTCAAATCATAATATCTTTTTTTATACTTTGAGAAGTGCAGATTTCCTAGGTTTGGTTTTCTCACTGTGTTCTAAGTTATCTTTTGCTACTGTAGGTTATGCTTTCTTGAATAAATCGAAATAAGCGAGATTTGTACCCTGCCTATACCTCCATAACTATACCCCCTTGACCATAACTTTTGCAACCTTCCTGTTATGAACACAGGAACCCACACCAATTCTTTTTTTTTTGCCTTCATTTTTCTTTCTCTCTTTCTGAGCATAGAAAAAAAAGATGCACCAGAATCAAATGAAGGACTATTATATTGGCGGTGATACAAAGCTGCCAGCAGAGCCACCTCCACCCTTAACGCCAGGACACTATGGAAGTTATACATCGTATAACCAACGCTATCTCTGTACAGGTACCGGCGCCACTTTAGGTTTGTGGAAACCTGGGGTAGAGCTAGTTGATAACGTGCCCGACTATATCGAGGACGATGCACTGTTTCAACGAGAAGATCAGATATATGTTTGCCTTTTGTTTGCCTTGGCCCTATGCGTGCGGTGTGTGGGCATATATGAGCCTAGCTTTCCAGTATACGAGGAAGTAGTTATAGGTGACCACATTAACAGCTATATAGAGGGGAAGTTTTTCTGTGATGCTCAGCCACCATTACCCGGACTGATTTACTGGTTTGTTGCAAGTATATTTGGCTATGACGGCTCATTTGATTTTAGTAGTAGCAACGCGCTGGATAGTTGCTACTTGCAGTCGAGATACCCCTTTATAGCGTTGAGGGTATTCTCAGCAGTGTTGGGATCATGTCTCGTGGGTGTCACATACCTGACTTTGAGGTTATCTGGCGTAAGAAGACTTTCAGCAGGCCTGGGAGCTCTATGTGTGGCTCTTGAAAACAGTTTTGTTATTGAATCCAGATTTGTTTTCTCGCTATCTCTAGTGTTGTTATCAACTGCGTTGTCTGTGTATACCTGGAAACGTTTAGAGACGTTGAAACCTTTTACTCAAACTTGGATTATGGCTTCCGCGGAGCTGGGCATGTCGCTAGGTGCAAGCTTGTCTTCACATTTTTTGGGCGTGTACACTGTGGGGTTCTTATCAACCATGTCCATGTACAAGCTTTGGTGGCTAAATGCTGACTTACACAAGGGTTTCAAAAGATCAGTCAGTCTGTTTGGTTGTGGGGTATTTGTATATGCTCTTATACCCTTGGGGTTTTTCACTGGGGTTTTGATGGCTCACCTAACGGCCACTCCGAAATCCGGTACCGGTGATTTGTTTGTACCCGGAGATTTCCAGGGCCATTTGATTAACAATGAGCAACCTTCAGTCCAGGGGCCTATTGTTTACGGAAGTATGATTACACTCAGACATTATAGCTCCTTTGGATATTTGCACTCGCACAATTTCACCATTGAAGGTGAGGGGTCCAGCGAAATGCAGCAGGTTAGCGTGTACGGATACCGCGATGTGAATAACGCCTGGCTAGTAGAACAGGGTACACCCAACCCGGGAGAGGGCACTGATTCCTTGGCGGGGTATACTGGCGATGAGCACTTGAAGCAAGTGTATCATGGCGAAATGATTAGACTGTTACATTTGGCAACTAATAGACGACTGCATAGTCATAACTTCTCCTCAATGAACCCTGAAATCGACTGGAAGTTTGAAGTTTGCGCGTATGGCGCTGACGGGTATATCGGAGACTTGAATGACGTGTGGCAAGTAGAGATTATACCCGATTTTTCAGCCGTGTACAGTGAGGAGCCGGAATGGAGAGCTATTCAGACTGCAGTAAGGTTCAAACATGTGTTGCGCGGCTGCTACCTGTTTTCTACTGAGGGCGAGAAATTACCCTCATGGGGGTTTGAACAGCAAGAAGTTGTCTGTGCCACAGAGGGAGTGATTGAAAACTCGGTATGGTTTGTTGAATCTAATTATCATCCGCGGTACAACAGCTCAGAAGGCAACCATGTAGGCTACGCTCAGCCGACTTTGACCCGGAAATGCCTGGATTATATCCATGCCATGAAACTGGTTAAGAAGCTGACCGTAAACCCGGTGATTTCTCTGGAACGCTCCGTATGGGAGCTGCCATTCTTGCTAAATAGCGGTTCCACGTTGTATTTTAAGGATAACCGCCAGATTTTGCTATTTGGTAATTTTGTGGTTTGGTGGCTGGGGATTTTGGGGATTGGTGGATACCTAACGTTCAAGTTCTCTACAATGCTACTGGTACAGCGAGGATTGCTAAGTTCCAGCAACCAGGCCCAACAATCAATGCTGGCTAAATATATAAGACTAGACCATGAGGCTGGATTTCTTGTGGTAGCATGGCTACTTCACTACGTTCCTCTGATTGTACAGGAAGAGGACTGCAGCGGAGACATGGGCTCATATTTGCCATCTTTGTATTTTTCGATATTGCTTTTCACAGTGGTGTGGGATCATTTGGTTAGAAGATTGGTACAGGACAGGCTCAACATTAAGTATTTGGACGTGGTGCTTACGCATACCATTGGGTTACTGGTTGTAGGCTGTTTTGTGTGCTACTCGCCACTGACTTATGGCGCCAAATGGGATTTGAAAACGTGTGAATCAAGACAAGTTTTCAACGATTGGGCATTTCAGTGTGAAATGTACCCGGAGTCAATAGATGAATATGACCAGATTGACGAAATCATGATTCAGGAGGCTATTTACAAAAGATTGATGAATAGCATGCACCAAATCAAGGATGACGAGGAAGCACCTCGCCACCAGCGAAAGGAAACTGATAGCGATATAGTGAACCCGGCCATCCAGTCAGCATTGCTACATGGGCTTTATAATAGACAATACCAGGGTAGAATGGTGATGGAAATGAGCGATGACGACGCGGCCAAGGCTGTTTTGCTTGACCCTGGCTGGGCAAAAGTAACGAGCCCTCCAAAGGTTGACGATGTCCCACAAGAGTCTGAACCTAACTTGGGGACTGAAGGTGTGGAGTTAGAAACAGCATTATCATTACGGCCCACCGCAGCCGTTACCGAGAAACCGGTTTCAAACTCAGATTTAACAGTGACTGCAGTAGCGCAAGTGCCAACATTGCCGCCTACCGATAATAAATCGCTGACAGTTACCTCAACCGCACTGAGTGTTATTTAAGAAATTCCAGCAAAGTTTGATTATACATATATAAACTTAAGTTATTTGTGAAATTTGAAAATAAAAAACTGATTCGGAGTCTATATATGTTGAACGTATATATAAACGTATTCACTGGCCTCTTCCAAGGTTGTTTTCATTTCTGGTTTTTTGCATGAAAACTCCGCTATAGCGCTGTCGAGTGGCGCTTCACGCGAATTGTAAAGTGTTTTGCTTACTTAAAATTTTTTTTAAGTTCTCAGTAAACCGCCGAATCAGGTTTTAGTATCAATACTAGTAGATTTTTTTTTTTTTATTTTTTTTTTATTGATAATTTCTCTCTTTCTCCGTAAGGGCCAGTTCGGTGTTAAGAGCGGAGATTGATTCGGATTAAAAAAAAATAAAATAAAACTGACTAAGTACTAAGAGACACTTACGCCTCATTTGCCTCTTTTTTTTGTTTGTTTGTGGCCTTTTCCTATATATATATATGGCGGGTTTCTCATGTCTGGCTCAGGGATATTTGGGTCCAGATCTAGCACGGTATTAGTATCGCGGCGTGGGCCAGTATATTTTTCAGCATTGAGTTTGTTAACCGCGGTGAACAAGAATTACAGCACCACTACAAACACATCAGTAACAGCAGCAGGCACTGTTCATTCTGGAGCTGTCGGTAGTGATTGTAGAAACATGAGTACTACTGAAAGTGTTGGAGGCGATACACAGTCGTTGCATTCTAAAGCCTCTGAAAGGATAAAAACCACACTGAAGGAGTCGACATCTTCAGGGCATGATATATTATCTCCTCCGCCACCCAGTTCTAGTAACTCTAGTAACTCAGCTGCTAACATGTCGAGTTCATCTCTGATTGAAAAGGAGGTGGCTGCTGGAGATGCGCCTGGTTTGAAGTCCACGCTCAAAGCACCGCCTACCCCGCCAACGGGCGTTGCTAGGGGCGGTATTTCACCCAAGATGTTTCCTCTGTCATACAAGGACTCATATACTCAGTGGTGGGATCGGAATAAGCTGCAAGAGGCACAGGATGCCATTTTGCAGACGTTGCCATTTTACCCTAACTCGGATGGAACTCGCGTAGCGCGTTGCTTGCAGGTTCCGCTGGATACCCACAAGAAGCTGTTCATCAACGAGTTTGAAATATCAAGAGTTAACGATAATGTATCGACTAAGGAAGACTTGGTTATATTACATGGCTATGGAGCAGGGCTGGGATTTTTTTATAAGAACTTTGACTCTCTATCTTCACGACCTGGGTGGACTGTGCATGCATTAGATTTACTTGGCTATGGGCTTTCATCGCGGCCCAAATTCCGAATCAAGGCGGAAAACTTGGTGGATGGAGTTTACCAAACTGAGGATTTCTTCACTGATGCTATAGAGCAGTGGAGAATCTCGAAAGGTATTGACAGGTTTACGTTGGTTGCACATTCGCTGGGGGCATATATCGGATCTGCGTACGCTTCCAAGTATCGAGACCGAGTCAAACGGCTCATGTTGGTTTCTCCCGCGGGCGTTCCCCGAAGTATTTATTCCATTGACCCGGAACTAATTGAATCAGCAGGTAAAAAGGATGAGGTGGGAGCTCGAGCATCTAGAGACTCCCAGGCTGCTTTGTTGGAGAATGCAGCTGCAATCAGACAAGTTCCCGGGTGGTTCAAGACTCTGTGGGAATGGAAAGTTAGTCCCTTCAGCGTTGTACGATTATCGGGTCCCCTGGGTGCCAAAGTCGTTTCAGCGTGGAGCAAACGAAGGTTTGATGGACTCAACGAAACTGAGTCTCGAGCCATGCACGATTACGTTTACCGAATTTTCAATGCGCGAGGCTCTGGAGAGTATGCTCTCAACCATCTGCTGGCGCCAGGAGCACACGGAAGATGGCCACTGGCGGAACGCGCGCACAATATCCCCTGTCCCAGCGTGTGGCTTTACGGCGACCACGACTGGATGGACGTCAGCGGAGGCAGACTTGCGGCGAAGCGGATCAGAGCCCAGGGAGGCGACGCTAAAGTAGTGGTGGTCCCGGACGCAGGTCACCATATATATTTGGACAATGCATCCAAGTTTAACGAGCTAGTGCAAGATTTGATGGAAGAAGTGGAAAGACAGTAATAGCTACAAAGTATGTATTAATGTTATTTCAAATGAAAAAACATCTAGATTCAACGTCTAGACTGAACAATAACCGCGCTTTGTGTTACGAGAGCCTTCTCATCTACTCTCATCGCACACTGCTAAGGGGCGTGCCCAAGAAAAGAGAAGACAAAGATTACATAACCATCCAGATAGCCGCCCGTATTCCCAAAAGGGAAAGAATAAACGGTTGGCTTGAGCCTTAGTTACTCAAAGGCTGTTTAACGCTACTATACTGGCTATAAGAGAGACTAGGTTAAGAGCGGGGGGGGCCCTATCGATCCAGCTATAAGAAGCGTTTCTTACGCTGAGTACATATATATATATATAGAGACAAGAGCATCCTTTGATAGCTGGGTGTGTAAAGATATTTATTCCACTTTTTTTCACCAGCAATAAGCTAATACCTATATTTATTTACTCTTTCTGTTTGATTCAGAGATAACCAAGAAATAAAAAAAGAAACATGCCTGAAGATTTGAGAAAACTCACGTTGGCAGAAGCTCATATTGGAGCCCAAATCTTATTGGACAGTTTCCGGTCGGATCCTATACTGAGGTACATAGGATCAGTGAAAAAATATGAAGATAACCCAGAGAAGCAAAACGAGAACATAGAGCACACCTTGTACCAGATGTTCTTGTGTTCAATCAAGTCGCATATAATCGACGGCGAGGTGCTTGTGATTGGAGATAACGAGGGAGTGGCATGCTGGGTCCCTCCTGGAATGGACCCTTACGCGCACTGGTACCCCTACCTGAGAAGCGGCACCTGGCTGCTGAGATGGAAGCTGGGAAAAGAGTTCTCAGATAAGTACGTTGCATTCATAGACCTGCTCACAAAGGCCATGTATGAGAATCTGGATCGAACTAAGGACGGCGAAATAGAGACGATATATTATCTCAACTACGTGGGGGTGAAGCCAGAGTCTAGAGGCAAGGGCTACGCAAAGCGGCTCATCACGTGTAAATTTGACCAGGTAAGTTTCCCCCTTTTTTTTTTTCTTTCAGTTATGGTGTGGTTTAAAAACCCCGGTTCTTTGAAATTTCTAACAGTTGTAGGCTATCGCTGAGAACAAGAAAATATACCTGGAGTCGTCCAACGCAGTGAACCCGCCGCTGTACAGGAAACTCGGGTTCAAAGACGTGACGCAGATAAAGTACGACGGACTTCCCCTGGACGTTATGATCAAGTATCCCAAGTAGGTTTTTTTGTTTATTTAGAGAATGTAACAACCTGTGACGTAGGAGTACCAGGTATTTCCTCATTGTGCCGTCTGCAGAAGAAACCACCCCCTTTCCATGTTTATCCGCGGCATGAACCGGAGTTTGATTGGACAAAACAGGAAATAAAAGTTTTTTTGTCGTTCTCGGAAAAACTTAAGCTACGTCACTCACTTTCTGCTTTAGGTTATTTCTTACGTCACATCACCTTTAATAAAAGAGAACTTAAAACTTTTTTTTGGGTCCTCTTTCTATTCTAATTCGGCGCTTGTGTTTTCAAAGCTGTTTTTTTGCAAGGGGGGGCATATTCAGAGAAAGCTGAAGGCTCAAGAACTAGAAGAAATAGTGAATCTATACGTTTACTAAAAAAAAAACTAGGAAAGAAACTCCTTAGTGTTACGTAAACACCTCGGCGTGTGCGTATAGAAAAATAACTAGCCGATAGCTTTGTTTCAGTTCCGATATGTTTATCTCTCGTTTTATGCAAAGCCATTACGTGATTATCTTATTTTTTTCTTACTTACTGTATATTTCACTTTTTCTTTTTTTTGTGTAGCCTGTTACAGCGCCGAAAGACTGGAAAAGTATATAAGTACCCAGGTGTCCCTCCCTGTTGTCAGATATTCTTATCATTAAACACTTTTTCACAGTTTTCACACCTCTCTACTACTTCTACATTATCATGTCTGCTCTCACTCATTACACCTGGAAATCAAAGGCCCCCGTCGCTCTCGGCGGCGCAGTCACCTCATTCTTCGCCATGAGATGGTGGTTCTACAGACCTGTGGTTAAGAAGTTTGACAACGACAGAATCGTCTCTGTTGAAAGATCCGGCGGCGGGTTGTAAGAACATCCTTTCTTACTTCCGTTTTCACTTGCATTTTTTTTTTTACTACAAAGTCCCTCAAGACGCTGACAAGAGTTTTTTTTCTCCCTGCTACCTCGTTGGTTCGAGCTGGTTGCTAGCGGGTTAGTCTACTGAAAACATGGGATAAGTCCAAAACCTAAAGTCGCAAGCGTCTTGCGTTTGCGCAACCCTGTGCCACCGAATCATTTGTGGCGTGTTGCCACAAACAGGGTCACCCGGGGGGTTATGCCACTCGGTGTAACAAAAAGTTTATAGCAACTGCAGTTAGCAATATCACTTTATTATTTATCTATTAAAGGTGGAGAGTGTTGGGGTAATTTTAATCTACCGCAGTTCAGACTCTCCAGATTTCCCAACATGAATTTGCCAGTATCTTGCTTCAGCTCAAAAATTAACCGTATATCTATTGACCGTATACACAGATATGGCTTGCAGCTGCAAATAGCACTCAATAGCCCAAAGCTCAAGATGCATTATGATTATGTAATTACATTTATAGAATTACATCAGCATTGGACTTTAGCGATCACCATGTTCTAATAGAAAAAGATAACCAATCCCCAGGTTCCCAACAGATTTCACCATCAGCAGGTGAGTAGATCATGCCATCTAACGCAGATTGATTATGCCAAGTTCTCCAGGTCCTCCCAAAGTTTCTCATGATCTCCGCTTCTTCTAGGCCAAACGGTGGTATTCACCGACATGTAGTCTAAGCGAGCTGATTCCCCAAACCATCTCATTGCATTGTTGAAATCGTGGATCCACAGATTTCTCAGCCGCGGTGAAAGGCCGTTACCGCTGGTGTCCTCACCACGGTCCCAGAACTTTTCATGCAACGTAGCAGTCCCATAGTCGAAATCAGCCTCCTTTGCCCAGTTTGTACTCCATACCCCTGCAGTCAGCCTCTGCCAGGGCATATCACCATCTTGACGATGAACGTAGTTCAGTAGCCCCTGTTCCATCATGCTATTCTTGTATCTGTCGGTGAAGTACATCTCATGCATGTACTTCTCAAATAAGGTCTCGTCAGGCTGGGCTACCCAAAACCCACCATTGAAAGTATCAGACGGGTTCCTGGGGGTCGCGGTGGCAGGACCATCGTCGGTTCCTGCAACCAGATATTTTGGCGGTGATTGCGTCTCATCATCGCGAGTCAACCCTTCCTCACCAGTCGTCATTACCTGAGCTTCCTGGAACACTTTATCGAGAGGCCTGGCAATCAACATGTCCGCATCCAGGTACAGCACTTTCTCAAAGGCTGTCATTTGGAAAACGCGCAGTTTTGTGAACTGGTCTTTCCATCTGTGTGAGTGATCTTTGATAAGCACGGGGTGATGTAACTCCACATCTTTGACCTGCACGATAACAGCTCCGTCCTTCTCTAACTGCTCTAGTTTCCAGTGGGATACTTCAGCTGAAGCGGCAACCACAAACGGTATCTCGTTGCTGAGTTTTGTGGCATTATCATGCAGAAACTTGTAAGCCAAGACCCGTGTAGCATTGTAATAAATATCATCTTCCTCTGATGCAGGGCCCGACGGAGAAGCTAAAAAAGTCATCACCGCATATCTGGTAGTGTTAACGTCCAGGTTCGCCTGTGCCAGGTCTGACTCTGTGGCCAGCACGCTGGGATACACGTGCTGCTGCGTGTACTTGTATCTCTCCGAGACGTTGGTGATTACCGGGTAGTCTAGTATGAACTCAGTAATACATAGCACAGTCAAAGTAAACACAGCAATAGCAGCTTTGCGATGCTTTTGCAGCAGCATCCTGAAAACAACAACAGACAAACCTTCAAAGAAAAAAAAAAGACCAAAACCTTGAAAGAAAAAGGACATTATCAAGGGTAGAGAAATATCTTGGTTCTTTTATAGTCCTAGCCTGAACCTCAAAATAGCGAATCCGTTTGCGACAACTGGCATTTCACACAGCTATAAAGCAAAAAAAATTCGACTGGTCAATACATGGTGGCTCATGGCCGACATGCAACGGGCATCCAGTCAGCGGCATACCATCCTTCACGCAGCAAATCACATACTATAGACTGCCAGTTTTTTTTTCTATTTTTTTCTTTTCCTGAAAATAAATAAACAGCAAAGGCCGTTCCGATACACTAGCAGTGAAAAAGTTGCTGATTCCAACTGAAAGAGATAGTTTATTTGCAGCGCGTTTCAGTTGCAGACGAGTTTTATCGTATTAGGAGACAAAAGGGGGATTTGAAGGTTTCAGTGTTCGGTGGATCCGATGCCATCAGGAACCAACTATCTCGGTCTATGCACATTGAATCAGAAAAACAGGAGCTGGTGAAGAATAATCCAGGTATAAATTTTCCAGACTGATAATATTGCCTTGGAGTACTAGAAATGAATTTAAATCAGCTCCGTCAAATGCAATGGAGGCGAGGTTGTCCCCCTCTTTGCTTAGTGATTCCCTTATAGCTTAAAGTTCATAGCAAGAATGTAACTTTTGTCAAAACTAAGCATCAACTCAAGGTTCTCTATTTTGATAATCCTAGCGGCACGAGTGTACCGACGAAAACTCAATTATCATGCCAAGCGAGCCAAATCGTAAACGCAGTGTTACTGGGTTGGCATTGCATTGCACTGTTCCACCAGTTAGGACAAATAGCAGTTTATCATGACTTTAACAAGAAGCCTTTGTGTGCTTAAGAACCAGCCTGTGCTTGGAATATCTCACTACAGACGAATCTCTCCACGGCCGTTGAAGGGAATTTGAGGATTTGAGGTCTGATCACTGATTATAAGCATAGTTATCGATATGATTGATTTTGATTTGGTTCTCGTGTTGAAGTGTGAGGTTTGCGTATACCAAGGGATTATACTGATGGGTATAGCCTTCAAGCCTACCCCTAAATATTTCTTTCTTGTTCTTCATCGCAATATATCTTGAGTGTGGATTATAGGGTTTCTCAGCTAACAATATAATATAGTTGTGTCATAGTTACCTGAATTCACTACCACTGAGTCGTCGAGCTAGCAATAGTATACAATGGAATCTCCAATAATAAAATTTTCCGACATCTTGAACCATTCTATTCACACTATAGTATATATTACCGGTAATGTCACATTCACATAGAAGCTAATAGTCATAACCTGGTTACATTAAATTCCAACAATAGCCTGCTCTTGATCGAACCACTTCTCACTAGTGCTGCATCTCTCTGTGCATGGCGCGTGCCGGCATATGCTTCTCAGCTTATAAACGCTTTGCGGCTTAATCTAAGTTACTTACGCGGACTGGATTGCTCAATACTTTGGTAGCCACTCCGCAGCACGATCAACCAGACATTTCTGGTTCACTGCAAATCAAAGCTGTCTCTATAGCTCAGTAATCAAAATCCATGGCTGCAGCCACTGGCCATCATTTTCACTGCGCAATCCAAGTTTTTCGATATACTGATTCTATACATAACCTACCGTAACTTGACTATATATGTGCTTTGTTGCCTCGTGACAGCATCGTATACTATATGAGTATAAGGGCTTTTCTCCCCGGGCTATAACTTTTATACAGAATCACTTTCTTTGGTTCACATGACCGTGGAGTGTGGGTCAAGAGAAAATGAGAAAAGAAAAAAAAATTTCTAAAGACGCTTAGAAGCTTATTTTTAGATTCTTGCAATTTTTCAGTCTTTGTTTCCTCAGGGCATGGCTTTGTTTTTTCCTGGCCAGATTGCTTTGCTCCCAGCGTTCGTTCTGCCTAGAAAATGGGCTAAACTCAGCAGATCCAGTAAATCTTGCAGCCAAATGAAAATCTTTTTTTGAACTTTGCTCCTTCAAGCATGATAAGCCTGTCAGATTAGCATTGATCAACTGATGCATTTTTGCCTGTGCAAACATTCGCGAATACCCAGCACTGAATAATGAAATTCTTTCTTTTTTATTTTTTTTATTTTTGTTTTATGTTTATAGTTTATTCTTTCGCTGGCCCATGATAATCCTTCCAAGAATGCCCAACATGACACTAGTGCTATAATTGAACACCGGCATGAGCGTACTCCTCACTGAAAGCTCTTGTTGGTTTCATCAATACTTAAGGGCCCTTCCTGTCTTTTGCTCCCATCCTAAAACCTGCTACGCATCCTGCTAATACCAACTTTTTACAATGCTCGAAGCTCGTGGTGGTTTCAAGAGTATCCGAGTTCTGGTGACTGGCCTGCTGGTGGCTCTGGTCGTCTCCAGTTTGATCTTTGGCAGCACGCTGCTCAAGAGCGCTAAAACCGAGACAAAGCGGGCCAAGAATATAGAATTGAACGACGGAATGCGCGCCTGCAAGCTTTTCGAAGCTGCTGGAAACTCCACGCTCGGGTTCTCGCACATTGAGTATATTAACCTTGCCTATAGACATGACTATGACGACGCTATTGCCATGCAGTCTTTAGTTTCTGGTCTTGATCTCGACAGGTTTTCCGGGGTGTTGACCTCTGACTTCAAAAGTGCTGGGCTACCTCCCTCGTCAGCGTCAGAAACAGACAAACAGGGCATCAATGATGGGGCCAAGGCGTGTTTCCGCTCGCATAGCAACTTGTGGAGAAAGATTCTGGAAAACAATTGGGAAACCACACTGATACTCGAGGGAGATGCCACCTGGGATATCAATATCCGGCATCAAATGCCACTATTTGCTCAAGGGTTGGACAACCTGCTAAGGAACGTGACCTATGCGGATAACCTGAAAGTCCCCAACAAGTTCGCTACCAAATCCGACCCTTACAATTTCGAGCAGTGGGACATTTTGAGTTTCGGCCACTGTTTCATGGGTGACGAGCACAGCGATGTCTCTGTTACTTATCCGGATTTCTATGCGCCCCGGAAATCAGAGTATTTCGGTGAAAACCTGAACTACCAAAGAGTAGTCAGGAGAAGTGGCGGCCCCATCTGCCCCACTGCCTATGCAATCACACGTCGAGCCGCCTTAAAAATGCTACTGAGAGGATCTATTGACTACAATATGCCTGTTGACCAGGTCCTTGCCGAGAACGTCAAGTCAGACCTTTTGATGGGTTATGCCTCGCATCCACAACTATTCGCACAGTGGGAGTACCCCGAGAATATTGAGCCTAACCATTTCGACTCGGACGTTTACATGAAGGATGCAAACCCGGACCGCACAAAGGCACACGAGTGCTGGAAAAAGGTTCATGACAACAGGCTCGTTTGGAAGCTCAGCGACTTGTACTCCGGTGCATATTTCCAGAACTGGGCCCTGGAGGCCTTGAACAAGTTGGTTTTCACCAGCAACTCTTCATCAATTGGCTATGACCCTGAACCGGTTTTCATTAGGTGATTAATATCACTTTGGAACCTTGCAAAAACCAGCACTCTTGTCGTCGAACCTTTGGCTACTAAGCACTAGCACTAACAACTGTGACCGGTCGGGCAAAACTGCATCTACCCGCAGAGTTTTCAATCTTCTTCTAGTGAGTTTCTTTTTTGTAAGTACATCAATCAGCATAGCTAATAATTAATTGCACGACAATAGGCTTCATTCCAGCTTAGTTCAATTTTCCAATCTGTCTGTAGTGGTCTGTGCTCTCAAGCGGAACATAATCTGCGGAGCATTGTACAAAAACCTCTATATTAATTAATTTATGCAGTGAATGGCTGATCTAATCAATTCGGCGCTGATTGATCAAAACTGGGTATCTCTCTATCTCTTTACAATGACACGACTCCTTGAGAAAAGCAAAGTGGAAAAGATAAAACCCGTTGTTGGGTTTTCTTATACGGGCATTTCCTAGGCAGTTCTCATTTCAAAATTAGCTTCAACAGTACCAGTTTGTTCCACGCGGTTCTAGGTATTTTAGGTGTACTTTTTTGGTGCGGAGGATAAACCAAGTGAAAAAAGAAAAGTAACAAAGGTAAAATAAGTAATTTAAACAAAAAAAGTAATTTGAAGAAAAAGTAAAGAAAAAGCCCACGATAAGCGTCCCTTATCCCCAAAACTATATTGGGAAATGGCCCATCAGAGATTATCCCTGGCCAAGACAGTTGAAGAGCAGCCATTTGACCAAGAACCAGAAAGAGAGATGACCGTATTATCAAATTTTTGTCTGGCTTGCTTGAAATATGTGCTGGATCCTCCTCCACCCTTGGCTTTTTGCAGCCAGATATAAGTTTCCCGTCTTTCTCTGTTCCTTCTTCTCTATTCATCTTTCATTAACTGCTGGAGAAATATGGTATTGAAACTAGTCAGCTCGACCAAAGCTCGGACTGTTGCGGCGACTGCAACTCTCACAACTCTGGTTCTTTTTATTCTATTGCACAGCACCAGTTCACTGCAATATGGTAGTCTCTCTTCTTCGGGCCCCGCTGCCAGCAAGGGCATTGATTACGACGACGGCACACACGCACGGGAGGTCTTCGCCGCTGCAGGGAACTCCACGCTTGGGTTCTCGCGTATTGAATATATCAACCTAGATTACAGGTACGACTATGATGACTCCATAGGCATGCAGGCCCTGGTTTCAGGCCTAGATATAGGGCGTTTTCCCGGTGTTTTGGCTTCCAGCTTGCAAAGCCCGGGAGTACCACCTTCGTCTGGTAATGCTGGCAGAGGCTTGAAAAGAGGTGTTACGGCCTGTTATCGCTCCCACGGTAACCTGTGGAGAGAGATGCTAAAGAATAACTGGGAAACAATGCTTATTCTCGAGGGAGATGCAACCTGGGATATAAATATCCGTCATCAAATGCCATTGTTTGCCCAGGCCCTTGACAAGCTCATGAGAGATGAAAACAATGTCGAGAACTTGAAAGTTCCTGGCAAGTTTGCCACAAGGGCAGACCCTTACAACTTCGAGCAATGGGACATATTGAGTTTCGGCCACTGCTACATGAGCGGCGAGTACCATAACGTTTCGCTCAAATACCAAGACTCGTATGCTCCAGCAAAGTCAGAGTATTTCGGCAGTGATATGAGTTTTCAGAGAGTAGTCAGAAGATCTGGCGGTCCCGTTTGCACCACGGCATATGCTGTTTCGCGTCGAGCTGCCATGAGGATGCTTCTCAGAGGTGCCCTTGACTACAATCTCCCGGTTGACCTGATAATCGCCGAGGACGTTAGAAGAAACAATCTAATCAGCTATGCTCCGCACCCACAGTTTTTCGCTCAGTGGGAGTATACAGACGACATTGGAGCAAAACACCTGAATTCAGATATCGACGATAACATGGATGAGGTAAATGCTGAAAAGGCCAGGAAACGCTGGGAACTCGTTCATAAAAATCAAATGGTTTGGAAATTCAAGGGCTCCTATTTACCTGCATATTTCCAGAACTGGGCGCTGAAAGCATTGAACAAGGTGGTGCATAGTAGTAATTCCTCAGATTTTTCCTGGAACCCTGCAGGATTTTACTCAACCGAGAAGAGTTGAAAGTGCCACAGGCAAGGGTTTACCCATGGGCCGTGTTAAATTCACAGAATTCGGCTATATCACCGCAGACCTATGGGTCATAAGATAACCTGTACTTGTGTTTTTTCTTTTTTTTTTTCAAATTTTTTAATCATTAGCATCAAAGCCCACCAGTAGCATGTATCATACAAGCTAGAGAAACTGCCCAAAAGAGTTACTTGTATGTGTATATTCTAATACAGGAAACCATACAAGTTATGAATAGGCTTGTGCTACTTTAAGTTTATAACCAAAAAATTAATTTCATCATAAAGCTGGGGGCTATAGAGTTTAACTGTTGTGTTTGGGCTCATGTGTTCATTGCAGCGTTATACCAATGAATAGCTTTGCAGCAGAGAGTTACCCAAATGAGGCCCCCAATCAGGAGAAAACCCAGAAGCGTAGAGGTATCAGCTCTATATTCTTTACTGACATGTCGTTATACGAGCTCTCTCTGGATCTCTCCCAACATGAATTTGCCAGTATCTTGGTTCAACTCAAAAATTAACCGTATATCTGTATGTGAACTATATATATATTAACAGAACACTCCACTGTTCAGTTATCTAGTTTCGCGATTGTTGATCGGGTTCGAACTTCCTTCTTTACCAGACCAACAACTATGAGACCCACAAATCTATAGTCTTGGCCTCATTCTGCTTTTCTTGCGGCCATTTTCTTATCTCTGTTTTTCTTTATAAATTTAGGTCGATTCCTCATGTTCATGTTCTGGTTCTTCAATGAACATTCAGAATCTGTTTATATTAATACATTTATTTTTATAACTATTCACTTTTGTGTGTGTGCATTACTTCTACTATATTCTAGTAACAATCAATTACTCTTACAAAGTTCTTCAGGTAAGACTTGACTTGACATTGATTTCTTCTTCTTTAGATTGATTTCTGAAGCCTTGGTTGATGATAACAATCATTATCATCGTAATCGTACGGAATTGAGATTCTTAAGTGCTTAGTTGTGATTATTGACAGCAAATTACTGTCGTGATCTGACAATCATTCTGAATGTTCAACAGTTCCTACTTCCTGGTGAACGACTTCTCTGCTTTAGAAAATGAGTGTGGACAGTTAGTTTGGAACTCGTTTTTGTGAAGCACTTCTGTTTCTGCGGCTTCTTCTGTTTTTGAGGCTCACGAGTCTGAAACTGCTCCTTTGGTCGCTGATTCTGGTGACGGCGCTGGCGCCCTACCTATATTGGACCTCGAGGGTCAACCAGACGTGGTTACTCCCTCACCCGCTGTCCCCTCTTCTGATGTGCCTTCTGTTTTGCCCCTATCCTGGGTACTTTTATCCCGGATAGTCCTAGTTCTTACGTCCCGCCGAGACTCTACATTTTGCTGGAGGCTCTGAACTCCTTGCTGCCATGAAACGTACCTATGTACCGTTTCCTCGTCAACATGGTCCTTATGTTCCTCCTCCAACCCCACCACCTCCTCCTATGGGACCGTCTCGTTTCTCTTTGGCACCTAACCCATCTGTTACTGTTCCGGAACGTTTTACTTCTGCTTCTGCTTCTGCTTCTGTTTCTGCTTCAGTGGTACCACCTCTTGTTCCTCGCGATGCTGACCTTATTGCTTCCCAAAAGCAGCCCGTTATAGTAGGCGGTCGTCAACCTTCGCCTGTTTCTAGTCGTCACACCTTGTAGTCTGAGAGTGCTAACCTAACTCTCAGAGATCACCCTGCTAGTGACGTACCTCGTGTGGACCCTGACCCGCACACGGTCACTCCCCACTTGGAACCCCATCCTTCGGTCATGAACGAAGTGTGTCTTGTTGAGTCTAAGGACTCCGGTAAGCCTCCGTTGGACCTCCAACCCTTGCCACTTTCTGGTGAGTCTCCGGACTCGAACCCTTTGCCCCTGCAACCGGTTCCTTCTTGTTCTGCGTCCCCGGCTTTGGATCCTTTTCCTTTGCCCCCGGTCGCTATTTCTGGTGAGTTTTCGGACTCCAATCTGTTCGCCTCGCATGTGCCGCCTTCCCTCTCGTCCGCTGAGTCTTCTGACTCTGGACTGTTGGTTTCGCCTTAGCTGCTTGAGCCTTTTGTTGATACCTTCCTGTCTCCGGTATCTTTATCTGTTCCTCAACCCATTGCCCTTCGGGTTCACTACGAGGACCTCGTCGTCTGAATATCTCGTTCTTTATTGACGGTCATGCAGCACCTCACTGCTTCTTGTTTGACACTGGCTCCATTACAGCTGTCATTACTTCGACTACTTGTGTTGAATTCAT
Source organism: Groenewaldozyma salmanticensis (assembly GCA_003708315.3). Taxonomy (NCBI): domain Eukaryota; kingdom Fungi; phylum Ascomycota; class Dipodascomycetes; order Dipodascales; family Trichomonascaceae; genus Groenewaldozyma; species Groenewaldozyma salmanticensis. The sequence goes on from PPNW03000009.1 coordinate 44,406, forward strand.
ACTGGATGGTCGTCGTTCTTGGTGTATCTCCAGCATCATCAAGAACCTCCACTATCATGGTATTCTTGGTTTGGATTGGATTATTCCTAACAAAGCGGTTCTTTCATTTGCTCCTCGGCCTGGGCTTGCTTTCACTTCTGCTTCTTTACCGCGAATCTTTCGCCGTGAATATGATCGCAACTCTCGTCCTCGACGCAGCCCTCCCAACACTTCGGTTAGTGGTGGTGGTTTTGACCTTTCCCACTCTTTCCCTTCTTGTTCCCCACCAGTCATGGTCGCTCAATATGTTGTTACCCCGGTTAAGCCTCCTGCTTTCATCAAACCCAGTATCATTCCTTGTTCACAACCAATGATGATGAAACACCTTTACCGCCACATACTGACTTTCGTATTGACTTGGTCCCTGATGCTCAACCTGTTAGAAGCAACCATATTCATCCTCTCAGCAAACCTCTGGGTAAACATTTTGATGAAGTACTGGACTCTAACCTTCGGAAAGGTTACATTAAACCTTCCCGTTCTTCTTTTGCTTCTCGTGTTTTCTTTGTCCCCAAAGAGGACAAACGATGGCGTCTTGTGGTTGACTACCGACAGCTGAATGCAATCACGTTTGCCCATTCAGTATCCGTTACCGTCCATTGATGAAATCTTGTCTCGCATTCGTGCTGATTGTGTCTTCTCGACTATTGATCTTCGTGATGCCTTTCATCTTTGCCGCATCCCTGCGGAAGACACTTATAAAACTGCGGTTATCACTACGCGTGGTTTGTATGAGTGGCTTGTCATGCCTTTTGGCTTGAAGAATGCGCCTGCTCAATTTCAATATCATTTGAACACTGCATTACATGATTATACTAGGTCAATGAACATTCAGAATCTGTTTATATTAATACATTTATTTTTATAACTATTCACTTTTGTGTGTGTGCATTACTTCTACTATATTCTAGTAACAATCAATTACTCTTACAAAGTTCTTCAGGTAAGACTTGGCTTGACATTGATTTCTTCCTCTTTAGATTGATTTCTGAAGACTTGGTTGATGATATCATCGTAATCGTACAATTCTTAAGTGCATAGTTGTGATTATCGACGGCAAATTACTGTCGTGATCTGACATAGATATACACAGATATGGCTTGCAGCTGCAAATAGCACTTAATAGCCCAAAGCTTAAGATACATAAGTACCTCATCATCATCATAAGTACATCTATAAATATTTAAATTAAAATAGTTACATCAATAAAATTACATCAGCATTGGACTTTATCGATCACAATGGCATTTGCTCTAATAGAAAAAGATAACCCCCAGGTTCCTGACAGATTTCAGCAGGTGAGTTGACCATGCCATCTAATGCAGATTGATTATGCCAAATTCTCCAGGTCCTCCCAAAGTTTCTCATGATCTCCGCTCCTTCTGGGCCAAACTGTGGTATTCACCGACATGTAGTCTAAGCGAGCTGATTCCCCAAACCATCTCATTGCATTGTTGAAATCGTGGATCCACAGGTTTCTCAGCCGCGGTGAAAGGCCGTTACCGCTGGTGTCTTCGCCACGGTCCCAGAACTTTTCATGCAACGTGGCAGTCCCATAGTCGAAATCAGCCTCCTTTGCCCAGTTTGTACTCCATGCCCCTGCAGTCAGCCTCTGCCAGGGCATATCACCATCTTGACGATGAACGTAGTTCAGTAGCCCCTGTTCCATCATGCTATTCTTGTATCTGTCGGTGAAGTACATATCATGCATGTACTTCTCAAACAACGTCTCGTCAGGCTGGGCTACCCAAAACCCACCATTGAATGTATCAGACGGGTTCCTGGGGGTCGCGGTGGCAGGACCATCGTCGGTTCCTGCAACCAGATATTTTGGCGGTGGTTGCGTCTCATCATCGCGAGTCAACCCTTCCTCACCAGTCGTCATTACCTGAGCTTCCTGGAACACTTTATCGAGAGGCCTGGCGATCAACATGTCTGCATCCAGGTACAGCACTTTCTCAAAGGCTGTCATTTGGAAAACGCGCAGTTTTGTGAACTGGTCTTTCCATCTGTTTGAGTCATCTCTGATAAGCGCGGGGTGATGTAACTCCACATCTTTGACCTGCACGATAATAGCTCCGTCCTTCTCTAACTGCTCTAGTTTCCAGCGGGATACTTCAGCAGAAGCGGCAACCACAAACGGTATCTCGTTGCTGAGTTTTGTGGCATTATCATGCAGAAACTTGTAAGCCAAGACCCGTGTAGCATTGTAATAAATATCATCTTCCTCTGATGCAGGGCCCGACGGAGAAGCTAAAAAAGTCATCACCGCATATCTGGTACTATTGACGTCCAAGTTCGCCTGCATCAGGTCTGACTCTGTGGCCAGCATGCTGGGATACACATGCTGCTGCGAGTACTTGTATCTCTCCGAGACGTTGGTAATTATCGGGTAGTCTAGTATGAACTCAGTAATACACAGCACAGTCAAAATGAACACAGCAATAGCAGCTTTGCGATACTTTTGCAGTATCATCCTGAAAACAACAACAGGCAAACCTTTAAAGGAAAAAACAAGACCAAAACTGTGAAAGAAAACTTTTCCTCCCTCCTCACCACAACACCTCGCCTACGCGCCTTGTCACTCACTAGTGCTACGAGCGGCTTTATCTCCCTTCGTCGACAAATTAATCGAAACTATTATCGGGCTTGGTCCCCCATTTCTAGACTAGAACAAAACAAGCAGCGGAGCCACAAGAACGGAACATCTTCTGCCTGAACAGCAGAATCTACCAAGAATAAGAAAAAGAAAGAACAGTGGAACATTACGACAATTAAAACAGACACTGAGAAGGAATACAGCTGTAAGTAAGGATTAAGCGAACGGTGGTAGAACGTGCAGCTAGGTTCGAGGTTTGGGGGATTTGCTACACGTGGCCTGATTCAGTGGCCTTGTCGTCCCTTAGCCAGTCGTGGTGTACTTGGCTAAGGTATTTTACACCGCTTGTCAGAAGTGAAGGCCTGGAAACCTACTAGTTTAACCAAGAAAAAAAAAAAACCAACTACATTACGAGAAGTTGTGATAAGTTATGTCGATTACACACTTCCTGATCCGATTCAACCTCTATTAGCTGTATAGTAATGTGTTAGTAGACCAAACCTCTCTACTACTCCAAGCTATTGTATATAACTCGTGGTTAGTCCTCTATAGAATATAACACTAATGACAATACAGCGCACAACGAATAAAGAGAAGAAAGAAAAAAAAAAAGAGTAATAGAAAAAATTCGGGAAGCAGACCAATAAAGCCTCGCTGTGATTTGATCGACGCTGTTAGCGTTTACTCACTGGAAACGCACAGGCATGAGATAGCTTACATGCGTTTGGTTTTTCCTACGGATCTTTAATGCTAGATTAGGCTCGCAGAAGACGGAGGTTTAATCCTAGCTCTATCATCAATAAAGAACAAGTTAACAGCAGACAGCTTTACGAATATTGGAGTGAAAGGTCTTGTATAAATTCTATTTTTGATAACTTTGTATCAGAGTCCTCAGGACCATAAGTCTGGATCTCTCCGGATCTCTCTGGATCTCTCTGTCTACCGAAAAAGACGAGATCGCAGCGATGTAGATCGGAATACAAGGAGAGAGAACAGAATATTTCCCAACCAAGGAATGAGTGAATCTCGACAAATAAAGGCGTGAATATATTAAGGTTAGCGCTGATTGACCCGCGCGCTTTAAATAGTATTATCATGCGCAAAAAATCTGTACAAGCTGCAGCAAGAAATTAAAAAAGCACTCACCAGTAAATGCATGTGCGTTCCGGACCTAAATCAAATCCCTCGATCTGGACCTAATCTAAAGGCCTCCAAAGAAATTTTCAAGAACCGCGGATATTCTTTTGAGCATGAGGCTGCTCAGCTACATACCACTGTATAGTTTGCACTTGTCTGTCAGGCTTGTTAAAGATAGACTATCGAACATAAGAAAGTAAAAAAAAAACGAGCTTTAAAAAAATTTAAAGAATTCAAAAAAATATCCAAAAAAAAAAAAAAAAAGGACTGCAAATCGCCATGTGCAAATTCTACGGGCTCTGTGGTAATGATGGCCTTGAACAATTTACGTCCATATAAGCTAGTCTAGAGAATGTGAATTCAGTCGATAAAACAAACTGCTCCCCCTTCGCACGTTTTCTATATTCCTCCCTCGCTTATCTTTTCTTTTTTTCTTTGCTCTGTCTTCACGACGACTCGCTCTCTTATTTATTAATTCTAGTGGCCAAGAGCATTCGGGTTGCTACAACCGTAGTTTTCGCGACCATTATCTTGGCCACTGCCGCAGTGCAGGTTGATTTCGACGGGGTTCATTGCACGCGAGCTCATCGAGGCTGCTGGGAACTCCACGCTCTCGGGTTCTCCCATATCGAGTACATTAATGTTGACTATAGACACGATAATGACGATGCCATCACCATGCAGTCTATTGTTTCGGATATAGACATTGGAGGATTCATTGGTGTCTTGTCCTCTGCCGTGGACAGTTCAGGGCTACCGCCTTCTGCGAACGACGGGCAAGGTAATCAACCCACCACATTATTTGAAGATAACATTCGTAGAACTAGACTTTTTTTTTCTTTGTAATATACCAGGGCGTTTTAAGTAGTCATTAATGAAACTCTCGTTATGAAACTTAGCTGTGTACAACACCTCGTGCGCACTGAAACATTGTAATTCCAACATGATTATCTCATTACATCTCTAGACCTAATTAGATAAAACTCTAGTTGTAAAATCTAATGGTAGACCCCAAACTCTAGAGACTCCCATAATGCTTCGTTTGTGCCATTTCGTCTAGGATGAGCGGTCTCGTTGAGAGGAATATAATCCAATCTCGACGGATCCTCGAAATACTTCATGGCGTTATTATAATCATTAATCCACATATTCCTTAGCCGTGGAGATAAGCCGGGCACATCTTCCCAGAACTTATCATGCAAAGCGGCAGTGCCGTAGTCGTAGTCTGCCTCTTGGACCCAGTTAACACTCCACCTGCCTGGAGTCAATCGGTGCCACGGCATGTTACCATTAGGACGATGGATATAGTTGAGCAGGCCCTGCTCCATCTGACTATGTTGGTATCTATCAGTATAGTACATGTCGTTCATGTATTTCTCAAACATGGCTTGCTGTGGCTTGGCTACCCAGAACCCGCAGTTGAATTTCCCCGCCAAGTTACGCGGCACTGGCTCGTGATAACCCAAAAACGCTCCATCAGTAGCTGAAATCGCATAGTTGGACGGTGAGGCGTACTCGTCGCCTCGAAGTCCCTCAACGTCGGTGAGCGTATCAAAGACTTGGGTCTCCGCATCTTTGAAAATGTCATGCACCGGTTGCGCAATCAGCATGTCAGCATCCAGGTACAGCACTCTATCAAATGCAGTCATTTCGAAAATTCGTAGCTTGGTAAACTGCTCTCGCCATCTGGGCTGGCCGTTACCAATTAGTGCTGGGTGGTGCAGGTCCACGTCTTCTACATGCAACACGGTGGCTCCGTCCTTTTCAATCTGTTCCATCTTCCACTCCGTAACGTTGTTCGACATCACTACAATGAACGGTATATCGTCCGGAAGCTTGGTATCGATATCGTACATGAGCTTGTAAGTAAGCACCCTGGTGGCATTATAGTAGTCGTCAGTAGCAGCTCCGGGAACTGGCGTGGCCAAGAAAGTAACCACCGCGTACCTCTCCCCAGTAGCGTTGGGGTTGAACGCGGGAGACTTGACAAGATTCAGGTCTTCCTTGGTCCGTAGCATGCTGGGGAACCGCGGAGGCATATTAGAATCTGTAAACTCGGCGGGGTCATCCTGACACTCCCACAGCTTGTTGTAGTATGTCAATGCTTTATTCTGGCTGGCGGTGTACGAGGACCCAGTAAATAGAAGTGTAGTGGCCAGTGCTGCCACCATGAACAAAACCACCGCGTTAGCAGGGCGGCGTATTAAGCTCATCAAGACTGTGAAATGAACGTGAAAAGTGAAAATAAAAAGGAAAATAAAAAGGAAAATGCAAAATGTTCACGCAAGAGTTCCGTAGCCTTCAGAGAAGTAGTCACGTAAAAGAGAAATAGTCAAGCACGTAAAAGAGAAAAAAAGAGAAAAAGAATAGGATCAAAAAATGTAGGAACGAAAAATAGGAAAGCCACCAAACCAAAGCTCAGAACCAAAAAGGTTTTTTTAAACCATGTCTCACCTCTTTCTGTATCTACTTTTTTTTCTTTTTTTCTTTTTTTGTGTGTTCAATTTTTTTTCTCTTTCGCCCGTAGACTTAACATGACCAGTATCGCAGCATAACAAAAGCACCTCCTGTAAAAATCGGGAGGGGGATATCACATATATCAAAGGAAATTACTCATATCGAAAGGGATCTTTGCATGATAACGCAAATTATAGCGTTCTCTCAGAGAAGATAGAGAATTTCCTCAATTATGCCCTCTGTTAAAGTACGCTCCGCGTGAGTTAACTTTATGCAATACATGAACAGAGAGTAAGAAAAACCCTCAATCAGAGAGGTATAGATGAACAGAGAGTAAGAAAAATCCCTCGATCAAAGAGGCGCGCACACACGCCCATGTTAAATGGTGATACTTGAGAAATCAAAAAAGTGCAAAATTTGATGAGTTTCAAGTCCTTCCAAAAGCCGAAACCACCAACACCACCACCACGGAATATTTTTGCAAGTTGGACCTTACTCAAACCCCCTTAGCGCTCATCATGGCACCTCTAACTGTAAGAAAATAATAATGCTCCGATTTCATACCTCGTAAAACTTGCGGAGCTCGTTGCCTGTCTTTGTTTTGTTTCTCTGTATAATTTCCACGAGTGCCAAATAAAGCCTCCTTTGCCCGGCGCTCTGCTATGCGGATCTTAGTATCGCCAGTTTATCCTTGTTTATATTTTGGGCTCTAAATGATGTGCATATCCAAAAATATAAAAAATAAAAAAAAACCAATTTCACACGTTAGGCATAGCACAAATGAAGCACCGAAGTTTTCTGCGGGCGCCGGATCGAGCAATGTGAGATCCAGACATCGTGATCGATGAACTATTGAGGTTGAAAAGGGTAGCTATGTGGCTGAGTCACGTGGCACTGGCGTGGGTAGCGGAGCACTCGTAACAGGGGACGTGATTGTTCAAAGTGGTTCTGGAAGCGCTGGTAGTCAAGCTGGATTTCTAGCGCTCTGGAGTTGAGAAACAGCATATCAGTCTCTTTGTGTAGCTCGCAAAAGAAGTTAAAAAAAAAAGGTGGGAAAAGCCTCATGGTATCAATTCTGCTGGCGTCAAAGGTATCAAATTCACGCGTATTCAGGTATCAAACCATAAGAAACAGCTATGAGTTACTGTTATTCTAAAAGGTAGTGTGGTGGGTATTAGAAGCTGCAAAATCATGCTGGTGGGTGTTAGAAACTGCAAAACCATGTTTGTTGCTGCTTGGATGTGGTCTCTGAGTTCTCTCTAGCGTTGTAAACATACAGTAGCGTGGCCTCACGGTTATTACTTTTGTCCAAGTAGCTTTAACTATTGCTCAAGTCATGCTACTGGTGAAGTAGACATGCAGGGGTTAAAAGGAAGAAACGAGAGTGAAAAAAAAAAAAAAAAAAATGAAAAACCTTGCAACATAACACAAGTCATGCAGCACTTTTCAAGCGCTAAAAGAAAGAGAAAGTCAGCAACGTCCAACAAAACTGAACGACAAAACTGAACAACAAAACTGAACAACACCATAGTGATTTCTCTCCTTACTCTCAACAAATGTCCCTTACTAAAGCTCGAGTTGTCGAGGATTAAAAAAAAGAGAGAGAAGAAAGAAAGAGTTTAAGTATCCATTTTATGGCAACCAGCAAGCACTTGAACGCACTATTATGGCGAGGCTGAGAGAACCAGAAAAAGAAAAAAAAAAGAAAAGAAAAAGAATTAGGCGATCGCAAAACCTTAATTATAACGACTATACTAGCTGTTAATTCACCAGTTGCTCTCAACATGTGCGTTTTTCCGTGGCTCTGATAGCTCCCTCTATTTTCATGTTTGGTTATTCCGTTAGTTCTGACTTTATTCTTCAACCCAGCAGTCAGGCTCATTCAATAACGCGTTTGTCAAACCACGCGAGGCCTCCGGAGACCTAATTATATACAAATGCACATGAACCAGGCATGTATAGCTGAATAAATTAACGCCTCACAACATACGGTCTCACAGATTAGGAAAAAAGAAGAACGAATTGTACAGAACAGGAAAAAAAGAGAAAAAAAAGAAGAAGAGCTTTTTTGTATGCTGCGTAATACAAGCACCGTAGAGTCTATTATGTACAATAAAATGGTCCCTCTCGGGTCTGTACAAGGTTTGGTTCTGTAAACAGCCAGCAGCTTGCACATGCTTTGCACAGGGCCTATTGTCAGGACATGTCATTTAGCTAAATAGGAAACTGAATGTTTAAGTTGATGCTTTGCAGGAAGCGAGAGAGTGTATATCTACGCGGTATTTTCTTAGTTCGTTCATCTGCTGTGAAGTTCCCACCAGAGGTCGACACTGGTAAGGACGAAGTTGAGTCTTGCGGGGACAAGATACTGATATTAACGGGTACTGATAGAGGTCTCACGCGAGCCGAGTTCAATAATGTTACCCGGATGACCATCGAGAATAGACAAGAGAGTATGCAGGGGTATATTCACCGGTTTCTCGATTTGCAAACTTTACTCAATGATGCAAATGAGAAACGAGGTGCGGTATGGCTCAAAATTCAGGCCGTACGAGAATCTTTCCGAAGAAAACCCTAGCGTAGAATGGGTATGGTGGTTAGACTTGGATGCACTAATCATGAATGCTGAGCTGGAAATAGGGAAACATATTTTGAACGAGGTGACCTTGGACCAGCGACTGGCGTACGGACGAGCATTGTTTGATGTGGATGATAAACCCAAGGGTCTCATTTACTATAGTCGTGGAGAAAATGAAGAATATGCATAGTTGTCATTCATGATAAGCTCAACGCCAGGTCCATCTTTTTCAAAAGGTCACCACCACCTGCCCCAAGCTGAGCAAGGCGTTCCTGGTGTATCTGATACTTATCCCCGAGGCAATCCGTAAGCACGTTGGAATAGTGCCCCAGAAACTACTCAACTCTTATTTCTTCGGCGGGGACGAGTCTTCCAGCCAGCATACTGACGGAGACTTTGTGATTCACTTCGCAGGGTACAATAATCGAGGGGACTACAACCATAGACTAAGGTCTTGGTGGGACAAAAGAGTGCGAGTACCTGAAAAGTTCAGGCGACGCAGTAATCGGTGAGAGTACTCTCACTTGTAAAAAAAAAAAAGACATGCCGAAATCGCTCGGAGGTTCGGACTAATAACGCCAAAGTATAATAGGAAGGTCTACTGCCAATGCAAGAATGAGAAAGAGGGGTTGAGGCGGAGTAAAAGTAGAGAGATTTGTAAATAGAGAGTAAATCTATCTCATGGGATGTTGTCCAATAAATTATAGACAGAGTCATATATATCAGAGAGCTTGCATAGGCCAAGAAGGACTAAACAAAAAAAAAAGTAAAAATTTTTTGCCGAGAGATCAAATCGAAGTTTTATGACATGATGAACACAGAGATCTCTTAGCCCTTTTGCCCAAGCGCAGCTTCTAACGCATTCAGCTGCGGTGATGTGTTATCTGTGGCCAATCACAGCGTCTCAAGATACTTGGGCTCTACGATGGCGGGAATTGACTAAGCTTTGGAGGGTTCAGAGGAAAAACCTCCAAGAGAGAGGAGAGCAGAGACGTTGGAGCTTTCGAAGAGGACAGGAATCCGGGGAAGCAGATGAGCAGTGGGAGGCATGAGAAACATGGAAAGAGAGAGAGAGAGAGAGAACGTCGCATTTTTGTGTGTGGTTACAGATCCAGCTATCTTAGAGATAAGATAACGTCGAGGACACGCAGCGCTTAAAGGGAGAATCAGCTCCTGGGCAAGCAGCGCAAGCCTTCTTTTTCTCTTGGCCAGGGTCGTCTCTCAGTTGCTGCTAGATAGAGCTCTCAGCCCGGGCAGAATGAGAGTTTGTCTTGGAATGAGCTATCTACAGAGTCCAAAGAACGAATTGAAACTATTAGAACATAATACCAAACGGATAATAACAAGGAACATATAAAGAGCTCAGTTAAGAAACCAAGTAAAGAGCCAAATAGAGAGCAAATAAAGAAAGAAAAAAAAAAAAAACCTGGACCCAGATTTTTCTGCATGTTGAAAATCTAACGATTTCTGTCCCGAGAACACACGTTAAATTTTCTCTCTCGCACAATCATCTTCATACAGATATATATATCCCAGACATTTCCTCTTCTCCCCTCTCTACCCAGATAATTTTACTCCCCTTTTGCTGAAACTTTTCTCTCTCTCCTTTTAGTCTGTCTTTGGGACTTTTCTCTTCTTTATATTTTTTTCTTTTAATTTCTGCCAGAAGATATATTCTATTTTTTTTTTCCCAAGATATACAGGTTAAATCTTGGGCTGTTTCAAACCTAAAAAGAAAAAAAGCTCTGAAACCTTTATTATATACCATATACAGCACCACCACTAAAGGACAAGCAGAATCAAGGGCAGTCATTACGGAGCATATAGTACTAATATTTTTTGTCTCGTCACCAAGATGCACGCTTATAACAAGTTTGGTGCACTGAAGACTCCCTCGCATCTTGTAGGTAGAGGAGACCTACATCAAGCCAGTAAGTCCAGCTGCCTCTGTCTATTTATTTTGTTTTTTTTTTTATTTCTAACTTTTTTTCAGACTACAATACTGGAGACGTTGGGTATCTAACGGTGTCCACCGCAATGGTTCTTATCATGATCCCAGGTCTGGGTTTTCTATACTCCGGTCTGGCAAGACGAAAATCTGCATTGTCCATGATCTGGTTTACTCTCATGTCTGGCTGCGTGGGTCTTTTCCAGTGGTACTTTTGGGGTTACTCGTTGGCGTTTTCTTCAACTGCCACTAACGGATATATTGGCAACTTGGACTCTTTCGGTCTGAAAAACGTTCTGGGCGGGGACGGTAATTACCCAGAATTGCTGTTTGCTGCATTCCAGGGCATGTTCTGTGCCGTAACTGTGGCAATCATTACCGGCGGAGCTGCTGAGAGAGGTAGACTCTTTCCAGTGATGGTGTTCACCTTCATCTGGGCAACAATTGTTTATTGTCCGCTGGCATGCTGGGCTTGGGGCCCTGATGGCTGGGCAGGCGCAAGATGGGGAGTGCTGGACTATGCTGGCGGTGGGCCAGTCGAGATCGGATCAGGTGTAGGCGGCTTGGCTTACGCTTTTGCTCTAGGAAGAAGAAAGGAAAAGTTGCTGATCAATTTCAGACCACATAATGTGTCGCTAGTCACCCTGGGAACTGTGCTGCTGTGGTTTGGATGGCTGGGATTCAATGGTGGTTCAGCTCTAGGTGCTAATTTGAGATCGGTCTACTCAGTTTGGAACTCAAACATTTGCGCGGCTTTTGGTGCAATGACCTGGTGTTTGCTCGATTACAGACTCGAACGAAAATGGTCAACCGTGGCAGTTTGCTCAGGTATCATTTCTGGACTGGTTGCAGCTACCCCAGCGTCTGGATGTATCACCCTGTGGGGCTCAATTGTCCTTGGGGTGGTTTCCGGGGTGGTTTGTAACTTCAGTACCAAAATCAAGTACCTGGTCAGAATCGACGATAGTATGGATACTTTCGCAGAGCACGGCATGGCTGGAATTATTGGACTGCTGGCTAATGCCTTTTTTGGCGCGGACTGGGTTATTGGTCTAGATGGAGTCACTGAGCACGATGGAGGATGGCTCAGTCATAACTATAAGCAGCTCTACAAGCAGGTGGTGTATATCATTGCTTGCTGCGTCTACACTTTTGTCATGACTGTGCTGATCTGTTACGCAGTGAACTATATCCCAGGCTGCCATCTCAGAGTTTCCGAAGACGGTGAAATGAGAGGTATCGATGAGGACCAAATTGGTGAGTTTGCATACGATTACGTCGAGGTTAGACGAGATTACCTGGCATGGACGCCGCCAACTCAGCAATTCACAGGAACTGAACCATTACCAGTGGAACCCCATCACAAAATCATCTCTTCTCAACACCGAGACGAGGACCCCGCATTAGATACCGACGAATCTTCGTCATCACAGAGACAACAGCAGCAAGGGCAGCAACGGCGCTCAAAGAAAGCCGCATCGCCACCAGAAACCCCAGCATCTGTTGAGGATCCCGAAAAGGCAGTTGCCCTGTAGTCTTGGATGTAATCTTATTTATGTATACTTTTGATTTTTCATGTTTTAAAACACTTTGTTTTTTATTATTATTTTATTCCTTTTTTTTTTTTTTTGCATAATTATATCGCATTAACCCCTGGCCAGCCGCGGTCATTGAGTCTTACTTGAGATGTGGTCTTTTGTAGCTCTGAGACTGAATTGATCCATTCCAGTAGAATATCTGCTCTGGGTGGCTGTGCTTGAACCGCAGCGGCAAACTCGGTGTTGTCAGTGGTATCTCTATTAGCAGAGGAGGTTTTGGTGGATACTGAGGTGCGTACCAGAGATTTCTGTTCTTCCTGTTTCTTGTGGTCTTCCTTACTAGCACGAAACCTTTCCGGCAAAAGCTTGCTATCAATTTTAGGCACCTGGGGCTTGGGGAACTCCGAGGGGACGGTTTCTATGACACTGAGGGACATGTTTATCTTTAGATTGGGCAGTTTATTATCCAGTATAAGTCCAGAAACCATTTGTTTTGTTTTTTCCTCATCAATATGAAGCTTTTCAGCTAGATATCCAATCTGAACTCTTGAAAACGGTCGAAGCAATTCAATTACAGCCTGTGATCTGATTGACAGAAACATATCATCCAGGAATTGCTTGAAATACAAGTCTGCATTGTCAGTGCTGTATTGCGTGTTGACCAAGTTTGTGAACTTGTCCACGTCAGATTCCTGGAAGGCGTCCACCATCTCGGTAAGCATGCTGATTTCAGGGTGCGACTTGTAAGGTCTCATCTCTTGCGACTCGAATGGGTTGATTCCGGACTCAGACAACATGCAAGCTAAAATGTAATATTTCAGAACTCTTATCCTATCGCTTAGCCCGGCCTCGTCAAAGTTCTTGAAACTATCAAAAAAAGCTTCGCGGGCAAGCACCCATTGTTTCTCTTCCATGTAAACTTTTCCGCCGCACTCGAGTATCGTGCCTGATATTCTCGGGTGCGGGATAGCTGACTTGATTTCGCTGCATTTGTTATAGTATTCTCTCAGCTTTGAGCTGTCTCCGCGTATCGTGTACAACTGAATTTGTAATGCGTATAATTCTAATAAATAAGTAGCCTGACCCTGGTCAAGATTAGGTTCATCAATGCTGTTGTTGTTGTTGCTGTTGTTGCTACTGGTTTTCTCTGCGTCTTTAAGTAACTCAGAACTAGTGGCTGCTGCTTGGTCAACTAGCCCACAATCAAGGTAATACTTGGCCAACTTCATTTTGATTCGGTTATACATTCGAGAATACCCCAACTTCTCCAGAAACTGCAAGGAGCTGTTGAATACACTTTCCATGTATTGATTACTAGGCAATCCAGCAGCGATTCTGTCAATTATGTTGAGCAGCGACTTCTCGCGGTAATTTCGAGTAATGGACGGTGATGATTTCATAACCTGGAGTAAACTCTGGAAATATTCAAACACTTGAGCAAATGGCTGCTCTGTAAGAATAAGGATCTTTATGCTCTGCTTGTATGCTTTAAGTTTCCATTCTTGAATGCTGTCGTCTGTCTCTTCTATATCCAGTATTTTACGGAACTGTTCAAGTGCTCCCTCGGGATCATCTTCTTTGAGTTCTTTGGCATTGTAATAAGTCAATTCCTAGAATGATTAGACAAAGAACAGAGAGAAAAAAAAAACAAGCAAATTGTTCAAAATTAGATATAGCTGCATACTGTATCTTCGTTGGCTCCAGCGTCATTCAGTTCCTCGTCTGAATCATACTCAAAGTCATCCTGGTTCCAGTCCTCTTCCTAAATATGGTTAACAAAAGATAACAAAGTCTCAATTTCTCATTTGCCAGCTTACACCCTGGCTATCCTGCATCCAGTCATTATCAGACATATCAGACATATTGTCAGTGCTACGTAGAATGATGGGGAAAGCTGTTTAATGTATTCTTAATGTGAACATTAATTTGGAATCATATGTGTATATGTATGATAGTGTATAGCCAGAGATTTACGATTAATGAATAGATCTAGCAATTTCTCATGTTATAACTTCACCATAATGGCTCACCAGCATCATTATATAGAATTGCATTTTCAGTAAACGGCTTGAACAGCAAGGTATTTCTGCTAATTGCATTAATCACCCTCAGGTCTCTGACTCTTTGCACCGCATTCGGGCCTGAATCTCCCATACCCATGAAATAAGCCACCAACCCAGCTCCAATTGGCGATGCTACAGATGTACCCGAATAAATCACTGGTTCGTCGTTATCGCCATATATGGATACACTTTTCACGTTAACCCCGGAAGCAAACGCATCTACGCATTGACCCCAGTTGGAAAATGATGCTACTGCATCAGTACGATCATCTAGTGCACCAATTACTAGTACTCCCTCCGCACTGGCTGGAGATACCCGACACGCAGAAGAGTCCGAGTTACCGGCCGCTGATACCACAGGAATACCCATTGCCATAACCTGCTGTATGGCCTTATTGAAGATATTACTTTTGGGCGTGCCCAACGACATATTAATCACGCTCGGCCGATTATAAATTGACTGTCTATTCATGGCGAAATCAAGTCCTGAGAGCACTGCAGACAGCTTACCACGACCGCTGGCACCCATTATTTTGACATCTATCAAACTTGTCTGCTTGGCAACCCCGTAGGTGTATGACCCCACTATACCTGCTACGCAAGTCCCATGGCCATTTTCATCCCCTGGGCCTTCTCGCGTGAAATCTGCGCCAAATATCGCTCGGCCTCCAAACTCGGCCTTGTAGCTTTCGATACCAGTGTCAAAAATATAGACGTCTATCCCTCTACCACCAGACGGATCATAAATGTAGTCATATGGGCCTAAAAGTTAGCATAATATTTCCTAAATCTTTGGTCTTTTTTTTTGTTTTTGTGTGGCTTATACCTCGAAGACTGAGTTTATCAGGCTGGGAAATTCTTGCCAAGTGTCTAGGCGCATCCACCTGAACGTCAAATATCTTGACCCCGACATCTCGTCCAATATCAAGAACCTAAACATTAGCTGATTTCCTTTTTTTATATTTTATTTGTTTTCTTCTTTCTTTTATTCTGCTGGAGTGCGTACCTACCAATGTACTATAAGATAAGAAATTGGTGAACCGTGAATCAAAGTTACCATGTATGACTTGAAACCCGCCGAATTGCACGCGACCTGTCATTCGGCTCAGTAAACCGGGATATACTTCCAGAAACTGTTCAATTGTAGTTGATGGAGATATCTGTATAATATAATCATCACCATTATCGAAGTCTGTGTGGTACTCCTGGTCTTGGTCATGGTCGTCATCTTCCTGAGCAATACATGTGCCGTGCCAGAGTATGATTAGTATAAACAGATACCGCCATAGCAGCGTTCTAAACCCTTTGAGCATCATGTTTTGGTAGTATTAAATGAAAGGTACGAAGAAGAAAACAGCTGGCGCTTAATTAAAACAAAAAAAAATACACCCCAATATAGTAACAAAAAGATAAATAACAACATATACATATATGTATGATATGTACATATAACACACAGACAAAAAAATGACTCCAAACGTCTCAAACAGCCCATGGAGCCTTTGTCAGGTCTGAATTAGCTATCGGCGGGTTCAGTTTTAGGTCAGGTCTACCTGGTACATGCTGAGGGAGCGGGGTCTCACATTCCGTGGGTAGCGAACTTGGTAGCACGTCCAGGGTTTTAGCGTCCAACCATGGAAACAAAGCTGTGCCAAAATAGAAATGCTGTACTACAGGGAACTTTCCCAAAACCTCTGCTTTATACATTTTGATCATCCCCCTGTGGATCTTGTGCCAGGTAGCCACCCCGGTAACATCGTACAAGATTGGCGAATGTTCATGGAAGGGTCCCCTTTTCACAACTCTTATGAACTCCACAGCCTCAAAATATAAATTAGACTTTGACTGCAGTTCGCAAGTTTCCGCATCCAAAACTGCACTGGGCGGTAGATCCGCTAGCTCATAGTCTGGTTTAGTTATATCTACCAATTGTGCTGAACCTAAGATATAAGGCAAATGAAAATGGTCGTCTAGTCCCCATGCACCGTGACTCCCAGCTGGTTCCAAAGTATAGGTAGTGATAAGTTTTCTAACCAACCTGAAATAATTGCGGAAAATCAGTAGTAAATCCTCACCGCTGGGGTCCTCCAGCATACCTGTATACAGCAACCCGCCAATGAAAGCGATAAAACTTAATTCATGACCTGTGCCGTAGTCCAGCCTCAACTTAGAGCCAAAAGCTCCCAGGAAGTATGGAATTAGCTCAGCATACACGTCTGCAGGGTGATCAAGCAGCGTAGCCGGGTGTAACCTCTGTTTCAGCAAATGTGTAGCTTGATCCGCTAATTTGGTCTGCCATGACCTGAAAGCAATATTCCCGTATCTCCGCGGCCCAGAAAGCGGAGGAATTGAGCTTATCCAGAGCGATAGTGTTTCTAGAACAGCAAGAACACCATTCACCGTGCCGTTAACGCTGGTTTCTGGACACGTTCTTTTACCTGAGACTTGCAGCGAGAACTTGTTAATCAAATCTACAATTCTGGCGTATGCCACAGATTTCTGAAAAGCAGGAACATCCTCCGAGCTATTGATCTTTTTTTCAGGAGTATGGAACCCATCTTTGCGGATTTGTTCTATGATATCTGCCATGTGGAGTAGCTTGAGGTATGTGAAGTCATTAGATCCAGGTGCTGCCCAAACTGTAGATAAATATATGCCAAAGCTGTGATGACAGATTAAGCTAGGTAGCTTATGTCACATTTTTTTTTATTTTTATTTTGCTAGTTTTTGCAATTTCTGGCAAAGCGCACAATAATCTTGAATACTCAAATGTCCGCGAGAATATTCGAAAAATATCAACATTGATCAAGATTGATTCCTTTTCCAAAGTTCACTTGTGCAAAGACGAGGACCGTTCATAAATGATTCCAACAGACTCAGAACGCGTCCACGAGGATCTTCATTGGAGTTCCTCTATATTTGCAGAGCTACATAATGCTCTTCAGGAAGGTATGAAATTACCAGAGGATACCGACGAATTTACTACCCAGATTGCATATATTCTTGAAAGATTCAGCGAGCTCAAGCATGATTTCGAGCTGATCTTTGATTTACCGGGGCCAAGCGATGCTAGCAGGAAGAAGGTTGAGCAGAGTATGTAAAAGGCATTGGAGGTGCTTTTTTCTTTTTTAGTTTTGTTACTAATGTTTTGTAGGTTCAACTACATCGTTGGAATTTCATGATATGGTTTATGGAATGAACACTGTATACATTGACGCTGTGCTACAATTGTCCAAGAACCTCGCTCTGGATGAAATAGAAACTGCCAAAATTCTGATTTCATTGTCTGATAAGGGAGGGCCCGCAACTAAGTTTGACCAAGAGGAGGACTTAATAAGAGAAGGGTTCTGTGCATACCATGTTCGAAAACAGTATATTTATGATTTATACAGGTTCGTGTATAATGTGGTGGCAGAGGTATCACCAAAGACCAAAACCGGTGTGGCTTTCAAAAGACTCAGTGAATTGATTGTAGCGGAGCCTCAAAAGGCCTTTACCAAAATCGCAAAAGAAACGAATGCCATTTGTCAAGGGTTAGCAGCACTTGACAATAAATTATTGCAATCACAATATACCGGGTTGAGTTCAAACGCCGAGTTTCAGTTACAGGTTAAGTTGGAGCAGGAGTTTTTGCTACGAGAGCATGAACAACTAGGCGAGGTGCTATGCGCCATGGTGAAAAATAAATTTCAGAGCCAGGATGGAGTCAAACTGATACTGGAACACCTAGAACAAACGTCAGAATACAACCAGTTGCTGATTCACTATATACCCAGTATACTGCTGGTTTTTTCAAATGCTACCATGATTGCACCTTCGGATCTGGACCAGAATGCCATAGCCCAAGCCCTTTCTTACTATGACCTGGTGGTGAGGAGGAAAAATTACACATTAAATTATTTACATGGCATGTTATCTTATGCTTACCTTATCAATGTTGCTGGACTGATAACCAGAATCCCAGACTCAAAGAGGGCATTGATTAAGTATACCTTGGATGACAATGTTCTGCCGGATATCAGGGAAGCAATAAATGACGGCGCTTTGGAGCTGCTTCTGGCAATCGCGGCGGATACAAATTCCTCAATTGATTTCAAAACAAGTTTTTATGATTACAGACTTACTGTGCAGCAACGCGTAGCTCGAATAGATCCTAACGTGGTGATTCTGCCGGATTTCATTGCTGAGCTGGTACCCAAGTTAGACGATATTGTGGAATACACCGTCACCTATATACCCGAAATTCTGAAGGAGATGAAGAATGGCGAGGAAGACGCATACCTTGCTATGGTCAAACATTCATCTGGGAGCGATGGAGGCGGCGGCGGTGGTGAATATGATGATGTCGACGATAGTTATAGAGGTCCCCCAGGAGTTGATCTCGAACGGTTTTATTTGTTCATAGCATATCTTTATAACGGACGCGAGGATGTGACTATGAAATACTGGCAAGACGACAAATCTGATTTTTACGGATTTTTAACCTGGAGCATAAATGATTGCATCATTCCCATGACTATTTCCTGCATATTTGAAATGTTGTCGTCTTTATGCTCTGGTCTGGAAAGTTCATCAGAAGGATACGAATTCTTGTTACCGAAATCAGGGATAGAGGTTCCAGACAGGAAAACACAAACTTTTGGGGTACTGTACAATATGAACTGGACAAACATTGGCAAGGAATTGTCATACTTTGAGTCAATTCTAAACCCAGAATCCAGCCATTCCGCGTCTCCTCTTACTTCTCCCACAGAACCGGCTGGAACTATGCAGAGAAATGCAATTTTACAAGGTAATGGCAGCGTAGGTAACAGCAATGACGGTGGCAGTGAGCTCAGACGAAATAAAGGTGGATTAGTACCAGTGTTTGAAGTGCCCGAGCTGAGTTTCGAGGACTTACTTCTATTGAGCTCTCTGTTTAGGTTCCTTGGCAAGGTTACTTATTACAATGAAGATGTGCGAACTGCATTGTTGAGCGCAGGTGTTCTGGAGAAGCTGTTTGGCATTTTGAAGACTCAAACTCCATTGCTAGGAGTTGTTTTGGAGTCGCTATCTTCATTTGCGCGAACTGAATCTCTAGAAAACCGCAAAAAGATTTGGAACGAGCTTGAACGGTGGTTACTCAATAGTAATGTTTTGCTATCAGACGGGTCACGGATTAGTAGTGATATGGACCCCCAGGGACGACTGGCACACATAATACAGAAAGTTCCCGATGTTATTGGACTAACTCAACTCTTGGAAGCTTTATTGAAACCTTTCGATGATTTCACGCTGAAATATGCTTTACCATTTGATGAAAGACTTGGAAGTTCGCGGAGATTGCCCGGGGTGTGGCCATATGTCAACTTTGTGGTTTCCGTACTTACTGCATCAGTAGAAGAAACCCAACTTACGGCTGAAGATCGTTGGAACATGGCACTACCAAGCTTAAAGTTTCTCGACCACGCTTTGAACTTGTTCGATGCAAAAATGATTGATATTGCTATGACATTGGATGTAAACCCGGATTTCTTTGTTACTTCAAAGACCTTGTTGGATTATATCAGAGCGCATCCTGCAGTACCTACACTCAACCATTTATTCATGGACAAGACATATAATATTCTCATACGGAACATTATCTCTGCATATGACCGTTTAGCTGAGAGACAGGACAACCAGGAACTTACTGCTATTGTCTCAACGAGTTTGAGTATTCTCAACAGGGTGCTATCACAACAAGAAGTATACACTGAGATCATAGTGAAGGAAATGAAGGATGTTGATGATGGTAGTGGTAAGCAATACGGTACGCACGGTCTCAGGTCATTCGAAGATGCATTATTGTATAATATTCAGGTGTTGCCCTTCTTGGCATTGTATACCTCCAGCCCAGATATCAAGCTTGCCACAAGTGCGTTATCGCTGCTGAAAAAGCTTGCAACGTCCCCGAGGTTCATCTCGCCTGCAGCTGATGCAAACGACGCCAGAATCAACCGAAATAGACTCTTGAGTGCGTTTGAGGCCAACGAGGAATCGTTACGGATAAAAGTTGGAATCGCGGACCAATTAAAGCGATCTCCGGATGACTACTACATTTCTGGAGATGAATCAGAAGACAATGGTGAAATAGAACAGGGAACAACGCCCATGTCACTAAAGGCTGATATCCTAGACTTCATATTATCAGGGTTGAGAGCGAATCCCAAGCGAGCAGAATTGTCCCATTTTCTGCTAGGGTTCAAAATTAATGTGGATGGTGAGCTCTCCTTTGACTCAGATATTGGTGGCATTCTTTCTGGCGAATCGGTGTTTGGAACAATCCTTGATCTTTCTCAAAAGTATGGCCAAGTCTATACCACTGATATTCAAAGCGATGCTATTTACATTGCCAACCTGTGTGAGGAGATCTCGTTGCTGCTAACACAAAGTGAAATCTCTTCGAAAATTGTCATTGAATACCTTCGTAATAAGGGTGTCTTGGTGAATCGATTACGCGACGAGGCTACAATTGACACCAGGTTTACTTGGAATGGCCAAAGATATGGTGATAATGACCAATTTTTGACATGTGAACCATCTGTCAAGGCAGTTTCTAGCTTTTTGAACTATCGTGCTGCCATTCAAGAATATGCCTCGATAGAAATACACTGCAGCGCTGAAAATGGATCGATATCCTTGGTTAACAAATATGTCAAGGAGCTTATTGATCTATCGATAAGTAGCGCTACTCTGGGCACTAATTCCACCAAAATTCTGTCATTTTTGGATATTTTGGAGTTGCCGGTCCCGTCACATGGAACTTACCAAATGGATCATGTCGAATTGTTTGGATCGTCGGTGGTGGACTACATTTCTAGCACTGATCAGATTTATAGTGACGAGGAGGCTATTAGTGGACTAGAAAAGGTTTTGCAACTCAAAAGCTTGGAGTTTTTGGGTAACGGTAGATTTTCGGATTTGAATGATCCTCAACTGGTTGCTGCTAGAGGTGGAATTCTTTCCCCCTTTGAGCATAGTAGATACTGCGAGTCTATAAGATCAGCCCAGCTTGGATGCTTGAAGTCCTGGGCTAGACTAGTGTTGGTTTTACTGGCAGACTCCAAGTTGTCGGCTAATGAAAGATCAACTTTTATTCTTGAAGTGATCCAGACTACTGTAACTAGGCTGGTTGATTACTCATCCAGCTATGTCGAGTATGCAGAGACCCTGGCCTCGCTGATGGTCTCGTTATTGCAAATGTACTTTGAGGATACTGAGAGCTCGGCTAATGGCAGTGACACCAGTTCTGGAGACGACAAAACGCATACACTATTCAAAAGTAGTATCACCGGAATACAAACTGCAGTGTGCTCCCAGGACCTGCGAACTAACTTGTACATTGTATGTTATCAGTATCTGAAACACGGAATGAACTCCAAGAGATCAAAGGAGTTTGTGATGCTGAATAGCCAAGTGATTAGAACTCATGGTGATCGGTTAATAGACATAATATGCGGAGATGCTATTTCCGGGGACGGATTGCTTCGACTCGTTTCGCTAGTTTTTCTGGAAACTCTGGCAACTTTGTCAAACAAGTCAGATTCAAACTTGGTACTAACCAGCCTCGTGAGGCACAATTTGCTACTACTGCTCGTGAAGTCAATTCATCGGGCCGATGATGATTTAGAGTACAGAGATCGGTTTAGCCTGAGACAGCTTTATTACGAAGTGAAAGTATTGCGAGAGATTTTCAATGTGTTGATTCAATTGAGTCAAACTCGCGCTGGGGCTAGTCAACTTCTTCAGTGCAACATCTTGGATGTACTTGACAAGTGCCAGTTCCTTCTGATTGATCCGGATGTAGGTTTCTCGCTACCTTCAATTGAACTCTATGAAGAAAAAAAGAAAGCAAATGTGTTTTCGGGTGCTAGCAGCGGTAACGTCGCAGCCAACGCTGGCTCGGATGATGGTCTCGCGAAGACTATATCCTTTGATGATGTACTGATTCCGGTGTTTCAACTAGCTTTAGGGATCTTGGTTTCCATGGGCTCTGAAAACGCAGCAGTTATCGGCCGCATGAGGTCATTCTTAGAGAAAAATCAGAGATTGGTTGTGGCAATACTGCGGAGAGACGTTTTACGGACATCTTTAGGAAGAGACGTTTCTTCAGACTCTAATCTTGATACGCTGGTTAAATTGACGATTACGTTGGTCACTTTGACTGATTATTCGCCATGAGAAAAAACAATTGTTTAGAAAAAATTTATTATTGCATAGTACATCAAACCTTGTAGGCCCTTAACGGCCGTAACGACGAGCGTAAATACTATCATTAGGCCCTAAATGTTCTCTAGTTTGAGATTCTAGTTGCTTGATTTCTTCCAACTTCTGTTGCAGTGCGCTTGTATTGGTGTCAACCCATTGCAAACTTGAAAGATGCGAGTTAAGAATTTTGACAATCAGAGTAAGAGGATCGTCGTCAGTTGAGTGGGAAAGTTCCGCAGAGACCTTGTTGACTTCTTCAATGACGTTAGTCAAGTTAGAGCCCATTGCAGTCATCTTGTCATTCAAGTCATCGGCTAGTTTATATGCACGCTCACGCTCCTGATCAACCGGCTGTAGTCCATCTGGTCCAGCCAAGTCGGTAAGATAACCACCGGCTTGTTTCTCATAAGTTTCCAGCATGTAGTCTAGGTCATCCTGCTGCGAAGAAACGTACTGTAGCATTTGATCAATTTTACCTTGGGTTTGCTCAGCTTGAGAAACCTCATTAAATAGATCGGAAATCATTCGGCCGTTCTCAACTAGAACCTTGTCCCAGCCTGCAATGGAAGCAGCCTGTGCTTCAAACTCTGCTTTGTTTTTCGTTAGTGCGGAAGCCCATTTATTGATAATGTCTTCAAAGGACCGGTTTTTCAGGTATGCTGAAGGCTCAACTTTTGTTTGCTGATCTCGTGCCACTGTTTCAGCAGACTCTTGCTGAGTTGCCGGTTGAGCAGATGTTTTGGTAGTGTTTGAGGCAGTAGCAGTGCTAGGGACTGCCGTAGTAGCAGAAGTAGTTCCACTAACGCCTCCAAAGAGCGTACTCTTAGGTTCTTCCTTTTTGGTTTCCGCACCAACAAAGGGTGTAGCACCCGTGGTAGCCGATCCACCAAATAGAGGTTTACTTTCAGGCTTTACATCGCCAGGCTTTTCAGCAGCACCACCGAACCCGAATTTAGGCTTCGATGAGTCTGCCTGACCGAAAAGTCCAGTGGGCTTGTCATTTGATTTATCAGTGCCGGCAGCAGCAGCAGGAGCAGCAGGAGCAGTTCCTGATCCAAATGCAGGCTTAGCATCAT
The DNA here is from genome assembly GCA_003708315.3 of Groenewaldozyma salmanticensis. Classification (NCBI taxonomy): domain Eukaryota; kingdom Fungi; phylum Ascomycota; class Dipodascomycetes; order Dipodascales; family Trichomonascaceae; genus Groenewaldozyma; species Groenewaldozyma salmanticensis. The sequence goes on from PPNW03000009.1 coordinate 68,070, forward strand.
CTTTTTTCTGGGTAGAGGCCGCGTTTCCAAATGAAAACGTAGGTTTAGAATCATCTTTTTTCTCGGTAGAGGCCGCGTTTCCAAATGAAAACGTAGGTTTAGCATCATCTTTCTTCTCGGTAGTGGGTGCAGCTCCAAATGAAATCGGAGGTTTGTTCCCATTTCCAATTGGAAAAGTAGGTTGGGAATCATACTTCTTCTCAGTAGATGCCGCATTTCCAAATGAAAACGTTGGTTTAGCATCATCTTTTTTCTCGGTAGTGGGTGCAGCTCCAAATGAAATCGGAGGTTTGTTCCCATTTCCACTAGGAAACGTAGGTTTAGAATCATCCTTTTTCTCGGTAGTGGCCGCACCTCCAAATGAAAACGCAGGTTTGCTTGCACCTCCAAATGTAGGTTTAGAATCATCCTTTTTCTCGGTGGTGGCCGCAGCAGCTCCAAATGAAAACGTAGGTTTGGCATCGTCCTTCTTTTCAGTGTTGGCAGCGCCACCGCCAAATAATCCAGTAGAAGGACCAGCAGTGGCAGTACTGGTAGGATTAAACCCCGAGCTACCTGAGGTAGTCAGAGGAAAAGTTGCACCAGTCTTGGGGGGCTCGCTACTAGGTGTAGTTGAGCCAAATCCGCCTCCTGTTGTCAATGGTGATGACGTTTGCTGACTACCGAAAGCTGATCCAAAAGCACCTGGCTTTGATGAGAATGCTCCAGTAGATGAACCGCCTAGTGTGTTTCCCCCCGAAAACGAAAATGCAGGCTTTGAATTTCCAGAAGTCGCCGGTGCAGTCGTTGAAGGGGGAGTTGAGGCAGTGGTGAATAATGAATTCTGCTGGCCTTCAGCAGGTTTGGCACTGCCGAAACCGCCAAATCCAGATGTCGCACCACTAGTAGCACTGCCAAATGTAGGAGTATTTGCAGACCCACTACCAGCTGCGTTCGCACCCCCAGCAGCATTATTATTTCCAGAGGACAACCCGTTAGATCCAAACGCGTTTCCTCCTGAACCACCAAAAAGAGATGTCCCAGTATTGTTAGAACCTGTTTGCGCTGTTCCAAACCCACTAAACGAGCTAGGCTGGCTGCCTGAAGTAGCTGCCTGAAAAGGATTACTGTTCCCTGAGCTCGAGGTCTGATTGGTGCCAGAGCCAACTATACATGTTAGATGCCCGAAAGAAAAAAAAAACCAATTCAAAAAGATCAAGGAATAGAAAGCAAAGAGCAATATTCACTAAGCCAACGTCATCATTGTGTCTGCACGACTTACATAGCTTATTTGGTTCAGACATGGTAAATCAGATTATCAGCGCCTGTATAACCCTCAGTCCTAGTAATGTAAACAGTTGCAACTATATCGACACAGGTCTGTAGAAATAAATTCTCGATATATAGATTATATCACAAACTTAAGTGTGTGTGTGTTCACAGAGATCCCTAGGAGCTTTGACAGAAAAACAAACAGCTTACGTCAGCTATAACCAAAAATGACATAAGACAAGTATTTTAAAAAAACTTACGTCAGCAAAGCGTTGTAATTACATAAACCAGAGATACGCGCGTAACGGCTATGGCTCAGCCGCACACGGCTTCTTATTGGCGGATAGAAAACATGACACTTTTTTCTTAGTCGGCCAGAAGAAGAGTGAACACAAGCCAGGAACGCTCACTAGAAAGATGCGGTAAAAAATGGGATTGCAAGAGATTAGACGCAATTGCCATACATACGTGCTTGCTCGAAGTATAACCTCTTCTCGAGACCGTTCCATGCCCTTTCCTTGCGTCATTATCACGTTCTTGAGAACCACAGTTTGGCCATGGAAGAAAATCACGTCACCCATCGGATCAACCCTTGTGGAAAGAGTGGTGTGTGAGTGATGTGTGTAGGGGCCAGATTTAGGTTTTTTCTTTATGTGATGATGGCTAGGACGGGTCCCGGTACTGCCAGTATATATAAAGGTTAGAACAACTCCTCGTCTGAACCTTCTTCTTTTCCTCTTTTTTTTTTTCTCTTTCTTCTTCTTCTTTTTTTTTTCTCCCTTAGTCTCTGTATCTTTACTCTATAAAGAACTCTACTTGGAAAGTCTCATCAATCACAATGGTCCATAAGCTTATTCTTGTTCGTCACGGTCAGTCCGAGTGGAATGAAAAGAACCTCTTCACCGGTTGGGTTGATGTTAAGCTCAGTGACGTCGGTATCAAGGAGGCTAAGAGAGCTGGTGAGCTTCTGAAGGAGTCTGGCCTCAAGCCCCAGATCCTTTACACCTCCAGACTTACCAGAGCTATCCAGACCGCTAACTACGCTCTTGATGGTTCCGACCGTCTCTGGATCGATGTTAAGAGACACTGGCGTCTTAACGAGCGTCACTATGGTGCTCTTCAGGGAAAAGACAAGGCTCAGACTCTTGAGCAGTACGGAAAGGATCAGTTCCAGACCTGGAGACGATCCTACGATGTTCCTCCCCCACCAATTGAGGACTCTTCTGAGTTCTCTCAGGCCAAGGAGGAGAGATACCAGGATGTCCCCAAGGATGTCTTGCCCAAGACTGAGTCCTTGAAGCTTGTCATTGAAAGACTGCTTCCTTACTGGCAGAGCGATATCTCCAAGGATATCCTCTCTGGAAAGACTGTTATCATTGTTGCTCACGGTAACTCGCTGAGAGCTTTGGTTAAGCACTTGGACAACATCTCTGATGAGGACATTGCCGGACTTAACATCCCTACCGGTATCCCATTGGTTTACGAGCTTGATGACAACCTCAAGCCCACCAAGCCTTCTTACTACCTTGATCCCGAAGCCGCTGCTGCTGGTGCCGCCGCTGTCGCCGCCCAGGGTAGCAAGAAATAAATAAATTAAAAGGACATAATCAACCAGACTTACTTGTTTTGTGGCTAGATAGTTTATAAATAAATTTCTATTTACGTTTCAGTTTGCAAAAGAAGAAGAAGAAGAAGGGCAAAAAAAAAGGGAAAACAGGTAATTATTTTATATTACATGGCATCTAAAAAATATCAGGAACCTTGTCAAACTTGTGAACACTTCTGTCCTTCCAATACTTCCCGGAGGGCTTGTAGTAAATTTGACCGGTGACAGGGTGAGTTGTCTTGGTGAACCAAACCGGCTCATACTTGACATTTTCCGCCTCTCGAGCTTTTCTAGCCGCACGCTGCTTTTCTTCCACTCGGAATTTTTCATCTGATGCATCGTCATATCGGCCCTCCTCCATATCTCGCTGATCTGGCCGTAATCTAGTGTCAGTTCTCGGTAACCAGCTTTTCAGCTTCTCCGGTAGTGCATTGAGTGTTATGGCAAAACCTGTCAGATTGAAGGGCGCGGGTTTTCTTTCGTGTAGTTGCCATAGTAATAGATGCTTCTGGTTACTTCCGCTACTCACACTACCTCTGTGGGAGCCTGAGTCCGTGGTCATTGCTTCATCGCCAGCGGCTGTCGCTGATCCTCCATCCGCCTTTTTGGCAAAGATCCGATCGTTCCAGTGACCGCCTACTATCCACTCCGTCTCGCCCTTAGGATTGACGACGTGACCTTTGACTTCATACGCATTAGATCCTCTCCATCCTCGAGCTTTGAACTTCAAAACACACTTGTATCCGTTGTTGTGATTTGTAAGTTCCATGTCTCCATAGTTATCAACCACAGGTGACCCTGTGATAATTCCAACGACGGAACTAGTAACTTTTCTGAACGAATAGAGTTCCTCCGCAGCATCGCACCCACTATCCGGTCGTAAGTTCACATACCACAACCCAAGTGGGTTGATGTCAAAGCTTCTGCCGTTAAACTTGGACTTTACGTTACTCTCGCCATAGAAATCCCACTTGGCAGATTCAGCTAGCAATGCACCGATAGGAGGGTGGTGGCTCACTTGTTCAGCAACCATTCTGTATCCCATATCTGGGCGACAGTATTCAAAGGTTTCACCCAGCAAAGGATTGAACGGCTTGGCAATTCGGTCAATGGTGGATGAGTAGGAGCTGGCTGCATACGCTGCAACATAGGCAATTCTCAACCCAGGATCATTGACACACTTGGCAGCCTTATCAAGCAAATCAGTGTACTCCATGTCCTCGGCAGATCTCTGCAATAAATTAGTGCACTCATTAAAAGATACCGGCAATGTCATCCTAGTCATATCTTTCCCAATGAGATTCTTCAGGATACCCCAAAGACTTATCTTGGGTCTGTTGTCATCGTCAAGATTCAACCGAGTTCGAGGAGGATCTTCATAACCAGCGAATGATTTTTCCGCATTAATTCTATTGTAGACTTCAAGCTGCTGCTTGGTGAGTTGGCTTGTGTCAGAGTTTTCAACACCTTCAGAATCCTCAGGAGTTTCTTTTTCAGTGTTCTTATCAGTTGACTGAAAACCAGACTCGGCCAAAGTCTCTGAATCAGTCTTTTCGATATTAGAAGAGCCAATGGCATCAAAAAACTCATCATCATCGTCATCGTAATCTTCATCCCCAGAGAAATCAATATCATTTGGGTCGAAGTATCCTTTGGGAGTTCCGGCTCCACCACCCTCTTTGTCCTCAAGAGGAGTAGCACCAGCACTTCTCAAGTGTGCCTCTTTCAGAAGCTTAGAAGCTTCCTTCTTTTTCTGAATGGCAACATGCAAATCACCTTGGATCTTTTCATGCTCCAATTCCATCTGGCGTAATATCTGAACCCAAAGTCGTTCTTTCACTTCTGACTTTTCTAGCCGGGTCTTGTAAGTATGCTCTCTTTTGCTAACAGCTTTCACATACTGACTGAAATACCCATTGATATGTGAAACACCCTCGGACAAAGTAGTAATGCTTTCTGAAACACTTTCAGCGCCTTCATCGCCAAGTGACTGTTTGGTCAATGACTGCAAAACACCTTCAATGGCGCTGATTTCCAGCTTGATCGTATCAGCCAAAACATTGAATGCGTCGGAGTTCGCTCTTTGAGTTGGATAGCCCTCCTCGCTACCACCATCGTACTCCTCATCATCGTCGTCGTCATCGTCATCATCATCATCATTATCATCGTTGTCGTACTCATCACTGCCCCGTCCCAAATCATCGTCAATAAAGGACAATTCCCCAGTAGGATGGCTTATGCCAATAATTGGATTACTGCTGTTACCTCCAACTACAGAAACAATGGACTCATCATCTCCACTCATTCCAATGCTCTTTTTGGCTTTATGATATGCAAATTTGCTAACTGCAGTATCGGAAGACTTGATAGAGCCATCTCTGCTCATAGCTGGCTGCAGAGTTGTAGATAAATTGCTTGATGAGGCTCCAGGTCCAGATGAAAGCTTTCTCTTCGCACGCTCAACATCTTTGGAATACTGGATGGCATTACTTAGTGCCCACACCCACCGGTTAGTTTCGACAGGGTGGTTAGCTTTAAGATGGAACTTTGTATTAGAACCTCTAAGCAAAATCTCAAACTTGAGCTTTTCCGAAGAGTCCAGGTGTAGGCTTGCTTGCTTGAGACTAATTGAACCTCTGCATGCTCTATCAGTATCATCTTGTCGCTTGTAGTAGCTCAAAATTCCGCCTTCCAGAACAAACCATCGTAGCTTGTACCCACCGGCAAAGTTTGTCCATTTCTTCAGATATCCCTTCATACTAGGTGACTCCGCAAGTGGCATCTGACCCTGGCCGCCATCCTTAGAAGCAATAGAAGCAGGTGAAATTTGAGATTCAGAAGAAGCAGAGCGATGCCGACGAGGTTCAGTGTTAGATGGAATTATAACTTTCTGCCCCTTTGTTGCATTCTTCAAAAGCTTCTTCATAGCATCGTCCTTAGCTAGCTCTATGGGCAAAACGCCCTTAACGTTTCTTCGGAATGGGTCACCGCCATGGTTGAGAATAAACTCAACCATTTTGTGGTTACGAGCCTTCACAAAATCGTGTAAAACGGTGGATCCGGTGTCAGGGTCCTGTCCATTGATGTCAAGCAACGAAGATGCCCGTGGGTGGGACAAGAGCTCTGCCAGGGCGGGGATATTCTCCTCAGTGAAGTATTTTTTCATCTTGAGAGCAGCTTGCTCAACATATTGAGCTCTGGCAACTTGCATAGCTTCAGCCACCTCAGGGTATTTGCAAAGCTCCACGGCTTGCTTACCAGCACCATTAACCAGCGTATCATTAATGTCGGGAAAGGACAACAGTTCCAGAGCAACATCTCTTCGACCATAAAGTGCAGCTAAATGCAATGGTGTGTTCCCATCAGAGTCTGCAGCATTGACGTCCAAGTCGTTGTTCTTGACTAAGTGAACTATTACACTAGTGGGAGCAATCTGCACGGCCAAGTGAATCAACCCCGGGTTCTCCTTCAGCTCTGGGTTAGCCTTAATTATTTGGTCCAGCTTTTCCACATCTCCAGTCTTCATCACTCCAATAAGCTTCAATCTTAGAATTGATGATTCTAAGGATTCTACATCAGTCAGTAAGGTAATCCGACAACATCTGACAACAAATTGTTACTTACTATTGATGCTGGCGGCATCTCCGCTATCAATCACCTCTATGGGAGGCATTTCAGCCTTTACAGCTCTACGCAATTAGTGAAAGCCCTCTTTGGATAAAAAGCAGAAAAATACAAGAGAAAAAAAATCAGGAGTAGTCTTGCACTTGGAAGGAAGAGAGCAACCAAAGCACATCATCCTCCCACAATAATGAACTTACTCTTTGTCAGCCATTGCTCGAAATTACGCCCTGTTCCAGTACAATTAATACCTTGACTTTCTGAGAGCATCAGCTCGTGAAGTTGAATCAGCGCTGAATACCGTTGAGTATAAAAAAAATATGAATTGATATAAGGCTGACGAAGTCTAGGAAACTGGCTGATAAGTCGGTGCAAGTTTAGTAGTTGCTGTTGTGTATATAATTTAGGTGGAGTACTCTCTATACGCACACATACTCGTGGATCTATATGTGTGGCTCAAAATTTTTGATGACATGAACTTAGAAGTATACGACAGATTAAAGAGAAGAAACTTGTCAATTTTTAGTTGAGCAAACTTAGGTTTTAGTGCTTGCTAATGAATATCCACTCCAGAGCTAGCGGGAGTTCTTTCGAAATCTCGCTTATGGTCTGGTTCTGTAGTGCTCCTAACAATACCTCGTGTGATAACTGACGCTTTTATGGAAAATGGTGTTGCTACATACACCCTAGAAAGACTATTACGTAAAGTAAGCGCATGCTTATTCTTTCCGCCTTTGCTTTAGGTCAAAAGGAAGTTTATTTCTGACTTTAGCCAACTAGATGTGAGCACAGTGGCTTGTAGCGTAAATAAACTTACTTGTTCGTAAAAAGCAACTGCCAGCTTTGACCAAACTAAGGTAAGCGAGCTAGCGTTGAATAAATATATAGGCACACTTCAATACGTATTAGACATCGAATCAAAGAGCATCGAGATTTTGTAAAATTCGGCTCGCTGAAATATTTGATTTGGCCATTAAAATCTTAGCTATTTGATTTAACGTTGATATTCAAGCCATATATCCCAGGTTTTTCGGGCCAATCAGTTTAAGACTTTGACAATGTTGAAGTTGAATACCGGAATATGTTCTTTCCAGGGGAGAGCCTACGGCTTCCGCATGTTTCGCCGGCTACAGAGTAGTAGTACAACCAATCCAGCTTCCTCGACTAAAGAGAACTTCAAAGTTGATGCTCTGGGTGATTTCGACGCTGCTTTGGCATCTATTCCAAAAGTCAATGAGACTCCCAAGCAGATTAGTAGAGGCAGGTACAATACTCAAGGTAGCTCGTTACGAGACCGGATCAACAAGCTTAAGCTGGCTCATGCTCAAAGACCATTTGGACAAGACAACCCTCAAAGAACTAACCAGAGTTCGAACCAAAACAAACAGCAACAGCAAGCACGCCAAGGGCAAAGGATACAAAAACAAAAGAAGCCGGCGCAGCAAATCAATGCTTCTAAGTCAGTAGAAAACACTTCTACCGTAATCACTCCTTCAGCGGAAGGCTTTCAGAAGAAGCGAGAGTTCAGAAAACCCAACAGTCCGCCAAAGGCCCAGCAGCAGCGTCAACCACAGCAGCAGTCAAAGTTCAAGAACCAGAGAAATAAAGTTCAGGCCTATGGAGCTAGACAAAACAATAATGTTGGAAGAGGAAAAGTCAACACAGGTCGTCGTGCAAGAGGTGCACAAAGAGACAATGCACGACAGAGCACTCGAACTTATCAAGCAGCAAAAGAAACTCTGCATCCAGCAACTGCTCTTAGACTTATTAAGGAAGAGATTGCCCGAGTCAACAATGAACCCATACATTCGTCTGACACTGAACCTGTATCATTTACTCCTGCGTTCATTGCTTCTAACCTTCCATCATCTCGCGCTACTTACTCAGCTAGTGTTTTGTCTGTGATTAACAAAGCTGCCGGTCAAATTTCTAACTACGAGACTATTTTAACTCTTGACAAGAACAATTGGATGACGCGAAGTGAATATAATGCCAAGCATGGTTTGGAAAACAAGGCTAAACAGTATTTGACCAATGGAGAGTTAGAAGCCGATATTGAAAGATCAGTCTTTGGAGACTTCACTAAAGACATTGTGGCATCATCTTCTAACAGTATTGAAGATGTTTCATCAGCTAATTTGGTCAATGCTAATGTTACCCTACCATTGGCTAGCAGACAATTGATTCACGACATTGCTATAGGCAAATCTTCTGTTTCTTCTTTGAAGATTGAGGCTTAAGCTTCTAGATGTACATAGATGAATGAACAAAAGAATTTGCATTTTTTGATAGAATACAAGTCCTAAGTTTCCTTTGCAGCAATACTTTTAAAGGATTTGAGTTCACGAGAAATCTAGAAAGTTAGCAAATCCAAAAAAAAAAAAAAAAAAAAAAAAAAAAAAAAAAAAAAAAAAAAAAAAAAAAAAAAAAAAAAAAAAAAAAAGGAAAAAAAAAGAAAGAGAATAAGCCGTAAACTTACAAATAAGTTCTCAGACCGAGAAAGAACTCTATGCATATATGTCGAGTTTTTCTTGTTCTGAATAGATGCTAATATCTGCCGTAAAAACTGGTCCAATATTTCCACTGGCCAGTCATCTGGAGTTTTGTTCAGCACTGTTGTGACGTCAAGGTGATGTCCCCACGTAGACAGTAAACTTTTCACACAGTATCTGCGGATTGTTTCGTTTTGCGGTATTTCAATAAATTTATCATATGCCAGTTCAAAAAGGGTTTGCTGTAGCTTTGAATCTGCCGCTTGCTTTTTGGGTGCTGGACCTGGAGCCTGCTTAGATGATTCGGTTTGACGAAGTAAGCGGCCACCAGTATAGCAGTACTCTATAGCTGATTCATAATCATATAATTCTCCACACAAGATGTTCAGGCTGTCTTCGTGTTTGCCTAAATGGGAGTAAATCAAACATTTCTCAAACAGCAGCGAGGAAGCATTTTCATCATTTTCCAGTCTTTTATACACCGATTCTTCAATTGCAGAGCTCTCATTGGACTGCATGAGTAAACCGATAAGCTCTAGTCTCAGCTTTACAATACCCAGTTTACCATCATCCTGCCTTTTCAAGAAGTCGTTAAACCGACGTTTAGGAAGATCAAGTAACCTATAAGTCTGATATACCTGATCAATAAATATTTTAACGTTGAGGTCGTTTTGTGTCCTCTCCAAAATGTCATCCACTAACACTGAAATCAAATCAGATACGTAAAGTGTGCTTTTTTTCTCCGTTACCAGGTATTTAAGATACTCTCTCCAAGGATGATCGCTTTTCAGCGTCTTTAACTGGGCAGAAACTTCTTTGGTATTTTCTAACGAGACTTGACAGTCACCACTGGTGAGCAGTTTGATTCCTTCCTCTGGAAACTTGTCAATGAACCAAAGGGTATATTTCCAGAAAAGAGCTTCATCTTCAACTTTTTGTAAGATCAAGTATACTCGTTCTTGAGAATTAGGTATATATTCGGGATCAGCTACCTTGCCATCCAAAATTTGTTGCCAAATCTCGAGAGCTTCTCCCCAGTTTCGTTTGCGCGCATATATGCTGGCAGCAAGAATATACCTTCCATGTTCAAGTAACAGCTTTGCAGCTTCTTTGTATGAATCTTTGACATATCCATCAACAACCTTGTGTGCATCGGCGCTTTTCACGGCTGGGTTTTCTATAATCATTATCCGCAAGTAAGCTAGCTCTAATGACTTAAAAACATCCACTCGGTGACTTCGGCCTAGACTTTCCAGATCTCTCTTCTTTAACCATTCTTTCAAAAACAGTTTATAAAATTTTCTTGCTTCCTTTGATTGCGTTTCGTCATTTTGTTCAAGAGATTGTTGTAAGGTCTTAATCATTTCCTTGAGCCCGTTGTAAACCCACATCATGCCACATACGTCGCTGTGATCCTTTGAAAATGCATAGATCACAATTCTCGGGTCAAGAGACGACGATTGTAACCAAGTACCTACTGCACTCGAGTAGTCTTTATGTAAAATGTATCCTAAACCCACAAGTACAGTAAGATACTCAATCTCAATCACCGCCAGTTCGGTCGTCGCATCTATTGCGGTACTAACCTCTTCGGAAACTTGATCCATTTTACCGAGTTTCACCATGTTTTCCAAGATAAGCAACCTGGGCTCTGATATTAGGCACAAAACTCCAGTCTCTTCCGAATACATGAACAACGAAGAGGAGATAAACGACAATTTCATCGCCGTCTCTCTTTCAGTTAAGATCCTAGTCTCGATATCATCCTCAAGATTTTTTGCCCAATCAACTTCGTCGGCTAAAGGCACTAGTCTGATTTTGTTAACTAAATTCGGGTGCGCCATGGAGTATCCCGTTCTGGTAGTTGCTATAAATGGTTTTGACTCTTGTTTTACAACCTGTATGAGTGATTGATCTAAAACAGAGTGTATCTGCACATCATTGCCAACCACTGAAGCAATGTTTGGAAAATCAGAAGCTATGCAAGTAGGATACTGTGGCCATGAAATTGTACCTCTAGATATATCACCGTCAATGTTCACCACCAGACCCATTGCAGGTTCGTTTTCCAGGGTACCACTGGTGACCAAAAACTCATTATTACCAACAGGAGTGATTTCAGCAATGACTCCCTTAGTAGCATCCAAAGTGGTTATTGAAGAGCCATCGTCAATTGAATGTTGTTGCGAATCTGCAGATGTTGACATTTCAGTTGCCGGAGAAATCGCAAATAGTGGGATTTTCCGTCCATGCTCCAGGTCGACCAAGTCATAAGACTGTCTATTAGCCACCAATGCATAAGAAGACCGCCAAACTCCTCTTTGGACCCCGGGGTATGGAACGTTTTTCACTAGTTTGAACCCTTGCTGGCTCACCTCAACAATTCGAATCATTTTTTTACTGAATACCGCAATTTGGTTCTCGTGATCACTTTGCCTATCGTCCACATCTCTCGAAAAATCGTTGGCGTCCCGAATAGTCCCCAGCTCACTGCATGGTGCAAATTCCGGGAGCGTGAACGCAGAAATGCTAGAGCCGCTTAACACCAGCGCCCTGGAAATCGACGACAGGACCGTTATCTTAGTGACCGGCCGAGATTTTTTAGCATGTGTTCGTTGTCTTGATGCAAGTATATATTCTGGAGGATCCTCTGGAGTAGGTCCTGCTGATTTAAAAAAATGAAGAACTTCACCCTCCGAAGTTCCCAGGTACAAACTAGACTCTATAGAATGTTAGTACGAAACTCCCCCCTCCATGGAGAAGAAAACTCATGCCAAAAAGAAAAAAACAGAAAAAAAACAGTCAATTCATACCCCAAGCCTCTAAACAAGTTATCTGTACAGTTGAAATTCTGTCTTCACTGGTGCTGTCTTGCAAAAGTGCTTCCCTAGAGACTATAGGAACACAACGGTAAGGCTCTTGCTTCAAGCGATCCTCGTCGCTTTCGCCCTGCTGTTGCTGGTCCATACTAGAAACCAAAACAACACATGAGCTTCGCAAACTCTGAAGCTAGCCTCCTCCGGTGTTGGTATATCAATCTCACTATCTAAACAAACAATTGAAGTTGTCAACCTCGAGGGATTAGTTTCAGATAATTTAAGTGTTTGTGATATTCTATATCGCTGTGAGAGATCTTAGCGACTTGTGTGAGCGCTCCAACGATCGATGTTTAGACGTTGACGATTTAGCCTTTGTCGATCGAGTATACTTCAACGTTCCTTTCAATGCTGACCATTTCTGAAAGAATGGCAAATGGATTAGCTGCTGGTATTGCGGAATTACAAGATCCGTCGTGCTGGAGTTGTTTACCGCGAGAAGTATATATAAAGGATTTCATTATCGTTGATGCGAATTTGCATTTGAAGTACAGGTAACGTGACTCAAAAGGTAGCCCCCGGTCTACAAAATCAATGCTAGCGAATTCGGCGACTGCACTACAGACAGACACTGTTTCTCTGAGTATGCAATTCGTACTTACTAATTAGTATTGGTACCACTTTATCTTTACCGTGGACCCAGACTCAAAGTAGTTGAATAAATAAATGAGTACTCCTTGATATCACAGCTTTCAAAGATCGATCTCGAACCGGCAACGCGACCTAGAACGTTTCCCGCTTCGTCTTGTGCATCCACTTACCCCAAAATGCCAACTGTTTTCCCGTTCGTTCTACCAACAACTGGAGCGTTATCTTTGTCAAAAACATACAAGTCAGTTGAAGCTCAGCATGTTATTGTGAACGCTGATAGCTCGCGAGCGTTGCTGCGCGATAGCTTGAAGCGTGCCAAGAGGGGGCAGAGCAGCGATAACTTAGCTGTTTCCAAGGTATGTGTCTCTACAGAGCGGACTTTACAAGTTTTTATTGTTATTTTTACCTTTTTATTGTTACAATTCATTGCTAACTGAAGGGACTGAAGGCTATAGAGGACTACCTGCCGCTAATTTTCACCATACGCAATGGACTGGTGTCTGGTCTTATTCATGAGGCGGAACCATTTCGCTGCGCATGGAGGTTGCCTCTAAACACTTCTCGCTTCCTAGTCAGCACAATTGAACCACCCAAAGTTGAGATCGCATCTCTAAATTTCGAAATTGGCATGGTGCTACTGACCTACGTGCTTACTCTAATGTTGCTAGCAGATAACGTTATTGAGTCCACCTCTGATACCAGAAAGATGGAGGACCGGTACAAGCTGGCAACTTCACATCTACAAAAAGCTGAGTCGATACTGGTTTATTTATTAGCAAACATGTCTGAGTTCTCGGACACTAGCAGCGGCGGCAGCAGCGGTGGCGGAAACAACAAAGTAAGAGAAATCCCAGATTTACAAAGCGAGTCAATAAGTACCCTGCTGAACTTGAATTCCGGAGTTTTGCACAAAATAATACTGGCCAAGTATGTCTCAGAGAATTACGATACAGACCAAATGTCGGTATCATTTCCCGGCACGAAAAGAGGTCAAGCTTCACTGAGTCTCATGGTCAGGGTGTCTATACATGCGGCCACCAAGTTCAGTTCGGCAATACAAATGAAGCATAGCTCTCGACTGAAACTAGGCTCAGACGCTTTGACAGAATGGCTCAACAACTCCAGGGCGTATTGTGATGCATTATCCCAGCTACTTTTAGGTATTGAAGAAGAGAAGAGGGGAGAAAGCGGCCATGCAGTGCGACTTTTGGAGAATGCAGTCGAACTCTTGAAATTAGCAACCAGTGGCAATCCACTACTGGCAAACGCAGGCAGTAATAGAGCAAAGCTGAAAAGTGTTTTGAGCAAGGCAAAAATCAATAACTCGGCTTCGAGTGACCTTGACATGGATAAGCTAAGAACAATAGCTGCTGAACTCTCGGCAAATTATAAAGTTCAAAATGATAAATATGGGTTCAAGCCAGTGCCCAAGAAAGATGAGTGGAAACCAGCTTGGCCTTCAGGAAGAGAAGTATTCCCAGTGCAACCGCCTTGGAAAGAACCTGTCAGCCATGTTTTCAGCGGAGTTTCTGAACAACAGCCATCAAACTATTACTAGCAAAGCCTTTTCACCTTGACGAAATCCCAAAAGCAAAACATTTTTGCTCACTTCTTTGGCAAATCGCATAAATTTCGCCCAAAGTCAAAAGGCGCCCGGTATTCTTTCCTTCTCTTGACTGTCAGAGCCGCACACTAACTAGCTGAGGCTGTTTCGAACGGTTGTCTGCACATTGGACACAATCCCTTTGACGTCTCCACTTCCAACCACTTGTATATGCAGTGCATATGAAATGAATGGTTGCATTTCCCGCTTACTGTATACCATCACCAGTTAGAACTATGAAAAACGCTGTATCAAAGAAAAAAAAAGATTATTCACTGAATATCAAAACATACGCAGGGGGCAGTTGTCACCAGGATAACTACAAGTAGGACAGGTACCGTCAAACTGAACCCGGCAGATACCGCAGACTTCGTCATCCGGCACATCCCATTTCCAAAATGCCACTGCATTCCATTCTTTAACAGTTACCAACATCTGGGTATCTTTTCACCCCGTTATAGGTGACGCGCAGTAACCAATATTTATAAAGCAGAAATAAAAAATGTAAACATTCATATACAAGTTAAGATCGAACGAAATTCAAACAGGATTTCATATTGCGCGACACCGCCAGTATTACTGTTAACTTAGAGTAAAAGAGAAAGAAAAAAGGTTTGAAAGAGTCATCTGTATTTATGTATGTTAACTAGTCCAATCTGTCCAACACTGACAGATCTATGTAAACCCGAATTCAAGTAAAAGTTCTATCTCCTAGGTTGTCCTAAATTCTGACTCTCGCCCATCTCTGCTCAACATCGAGATTTTCGAGTCTCGATTTTACTCCGTCAATATATACATGAGCTTGAATATCATACCCGGAAGCTAACTTTCACTGTTGAACTGTCAGAATTTTTAATATACATTTGATCCTATAGCTCAGTAACGGGACAAGTGGGTCAGAAGGATATAAAGCTCGTGTTTGCTATTGATAGCTAATACTGCTACTGTGACAGAGGGCATTAAAGGAGACCTTTACATTTAGTCATCTCATTGCCACTTCGGCTTGGTTTCTGTTACAGAACGGGACAAACTGAAAGAGAATATAAAGCGAAACCTTGTTTGTGGATCCTGATTTACTCAGTTCAAGCTTAGCCTTTTTTTGTGATAATTTTAACGCGACGCAAGGTATCGCTGAAGCTCACAGCCTCTGTTTTCCCAAAAAAACCAACCAAAGGTCGCACCTATACTTATACATCAGGAACGAAAGAAAAGTAAAGTATTGAATAAGTTATCATGTCTGGGACCAAATCACCAGATGATGATGGACAAGGTGGAGGATATGACATTGAGTTACGAGAACAAGATAAATGGCTACCTATAGCTAATGTCTCACGAATAATGAAAAACTCGCTATCGGATAAAGCGAAAGTGTCTAAGGAAGCCAAGGAATGTGTACAAGAGTGTGTCAGTGAATTTGTCAGTTTCATTACATCAGAGGCTTCCGAGAGATGTTTAGCCGAAAAGCGCAAGACAGTTAATGGCGAAGACATATTATTCGCCCTCACTTCTCTAGGTTTTGAGAACTATTCGGAAGTGCTGAAGATATATCTTGCTAAATACCGGGAATATCAAGTCTCAAGGCAAGAGAAAAATGGTAGCGATAGACGCCGGAGCAGCCGACCATCTGGTTCGGCCTCAGCTTCAGGATCAGGTCTGGGGGATGACAGCGCTGAGGGCGGGAACACCCTTGTAGATGAGAATGTCCACGACGAGTTCTTGAAGCAGGAAGATGGCAGCGAGTCCAATCGGGAGGTCAGTAATGACCCAAGTGAACACCAGAAGGGCTCTTACGCATATGAAGAGGTCGGCAATGACAATGGTGCTCCGGATCGACCTATAGAAGCAACACAATTCACTACAAATGGCGAGCCGGAAGAGGCAATTTATGAGCAGTACAGAGGTCAGTACACAAACGTTGACGAGATCAATCATTATTGAACTGGGAAGTTATTTGCCGGAACATATCTGAGTAGAAGTGCTGTTGTATAATTCGTGTTGCTTAATTTTTTTTTTTTAGATATAATTCATATAAATCTATATTTATATTAAAGTTTACCTTAGTTGAACTTTCCTCCCTTAAAGCAACTCAAGAATAAGTTTTGCACCCTTGTTTCCTGCCTCGGATGCTGACTTGATTTCTTTCTTGTGTGATTTCAAAGCACTAACAAGTGAGCTTTTAGTCTTCTTGTCAACGTTTTCCAGCAATGCAACAATAACAAATGAACCCTCGCCGGTAGCCCATTGAGAGATCTCCTTCTCGCCAGCCTCAGCTAGCTTCTCAGCAAACACAACCTTGAATTTATCTGCTTGTGGCTCACTGCTGGGTATGATTTTCTTTTCCTTGGCATTCCAGTGACCCTTCTGAATTAATGCTCTCAAAGATCTGGTAATTGCAGAATTCGACTCCAAAATGCTGGTGCTGTCAGAAACAACTGCATCTGCAACTGCTGAAATAGCCTCGTCACAGTCAACGTCATGAGCATATAAAAGAGCATCGGCAATAAACTGAGCACTCAAGGGGTCCTTCAGCAGTTCTGTGCTGTTTTCTGTGATGGTGGATAAAATAAGTGGTGAAAATGCAGTATTGAGTTCAAGTCGTCTAATTTCGTCGTCCTTTTTGGAAGTAAGTTTCTTTAGCTCGTCAACTTCTTGGAATCTGTTGACTAAGAAATATCTGGGTGATCTTCCAACTAACAGATAGAGAAATGGCCGTCGGCCGGAAGCTGACTTGAGCAGCTGAACCATGTCAATCTTCTCTTCTCCCTCAAGTGCGGCCTCGCCCTGGAAATTTGGCAGAAGCGACTTGGGAACTAACTTGGTGTCATCTACTGTGTTGAACAAGGTAATTAGAACCCAGTTTCCATGCTCATCTAGAGCTAGCTTACCGGCAAAAAGTTTAAGCGATTTCAGCAGAGCTTTTCTTTCCTTGGCAGTAGCAATGGCCAAAACTTTAGTGGCAACTTTTGAGCCTTCAACAGTATGTACGAGTTCTGGAAATTGCTCAGATACCAAGTCCACAAACTCAGATTTCTCCTCTGTAGTTTGTAAGCACTGAACATATTCCAGCATTGCGGCGTGAATAATGTTAAACCCAGCTGATCCTTTATTTACAGCAGCAGTTAGAGTTTCGTTTAAGTTTCTCATCAAGAATTGTCTCTTATCTGGTGATTCCTCTAATATCTCCTTCAGCGATTTGTTGTAGTCCTCTGGTTTCATGGTCAGCTTCAACTTAGCTACTGAGAAGTCATAAAACTCTCTGATAATTTGACGCTTCTGTGCAACAGTTGAATAGTCTCTATACAGATCTTCAATAACATAAGCACCTTCACGATGTCTCATAAGTTTTCTGAAGCTACCCTGGAGCTCGTTAATTATATCTTGTCTCACCTCCTTGGATCCGTAGTGTAAAATTTTCACAACGAGGTATTTGCCGTAACTTGATCTAGCCAAATCCGCGTATACCCCACGCAGAGATTTACTTATAATTACTCGCTTAGACTTGTCAGCGTATTTGAAAATTGTCTGGATGACTCGAGAAGCATCGTGCTTGAGTACAAGCTCCTTCAGAGAGTCATGAGAAAGCTCCCAGATCTCTTCTACAAGCTTTCTTCTCTCTTCAGCTGGAACACCCGTTTTCACTCGTAATTTCTCCCACACTTTTTTGATTTTCTGGATCTTCTCTCCGTTGGGTCGTTCGAGTTTTCGCTGTTCTCTAAGCCGTTTTTGCTCTGCGTGAGACTCTGCTGAAGTTTTGGAATTACCCTTATTCTCGCCTTCTTCTTGATCTTCTTCTTCTTCATCCTGGTCTTCTTCCTCGCTCTCCTCGTCTTCTTCATTATCATCAGAGTCCAATTCATCAAGGTTATCTTCACTGCTCTCCTCGTCCTCTAGTTCCTCGTCAGATGAGGGGAACACATCTTCTTCAGACTCAGGCTCAACTGGTGGAGCAGGCTGAGAAGCCTTCTTTTTCTTCGACGACTTGTCAGCTTTGCCAGATACCTTTATATCCACATGCTTTCTTTTCTTGAAGTCTGTTGAAATAGACATTTTAATACAGCGACTGTTTCAAGTATTAAAGAAAAAAAAAATAAAAATAAAAGTAAAATAAAAAAAAAAAATAAAAAAATAAAAAAAATTTCAAAAAATTTATTATCTAAGATCATCGAAAGTATATATGGTCGATCACTATTTCCAGCTCTAAAGCTCTAGAGAATGCTCATTACTTTTGTTCGAAATTTGGTCAAAGGAAAACTTGTTGATTGAAATTAAATAAGTCTACGGTTGTGATACTAGTTGGCATACTTTGACTTGCCTCTAAGTCTAGGCCCCATCCTGTAAAAGATAAATGGAATAAATGCCATGCCCAATGTAATGAAAGCTAGAATAGTGGATCCCCAGGCCACCGGGAATCTAGGAGTCGCCAAATTATTATAGAGAGCGGTTCCGAAAAGAGGGAATGCACCGGCAAAGCATGATCTCATGAATGCGTTGCCAGCAAACACTGACGCAATGTATCTTGGATAATTCATTGAGAGGTATGCGAAGGAGGTTTGGAACAGATTGAAAACTGCAATGACAAATAACCCTTGCCAGATAATTGGCAGGATCCAGTGTACCTGAGCAGTCCAACCAAAAAGGAGAAGTGACACTGGTAGCAGGAATGAAACCGACATCCCCAGAATCAAAAATGTCTCCGGGGTGAACTTGCCGACATGCGATCTGGGTAGGATAATAGTCTGTCTGAAAATGACCAGTACAGTATAGGCGACCACGCACCCCACGCAGAACCCGAGATACGCCAGGCCTAGCTCAATGAGAGTGAAGTTGTAAATTCCAATAAACACAATGGGGAAAGCTTCAAAGAAGAGGTAGAAACACCCGTAACATAGGGAAATGTAGAGATCAAAGGCGAGCACGCCAGGCTCAGAAATGATCAAGGCAAATGGTCTCCAGAAAGTTTCAACCAAAAACTCTCTTCTGTCCAATTGAGATTCAACTTTCTCCTGTTTGGTGTAATATCTTGCATCTCCAGTCTCCTTTCTGATCCTTTCAGCTCTGCGGTGTAGCACATTATCTCCGTAAGTTTCAGGAAAGAACAAGATTAAAGCCAAGAAGGTAGTGCCACACATCATCACTAAAAGCCAGAAAACCCATCTCCAGCCTTCAGCATCGATCATAGCAGCACCAAGCACTGGGGCGAGAGCTGGCGCAGCAACGGCGCTTACAGCCCAAAGGCCAATAAATAAAGCTAAGACGCTGGGGTCAAAAAAGTCACCAATGGTAGCACCACCGGTTGAAATAGCAGGGGAAGACAAAAACCCAGTAATGAATCTCAGGACTACCAATCCTCCCATGTTTTGCACAGTGGCAGCGCCAATTTGGAAAATAGTGAAAAAGAAAAGAGTCCCCAAGTAGACATAAAGTCGACCTACTCTAGCACTTTCAGTGATTGGAGAAAAAATCATTGGACCAATTCCGTATCCAATAACATACATGCTCAAGTTGAGGGTTGCAATAACATGGCTTGAACCGAATTCTTTCTGGATCAAATCTTGACCCGGGGTGTATATTGAAGAGCCCATGTATGTCACACAAGTCAGGACCATCGTTAGAAAAGTTACCACTGCTTTCTTCTTTCGTGGCCAGTTAAAAGGGTTCTCCGGATCTTCAGGGCCGTTCCAGTGAACTAGAAATGGATCACTAGGCCTTGGGTCACTTGAGTTTGGGTCTTCTATGCCCTGCAGCCTTTCTTCTTCTTCCCGAGCAGATCTGGTACTGACCAAAGCCGCGCCAAATGAGTTTGCTACTGCCGCAGGTTCATCATCATTGTAAGAAGCAGGCTCCGGGTAAGTAATTTCGCCAGCAGACGGGTCAGAGGCAGGGTCAATACTGGACACGGATGTGCCAATGGATTCATCATGTGCTTCCTCGTCAACCTCACGAGAAACCTCTACTGCCTCCCTCTTAACCAAGTAGCAGACGCCATCTGGCTGGCGCTGGAAGTTGTGGTCTAGTTTTACCAGACCAGTCTTCTCCAGGATATCAACTACCAAAGTATTTCTAAAGTATTCTGTATAGCCCATTGTGTTTGGAGGAGATAAATATTGTCCTTCTTAAGTTAAAAGAATTGAAAAAACTTAAGCTTTATTGAATTAAAGAATGGAACATT
Source organism: Groenewaldozyma salmanticensis (assembly GCA_003708315.3). Classification (NCBI taxonomy): domain Eukaryota; kingdom Fungi; phylum Ascomycota; class Dipodascomycetes; order Dipodascales; family Trichomonascaceae; genus Groenewaldozyma; species Groenewaldozyma salmanticensis. Next base: position 88,279 of record PPNW03000009.1, read on the forward strand.
GTGCTCATATATATATGTATGTTCCATCTTGTTTGACGCCATGAGCCAAGCCAGTGGGAGAGAGCATTATTAATCCTCGAAGACTCAACGCTGACAAGACGCGCATTCCTAATAAATATGGGTGTTGAGCCCATCTCTAAAATCCGTGGCCGCGGGTTTAATGCAGCAAAATTTTAATTCCGCACGGCTAAACCTCCAAATCTGAGTGATCGCCAGATCTAGCTACCAAACCGAGAAATCATATTATAAAGCATTTGTCATGCATCATCACCCAGCAAAGAAAAGGACCTTAAGCCCGAGGACTTTAAGATATCAAGCGCTTTTTTTTTTTTTGCCCAACGGCTTCAACAGATTCCAGTCAATTTTTGGTCAGGTTGTTTGTCAGCTGTCTTAAAGCGGCTGTTAGCTGATTCTCATGAGATGATAGTTCTTCAGTTATTAAAATTTCAAGTATTAATTAAATGTACAAAGCCTTGAATTTAGTTCGCGTACTTTGACCTTCCTCTCAATCTTGGCCCCATTCTGTAAAACACAAATGGAATAGCAGCCATCGCCAGGGTGAAGAACGCTACAATGGTACATCCCCAGGCTACTGGGAACCTGTCGGTAGCCAGGTTATCGTACATGGCGGTACCGAAAAGTGGGAAAGCGGCAGCGAAACTAGACCTCATGAACGCGTTACCGGCAAACACGGAGGCAATGTATCTGGGGTAAGTCATTGCAAGGTATGCGAAAGCTGCCTGGAAAATGTTGAACACTCCAATAACAAAGAAGATCTCCCAGATGATTGGCAGGATCCAGTGAACTTGCGCAGTCCACCCCCACAGAAATAGCGATGAGGGCAGTACAAATGCAACCCACATTGCCAAAATAAGAAAAGTCTCAGGGGTAAAAGTGCCAGCTTTGAAATGGGGTACTACAATTGTCATCAAGAATGCAATCAAAACCATGTATGCAAAGATACATCCCACACAGAAGCCCATGTAAGCCAAAGAAGTCTCCACCAAAGTGAACTTGTAATAACCCGAAAATACAATGGGAAAAGCCTCAAAGAAAAGGTAGAAGCATCCGTAACAAAGTGAAACATAAACATCAAAGGCCAGTACACCGGGCTCTTCGATAATAAGAGCAAAGGGTCTCCAGAAGGTATCAACGAGAAACTGCCTTCTGGTCAGGTGAGGTTCAAAGCGCTCCTTCTTGGTGTAGTATCTACTATCACCGGTCTCCTTACGGATTCTATTGGCTCTTCTGTGCAAAACATTGTCACCGTAAGTCTCGGGGAAAAAGAAGGAAAGAGTAATAAATGCAGCTCCGCAGATCATCATAAGCAGCCAGAAAATCCATCTCCAGTCCTCGGCATCAACCATAGCGGCACCAAGTAAGGGAGCAATAACTGGGGCGGCAACTGCACCCACGGCCCATAGACCGATAAACAATGGCAAAACCTGAGGGTCAACAAAGTCACCCAAGGTAGCTCCTCCGGTGGAGATTGAGGGAGAAGACAAAACTCCGGTAATGAATCTCAACACAACCAGACCGCCAATATTATTAACGGTGGCCGTTCCAATTTGGAAAATGGTGAACAGAAACAAGGTGGCCATGTAAACGTGGAGTCTACCAATTTTGGCATTCTCAGTTAGAGGAGAGAAAAACAGGGGTCCGATACCGTAACCAAGAACATATAAACTCAGGTTCAGGGTAGCTACTACATGTCCAACACCAAACTGTGCTTGGATTTCCAGTTGTCCTGGAGTATAAATAGAGGAGCCCATATAAGTGACGCAAGTGAGCAACATCATCTGGATGGTCACTACCGTCTTTTTCCATTTGGGCCAGTTAAATGGGTTTTCAGGGTCATTAGGACCGTTCCAGTGAACTAAAAATGGGTCCAAAGGGTCGCCCTCTTCTTCACCTTTACCTTCTTCCTTCTTCAAGTCCGCGTCAGGACTTCCACCAGTACCACCGCCTGCGGCCTCCTCCACAGCCCGCTGGCTGTCAATGGCACTACGAGAAGAGGAGGAATCCCCAGCAATTTCTTCCGCGTCAAGCTCTCTGCTACGCTGTGTTGTTAGCTCAGGAGATGACTCTTCACCGGACTCCTGAGACCTGAAGTCATGAGGAACCGTGACGAGACCAATGGACTCGAGAATGTCAACTACCAAAGTGTTTCTGAACGCGTGAGCATATCCCATGGTGTCAGAATAATAGAAAAAAAGGTGATTTCAACAGTCAAAATAAATATAGAGTTGAGTGGGAATTAAATAACAGCAACCACCACAGCGCTTGTATGTGTGTTGATGTAAAGTAAAGGTTTGTCTGAAGAACAAGATGAAACAATAAAAACAAAAAGAAGACCAGAAGCGGGAAGCTGAATATTTATATATGCGAGTGAGAATATTCTTCTTCCCTTCTCCCAAACTCTAAGGAAAGCAAAGCCGGACCTGGAATTAACGGACTTAGGCGACTTATATCCATATCAACTGCTCCAGGGGACTGAAAAGAAGAAAAAAAAAAGAAATCAAAAAATAGCTTCCTGCAGACACGTACACACACATGCGATGGTGGGAGCTTAAACCGGCTCCGGACTTAAGACGGACTAAGTGAATCTGTCCGGAAAAAAACATAAACGACTCTTCCAACACCCAAAAAAAGAAGCAGCCCCTGGGGCAAAAGACCATATTGGTCAGCAAGAGCGCTGTTTTCACCGCCTGACTAAGCCCTGGATCATGCTGCACTGATGTGCCACCGAGCATATCACTAGCTGTTTTCCTCCTCCAGTGCCGTGCGAACTGGTCACCGCATGGTCAGGGCAGCACTTGATGATTTTCCGTGGGCACAAAGCGTATTATAATCAACTAAGGTTCAGCCGCGTATGTGTCATCATTACACAGCCAGCAAATGAGACCTCCCTCGTAATATAAGCGCGATCGGAACCAAAAAAAAAAAAAAAAATTTAAAGGGTCTTGACGTCCGCGGGTTTTAAGACAACGGAGATTAACTAATCAGTCGATTAGCCCAACCCTACTCCAGTGCCCGTGATTATTAGCTCCGCGGGAGAACGTGAAGCCTCTGAGACGCGTAGTGCGGCAGTGCACTGCTTACGTCCTATTTGTGTCACCGCGTTTTGCGTGTGGCACTTACTGGCTCAGCTGCAGGCGCCCAGCTCAACTCCACCACTTTGCGGAGTAGAGACAAGTATGAATCCAATTTGAGCTTGATACCGAAAGGTTCTTGCGTGCTATCCTGGTGGTGTTTTTCATGGGCACACTCGGCATTTAAAAGGTGCTGCTCTGTTTCCGAAGTCACGTCATGTCCATATCATTGTCCGCGTGTTTGGCTGGGTGCTGTTCCGCAAGATATAAGTGCTCGGTAAGTGCCATGAGCTCTTCTTCTTCTCGGCGAAGGTAGTCTTCTAGCATGGGATCCTCCTCCGGCTCAGCTACATGTCCTCTAACAGAGTGCTCTGGATGACTTGACAAGGATGTTTGTGGTCTCCCGGATGATTCTTGTTTGACATTAGCCTCTGCACCAAAGTTCCATCCATGACAATAATCATTATCTCTGTTTGATCTCTGTAACACTTCCTCTTCGGTTTCTTCTACTTCATCTTCTTCTGGATTGATGCTGGCGTACTTCTGAGCTGCTCGTTCCATTTCCTCATATATCTCCCTCTCTTGTCCCGTCATGTAGTCCTGTTCCATTTGTAGTGTCCCTCCGCGAGCTGCCAGAATAGCCCTGTCGCGTTCTTGTCTTCGGAGGCTCTCACCTGCGCGCAGCCTCGCCTCCCGAAGCTTGATAGGCGATGAAAACTGGTCAGAGGTGTGCGCCATCATATCTCTCCGCCGTTGCCTGCGCTGGTCACTACCACGCTCACTGCCATACCATTCTCTCTTAGGCGAAGAAAGATACCCCGGTGAAGATGCGCTTGTTTGTGTCGTCAACATAAATGACGGAGGCTCAGAACCTTCAGCGCTAGATGTCCCTTGTTGGGGCGGTGACGAAGACACAGGCCTGAAGAACGAGCTCATGACATCAGTCTCGTGATACAATGAAGAAGAAAGAAAAAAAAGAACCTTTCAACTCTCAATATATACAAAACAATCTAGCAACTTATTCACCGGTACCAGGGGTGACTTGAATATATATCAAGCCTAGAGTATGATATGTTTGATTACTCCGTATATTGGTTGAAGCATGAAATTTGAATATATCGAAGTCGAGCTATATATATATAACTGGGTGGTCGCCGGAGCTCACCAAAAAAAAAGCTGTCACCGGTAAATCACGTGACCATCCTGGGGAAGTTAAGCATGAGTGAATGCCATTCAAAGGGTAGGGATTTCTAAAGACAGACAAACAGTAGTGTAGTAGTGCTACACGCGTGTGTATAAGCCTGGGGATAAGAGTATCAGTCACGCGACTCTTGGAATCAGGGGGTCTTTTTTTGATCTTAAATGTCTATATTCAGCCAGGCTGTGTCTGCAGTACAAGAATATTTATCAGCTGCCCGAAAGGTGACAAATATGGCTCAATTCAGCGTGTTTTTCTTCTGTTATTATGGCCGTTACGCTTGAAAACGTTTGACTCGCTCTTCCATTCTCTAAACCTTGTGACTAGAGCCAACCAATCGAGGGTCCCAATGATCAGTTCACATGGAGAGACTATACATGTTGAAATTTGTCACCAACAAAAAGTTTCACACAAAAACACGCTTTTCCATGTTTCTTACCCAGAGATCGATCAACCGTTAGAATCTCAAGGAAAGAGTGTGTCAGATGAGCCAATAAGGTTTCCTGCTCAACAACACAGCGCTGAGAACTGTTAATATTAACCCTCTCTTCTTCTTTTTTCTTTCTGTTGTTGAATATATATATTTTTTTTCTGTGAATCTTCATCAATTGGTTCTTATTTTCCTTCTTCTTGAATTTGTTCTGGTCTCACAATGTCTGTTCCTGCTTTCTCTGATATCACCAAGCCTACCAACGACTTGCTCGGTAGAGACTTCTTCCATCTTGCCACTGGTAACTTGGAAATCAAGACCAAGGCCCCCAATGGCGTTGCTTTCACCGTCAAGGGTAAGTCTGCCCAGAACGCCGGTCCCATCTCTGGATCCTTGGAGGGTAAGTACTCCGACAAGGCCACTGGTGTCACTTTGACCCAGGGCTGGTCTACCGCCAACTCCCTTGACACCAAGGTCGAGCTCGACGAGGCTTTCACCCCTGGATTGAAGGGTGAGCTCACCACCTCCTTTTTGCCTGCCTCTGGTACCAAGAACGCCAAGCTCGGATTGTACTTCCGTCAGCCCGCTTTCCACGCCAGAGCATTCTTTGATTTGCTCAAGGGCCCCAGCTTCACCGGTGATGCCACCGTTGGCCAGGACGGTTTCCTTCTCGGAGCTGAGATTGGTTACGATATCCTCGACGGTAAGATCACCAAGTACTCTGCTGCCACCGGTTACAGTGGTCCTCTCTACACCGCTGCTGTCACTGCCACCAGCAACTTGTCCGTCTTTTCCGCCTCTTACTACCACAAGGTCAATTCTTTGACCGAGGCTGGTGCTAAGGCTGTGTGGGACTCCAAGTCTGCTGCCGGCGCTCAGGGTGTTGGCTTGGAAGTCGGTGCCAAGCACAAGCTCGACAGCGACTCTTTCGCCAAGGCCAAGATTAACTCCCAGGGAATTGCCGCCTTGTCCTACTCTCAGGCCCTCAGACCCGGTGTTACCTTAGGACTCGGTATCTCTTTGGACACCCAGAGACTCAACGAGCCTGCTCACAAGCTCGGTTTCTCCCTCAGCTTTGCCGCTTAAAATGGCAATATAAAGGAAAAAAAGAATTATAAATGGGCATTCTATATAGATACGAAGATATATATATGTAAATTGGATGTATGGGTTACGTTTGAAATCTCTCGAGTTGTCAGGACGATATAGGTTGTGTTTTCTATCATACATATTTGATTGCAGTAAACATGGACGACAAGTGTTTATGCTCTTCTAACTTCGCAGGCTGATCTCAGGACGCGTAATTTGCAACCTCAGCTTCACTCCTGTTTGTCACTGCGTGGTACAAAAAAATTTAAACTTTGATAATATATACACAGATGCATCTCATGCCATAATATGATTAGGTCAAGATCGGATTCCCCACAATATTGATTTCCATGGGCGGTACTCTGTCAACTGTAATAAACTCTAACCACCCTTTTTCTTGTTGCGTTCACGCTGCTTGCGGTAGCTTTCGTATCGAGCTTGTGCTTCTAAGTGCTTGTCAAAGTCGAAATGCGGTACATCATAGTTGTTGGAGTAATCTCGCGGACGTGTCCTCAGAGGGTCCAACTTATCGCGGTACTGCTCAGCTCTAGGGTCGTGGTATCTTGGATCATAGCGTACTTTTGTAGCGGATCTTCGAGGGTTTCTCCGTAAGCCAGAGAACCGAGCATATCTGAATCCACCATTACTTTCCTGGTCGTAGTATTCCGGCCCACCTGGTCTTCTGGAATCACGGTAGGCACCATAAATGTCCGGCGAGCCGTTGTATCCTTCATTGTAAGTACCGCTAACTGAGCTATCATACAACGCTCGTTTCTGTGGATCACTAAGAGTCTCGTATGCTTCTTTGATAGACTGGAACTTCTTGGTTGCTGATTCGCGGTGTGTGTCTTCCTTGGTACGTGTGGTGTCTGGATGGAACATTTTGCTCAATTCGTAAAACTTGCTTTTGATTTCTTGTCTGGTGGCTGTTCTGGATACCCCTAGAACTTCATAGTACTGTATCTCACGAGATGAGTAGCTCCGAGTATGTTGTTGCATAGGATTATTAACGGAATTGCACCACAGCGGCCGTCTCGCTCGTAGCCCGTTATATGCCCAGTTGATGTTACAACTGCTGATACAACTGCCGATGCAACTGCCGCCTGCCGCCGTAGCTCGCGCGCAGTATGACCACGGCGGCGGCATTTCAGTTCTAGGTTCTAGGCTGCGGAGACTAAGAGGAAAAGAGGTGAAGAATGGAAAAATAAACCTTCTTAGTTGATTTATTTCCTATCTCGCATAAGCCTAGAATACTCGAGCTATTCCACCAAAAGTCGTAGACTCCCGGGTTCAGGTCTGGCCAAAGATTGTTCACAGGATCAGTTCTGAGCCAGCAATGAATTCATGTTAGCGTTAGCCAGTGAAATTTTGATTATCGATAGTGATCTTGGGCCGTTGATACACAAAATATATTACATAAAAATTCATACATATGATAACCGGGGTCAGAGACCGTCCCTTTGAGCTCAAACTGGAAGCCTTCAACTTGAATACACTGCGGTATCAGAATACTTGGCGTTTTATGGCTTTTTTTTTGGTGCTATAACAATTATCTGTTGCCAATTAAGTTTGGAGCTTTCTCTGATAAAGTTGGCACTGTGCAGAAGTCTGCGGAAAGCAACGCCAATCTTTCTTAGCATATCAGGCTCTGGCAGGCTTGCAAAGTCTCACATCTCACAGGGTAAAAAGACCCTCTAGAATAATCCTCCCGTGGCTCACCAGAGTTCATGTCGAGAAAGTCTCTGAAGCAGCTTCGATCAGGAACAGTCCAAACAGAGTAACAAAACTCCCTAAAACAGCAGCACCTTCTGTTTTCCCTCGAGCAAGCCCAAAAACACAGGTCCGTTCTTCCTGTTTGTACAGTTGAACCCTTGGTGTCACTCAGAACCATCAGCAGTGGGTCTTTTCATTTCTGCAAACATCAAAGCAGAAAAATTCTTCTACTTTACACGTGATCTTACTCTTGTCGTTTCTTATCTGGTGGTGTTTCTTGTTTATTCCTCGCTTCCTGATTTCCCTGATTTATATACACACACACACACACACACACAAGTATCGGATTTTCGAACCCTTTTTTTATTTTTCACCTGTTTTATCTTTTTCTCTTTCAACTTTCACTTCTCTTAATTTTTTCTATTTTGTTTCTCAGGTGTGAGGAACTACAGAAGTTGTATAACTGGCTTTGCTGGAGAAACTTAGCTACAACCTTTGTCTTGACATTTAGTTCCCTGGGATTGATATAAACAAAACAAAATACCCGTCATCATCATCATCATCATTGACAACATCATCAACATCAACAACCATGCCACTTTGCGGAGGAACTTCAAAACCAAGTAAGTTTAAGAAATATATATTTTTCTTTTGTGCTTTCATTAGGGTAATTTCTAACTTGCTAGTCTCTCGAAAAATCGTCATCTTAGGGGATGGTGCATGCGGTAAAACTTCTCTGCTGAATGTTTTCACTCGAGGGTTTTTCCCCCAGGTGTACGAGCCGACTGTTTTCGAAAACTACGTGCACGATATCTATGTAGACGGCCAGGCCATGCAACTATCACTATGGGACACCGCCGGGCAGGAAGAGTTTGATCGACTGAGATCGTTATCGTATGCTGATACCCATACCATTATGCTCTGTTTTGCCGTGGATTCTCGAGACTCGCTGGAAAATGCCCAGACCAAGTGGGTGTCGGAGATTGTGGACCACTGCGACGGCGTGAAACTCGTGCTGGTTGCTCTGAAGTGCGATTTGAGAAATCAGGAGGATTCAGATACAAACGGCGGTGCTCCCGGTGGTGCAGCTGACCCCACTACGGCGGCACCCCGGAAAAACTATATCACTTACGAAGAGGGCCTGGCAGTGGCTAAGAAGGTCGGGGCCCTAAGGTACTTGGAGTGCTCGGCAAAGAAGAACAGAGGCGTGAATGAGGCTTTCACTGAAGCTGCGAGATGTGCATTGAGTGCAAAGCCTAAAGGTGCAGCACAAGAAGAAGAAAAGTCAAGTAGCTGTGTGATTGCTTGAAGAGAGCCTGTAGACTCAGAGAGAAAGAAAGAAAGAAAAGAAAAAACGAAGAAAAAACGAATTTAAAAAAATGGACCTTTGAATACTACGTGGTATTTCGAATTTTATATATTGCTTTTGGTTGTTGGTGCTAATTGAGGAGAATATTGAACAGTTTCTGCGACCCTGCGAAACTTAAAAGGAAGCTGTATATTAGATATAGCTTTTCGAATGATAATGAAAGAAGAGAAAAAGAAACAGCAAGGACAGTTTCAAATAGTCATGTATGAAATGTTTTTTTATATATATACTGATATAGACTGTGCAACATCCTTCCCTAGAGCTTGCTTTGAAGATACATAGCATTGGGTTAACTTTTGCCCGCTCTAAACCAGTCATGTACTGTCTGAAATAGATAATTAACTTTACAGGGCAGCTGGCAAAAAAAATAATTTAAAAGGATGTATATTCTGTGGGTATTAAATACCTGGCACATACAAGCGAAACAGACTATAAATGTCGACAAGCTTTAATTTCTCCAAAGTAATTCTTTTTCTTTATATCTACAAATGCTATAAGGCCAAAGCTATAGAAGTCAAAATACTGAATCTCACTCTATCGCCCTTTCTAAATTAGCCTTTAATACTGAGAAGCAGCCTGTTGACATGCTTTCAGTTGTTGCAAGTACCAATCGCAAATCTGCATATTTCCGTTGTTCTCGTCAAGACACTTTGTGAAATTTCTAGCATCAACATCACAAGGGGTTGATCCCTGCTGTTGCTGCTGCTGTTGCTGGCTGGTCTGGTCATACTGGGCCTGTTCGACGGAGCTGGAACCGCCACCAAAGATACTGGAGACTCCGTTGGCAAGAGTGTGTCCTACAGCTGAACCCACAGCCACACCGGCGGCAGTAGAAGCCATTTGTCCAAACAAACCAGGTCCCTGAGATGATTGCGCACGCGAAGGGGCGGCAGAAGTGGCTGGTGGTGGCGCTGGTCTGGCAGGTGCGCTCATGGTATGGGCAGATCGAGTCTGCTGTCTGGGAGCAGGTCTGCTTCCTCCTCTAGATCTAGGCATGTTGTTTTGATTTTTTGTGAAAGGCTGAAAGTATTATTGCAAGAATAGTCTTGTGGAGAAGAAGTAAAAAAAAGAGAGAACCAGATGGGTAAAAAAACGTGAATCTGAAGCTTATTTATATACGACCTAGGATAGGAAAAATTTAAAAGATCGAGGAAAAGGAGCATTCTCGAAGGTTTGTCGGATCCGATAGGTTTTATTAAAGTCCTTATTACTAGTATTAAACCGCTTTTTTCTCAGTTATTCCTGCTACTTAGCATTAATCACTTTAGCTAGCTCTGTAGAATGAAAGACAAGTTATATATAGCTTCAATGTTTAGCCCAGGTCTGTAAAGCTCACGTAGTTTAGACTTTCCTGGTCAAACTCGGTGCTCTTAACAGTTCTGGCCAATCACCGATTGTTCAAAACTAACAAACATTACAGAATCTGGGATCCCACACATACACACTCTTTTTTTTTCTCGCTTTCTCTTCTTTCATCTGGGCAACTGAAATTTCAGGCCAAGGAGATTGTTTCTGAATATCCTTTTTTTTTTCTTCTTCTTCTTTGCTATTTCAGTTCTACTGGTCAATTCAGAATTTTGACAGACAGGAAGAAAAATGCTTAGACTCGGCCGTGTCTCACGACATGCCAATGCCTGTCGAGCATACTCTAACAGCTGTAGAGCCAGCAACCAGAGCATATTACGGCCCAGCACGAAATCATTATCTTTATTATCAACAACTACAACAACAACTACAACTTCATCATCTTTATTATCATCACGAGCATCTATAATACCACAATCTGCGAGGAGACTTTTGCATACATCTAGGCCTGCGCAGATTTATTTCTACGATAGGGTTGGAGCTGATGAAGTTCAAGATTTAAAGGAGTTCTACTCAGACCGAGGATATGATCTCACTGAGAAGGAGCTACGTGCTCTTGCGCAGTATACTTACCATACTCCTGCTGGACCACCCTTGGATCCGTATTCCTTCTTGAACACTGATCAGTATAAGGAGCATGAGTTGCCAGAGTACGTTGATATCGACGGCCCCACGAAGTTTGTGCGTCCCTTCACTGTTAACTTCGGTCCACAGCATCCTGCGGCCCACGGAGTGTTGCGATTGATTTTGGAGTTGAAAGGTGAGGAGATTATAAGATCGGATCCTCATATTGGGCTCTTGCACAGAGGTACCGAGAAACTTATCGAATACAAGACTTACAACCAGGCCTTGCCTTATTTTGACCGATTGGATTACGTGTCTATGATGACCAATGAACAGGTTTTTGCTCTAGCTGTGGAGAAGCTACTCAATGTAGAGGTGCCCATTCGTGCCAAGTACATTCGAACCCTGTTTGGTGAAATCACCCGTGTCTTGAACCATCTCATGTCGGTTTTGTCACATGCTATGGACGTGGGTGCATTGACTCCATTCTTGTGGGGGTTCGAGGAGAGAGAAAAGCTGATGGAGTTTTATGAACGTGTCAGCGGTGCTAGATTGCACGCTGCCTATGTACGACCTGGTGGAGTTTCCCAGGACCTGCCCGCAGGATTATTGGATGACATTTACATGTGGGCTACTCAGTTTGGCGACAGAATTGACGAAGTCGAGGAGTTACTGACTGATAACAGAATCTGGAAACTGAGAACTCAAACTGTGGGTGTTGTTTCAGCTGATGATGCGCAAGCTTTAGGGTTTACTGGTGTCATGCTGAGAGGTTCCGGTGTTCCCTGGGATATCAGGAAATCTCAGCCATATGATGCCTATGACCTAGTTGACTTTGATGTCCCCGTGGGTGTGAATGGTGACTGTTATGACAGGTACTTGGTCAGAATGTCTGAGTTTAGACAGTCCTTGCGTATCATTGAGCAATGTATCAACGATATGCCTGCAGGACCAGTCAAAGTCGAGGATTACAAGATATCCCCACCACCGCGATCTGCAATGAAGACAGATATGGAGTCTCTCATTCACCATTTCTTGCTCTTCACAAAGGGGTTTGCTGTGCCACCCGGTGAAACATACACCGCCATCGAGGCTCCCAAGGGAGAAATGGGTGTTTACGTGGTCTCAGATGGCAGTGAGAGACCTTACAGATGTAAGATCAGAGCTCCTGGATTTGCACATCTAGGTGGATTTGATCATGTCGCAAGAAAACATTTCTTGCCCGATGCAGTGGCTATTATTGGTACTATGGATTTGGTCTTTGGCGAAGTTGATAGATAGTCTTGTGTACTTCAATATGGAACAATAATACATTAATAGGTAAATTGGCTCATTAGTATCATTCATTGCACGCTATTTAGTTGGAAGGGGTATGAACAGAAAACAACACAGGTTTGTCCCATGTTTGGCTCAATAGAACACAATATAAACAAAAAAAAAAACCATTTATTACAAAATAAAAAAAGTACACTTTTTTCTCCTCTCTCTGTTCGCTTCTCTTTTTAATCATCATTATCCAGCAAATCCTCTAAAAACGCACTTGGAGCACGTACTTGGAACTGTTCACTCTGTGGTCTGCCACCAGCAGTAGGAGTGCTAGGCCCTGGAGCAGTAGCCCCTGGGGTAGAAGGACCGTTATATGCTACTGTACTCTGCATAGTAGATGATCTCTTATTCGAGCTGAAGGTATTGTTGTTAGTGCCTGAGCCACCACTCTGACCGTTATTGAAGTACATGCTATCTCGGGATAGAGAGAAGTTCCTGGTATTCCGCGAGCTGATCGAGGGAGCACCTCCATTTCCAGTAGGACCGCCGTAGTAACCTGCTGGTAAGTATACACTTGTTCTGTATTGGTTTTGTAAAGATCCACCGCCATTATTGTTATGTGTGTTGGTGTTATTATGGTTGCTAACAGATGAAGAGGATATTGATCCGTTCCCACCGTTCGCACTGCCACCGGCACCGCCATGTGCGCCGACGGCAGCAGCAGCTGCAGCAGCACCTAGCAAGCTACCAGTGTTGTTTGCACTGTTCATAACCTCTGCAGTTGGTGAAAAGAACATCGCTGAAGCAGCCGCCGCTGAACCACCACTGCTATTACCGTTACCTCCATTTCCGCCATTTAGATATCCTCCAGAGTTTGCATATCCATTATTCCCATTTCCGCCTAAGGACAACAATGCTCCTGATCCGCCTCCCACCAGAGAGTACCTGCTTGAAGCTGCCAATGATTTAGCTGCTGCGGCAACACCGCCGCCGCCGCCGCCACCACCATTATCGCTGCCACTGTCGCTAGTGTACAGGGGTACCTTGTCTTCGCCACCATAGCCCATGTACGAGGATTGCTTGAGGGACCGTCTAAGAGCGATGGCAGACATGAGTCTCCACGCCATAATCGCCGCTGCTAGTCCACCGAGAATGGCACCCACCGCGATAAACACGGTTCCCTCGGGCAGTTTTGACTCTGACAAGAACGGGTTGTTGCTCATAGAAGGTACAGTCACTGAGGGCGTGGGGATACTTGTGTTGGAGAGCGTGGGCATGGCAGATGAACTTGTGCTAGCACTGACTGTTGCTGTTCCTGATGACGAGGTTGTGTTTTTGCCAGTGATTGTGACCGCTCTTTTCTCCACCATTTCAAATGGATCCCTAGCTAGAACTTCATCCGCCGCTGGCGTTATTTCTGGCTGTGCCATGGTAATAGCATGATATCTTCCGTCCTTGGCTTGATCAAGTACAATTCTCCTTGCCGCAAACACTGGGTTGGAAATCAGTATGCATAATGAAACTACTAGGGTCGTTGATATCCGGTAACCAAGCTGGCCTTTACCCGACCAGACCTTCATAGTCGCTTTTTGATTTATTTCGCTGTAACAAAAATCCTAGCAAGACGGAATAAACACAAAGAGCAAAATATGTTAATAAATAAAAAAACAGTCGGGAGAAACTTCTCTCAACTAATTTTCCAAAGCAAAATACCGTTGCGAACGTTTTAGGTATGCTGTAATATAACGTTTTTCTCTTCCAAGAAGACCCGAGAAATGGAAAGAAAAAAAGCTGTACGTGCAGCTCGAATAGAAAATCTTGGTAAAAATTTCAAGAGGACTAAAAATAAGTTCTGTAAGAGATTTTCAAAAGGCTTCCTCGGACACTAACTATTAGGGGAAAAGAAAAAGACAAAAATAAACACAGGAGTAAGAGAGATCGCGCACAATCTAAAATTTCAAATCAAAATATATATAGGCATTCATCAGCCTTTCGAGATGAGCTAGAATCATAACCGAGAAAACATGCAAATTATCAGGCTCTAGATTAACAAGTCCTTTGAGCAGTGTCATGCGATAAGTAATCAAACAGTGTCCAGCTGGGTCCAGGAAGAGCGGGTTTGTATATACGATGCTCTGCTGAAGATTATGGTTTAATGTCGGAGACAGTGCTGTATGAATTAACGCGTTTTTTTATTTATTTTTTTTTTGCTTTTCCTTGTCTCTCTCTTGCGCTATGCCTAAAACTTAGCGGTTTCCCGTGATTCTTATGGAAGAAGCTCTTGTCTATCCAGGGAGAATTCTGTGTCTTTATATAACTGTTAGTTCGAAGAGGTGCTCCGCCGACAGCAGTTTTGAACGCAAATACACACTTAGCATACCCTAAGAAGTATAAACTCATCTCCCAGTCTTCAACAGAATCCCTGCCCTTTCAAAGCTCTTTGGGATTGTTGAAAATGGCCTATAGGCTTAGAATGCTGCCAAACGAAGGTGGTGATTATGTAACTAAGCATACACATTTACATAAGCTGCATTTTTCGCACTACACACTCTTAGCCCAAAAGCCATGAAATGATATTATATACGTTAAGCGCAAGAAAATGCTTTTGAGAATCTCGCAGGTTGGCTTTAGTTAAATTAAAAGTGATATGAATCATTCAGTCATTGTGGCTGAGTAAGAAGCGTGAGTGGTCAGAGAGGCATCAGTAATAGGCAAGTCGAGGGGTGAGACATTAGACGGGCCCCCATTAATATATGAGAACATATATACAGCTGTATATTGTTGGCGTGGGTGACGCTTTGAGCGGGTACGACGGGTTAAAACTCGGTCTGTAGAGAAGATGTTCAATATGAAGGGTTGAGGGCGAATCCCCCACAGCGTTGAGTTTTCTTGAATAAGAGTTAATAGAGAACATGTCGGAGTGGCGCATTTCTGCCAGGCACCCAATTGCCTTTGACATTTATATATATACACAAAGCTGGTGGACGCATTCAAAGGATTAACGTTACAGTCTTGCTTTTTACTTTTTCCTGAGATTTCCCATATCCTCCTGGTTCTGATTTGACGCCGAGCGGACCGGAGGAGAGAGATCGAGACAATGGTCATGCTTCGACAGAAGTTAGCAAGAAGATACCAAGAAGAGTACCCCAGTCGGTGTTTTCACAAGACTTCATATTCCTGGTTTAAGTTGGGAAAAAGACCACTCTCCTTCCTACCCAGGGGCCCTCAACTATACGTGTACTATACAGAATTCTACAAGCACGTAGTAACAACATAATAACAGAAAAACCTAGAGCCGTCGATTCTCTCTATTGTCCGCATAAATATGTGTTTCGGGCGTATTCAACATGAAACAACTGTATCATGCTCTAGAGAAAACAAAAAAACAAAAAAAAGAGCGCTAGAGAGTGATCACGGAAATGAAGAACGAGAGAAATTTTTTTTTATTTCCTCAGCCCTTTTCCTCCTTAAGCGAGGAGAACCGGCCATTTCTCCTAGACATGTGTAAACTGCTCATTTTATTGGTAGTGCCTCTCTGGGAGCTTCTGAGCACGCCCAGGCACAACGAGTTTGCTGAAGCAGAATCTCTCAAGCTTATTGGAAACTTAGCCCAGGGGTACCAAAGTATAGTAGTCTGAGTACACGGAGAAGAGAACAGGAGCGTGCTCATCACGTGTAAATGTCATGTGTTGTGTTATCTCAATTGTGGAATTAGATTTCAGATCTTGTTTCCCTGTAAATCCATCATGATGATGATATCAGACTCTGCATGATTGCTCTGGATCTCTCTCAAACACAGAGGGATTACCCTGTTTTTTGTTTTTATTCTGTATGCTGGAGAGATATTCGGGGTCTAAATAGAGCAAACATAAAAAGTAGTAAAAATGTCTGCAGTTTGTAAAAATAACAGAGTGTGTAACTCACAAAGCGAAATTTTACTCTCTCAACGAACTCTCTTTTTTTTTTTTCCCTTTCTTCTCTTCCCTTTCTTCTTCTTTTTTTCCCCTTCATTTGCGGCGTTGTGCTAATTTAGAATTCCTCAGGGCGGAGGAGTTTGGAACCCTGGTTTTGGAAATTCAGCTTTGAGTTTTTCTGCGTACTCTGCATTCTGGGTACTTTGTTCCGTCAACAACACAATTTTATCTAATCTCTCTGTGTGTATACACACACACACACACACCACTACAGATTTCAGGTCTTTTCTTTTCGCACAATTAAAGTTACTCCAGCAACCTTATTCTCAGCTCAATTGGAAAAAGGACGGGGGCGGTAAGCACTGCTCTCTGAGAACGGCCGGAACCCTTTTTCTGGAGAGATCAACAATCCTTACCTGGAGACAGCGAGACTTGGCAAAATACATCAGACAGAATTTACTTTGTTTGATACAGCTGTGCTGCTCTCATCAACAACAAAGGAGAGGAGGATCACTAGGTATCACTAAGATTCCATTTTTATTTTGCACGTTCGTTATTTTATTTTTTTATTTTTTCTATCTTCTCTGTCTCTTTGGTTCTGTCGTTTTTCTTGTCTTGTCCTGCCAGTTCTCTTGTTGAGCTCTTTCTGTCTGTCCTTGTTCCGACTGATGTCATGCTTTGATACAAAAGGCCAGATCTCACCACACACAGCATGACCATGGAAGAAACAGACATGCGTGCTCAAGATGCACAGCAAAAGCCACAACCACCTTTACCTCGCAGTTCAAGTAGCATATCCTTATCTCCCTCCAAAAGAGCCTCTAGGCTGCTAAGGAGGTTCTCAAGGTCTTCTCCACGGAAGGACATTACCAACAACACCAGCACTGATGTGCCTAGCAGTGCCAAGGAGGACGACCTTCTTCCTCCTCCGTTCCCCAACTTCTCGGCTGATCTCCACACCTCATACCATTCCTTCAGAACTACAAGCAGCTGCACTACCACCACAACCACAAGCTCAGGGACCAGCTCGGGCACCATGTCCACCGAACTAACAACTCTGAGCGGTAGCCCTCCCGGAGAGTTTCAACTCAGGAAACGAGACTCACTTGGTTCTACATTTCTTACCACAGGTTCCAGCCACGGCCGACAACATCAGCATCAGCATCAACAGCAACAACAACCGGCTACGCCGGGAGCAATTGCATTGGCAGCTTTCAAAACTCTAGAGTCCGACTATACAAAGTTTGCATCCAAGACCGGGGTTCACAAGGCCAACATTCTGAGACTGCGCCTACTCTCATTTCTTCGACAACATACAGGAGAGGATTCTGTCATGGAAGAAGGGCGAGACTACAAGCTAAGGGTGCTCCAGAGATGGTGGTCCGGTATCCTAGCTTTGCTGGAGGAGAGTAACGGCAGGCCCGTTACTTTGGGAGGTATATCAGGAGCTGATAAGAATGCATTTTTAGAAGGAATCTCTGGACTATTATGTCGCCGTGAATGGTTCTTCAGGGGAGGAGAAGCACCTAAAATATACTCAGAGATGCTCCAAGATACTTTCCGTCATGTCATTGCCAAGTTGTGCTTCTTGAGAAAAGTACCCCTACCCTTTGCTGCTTTCGCAGGAAAGGTCTTTGCATATGCATACTTCCATGTTCCTGGGGTAGCTCAAATCTTACTTCACCCTTTGTACGCTTCCAGGGAAGATATCGACCGGATCTTGCAATCATCATCATCATCTTCTTCTTCAGATCAACTCAACAAGGATGAATTCTTCACGAAATCAGATCTTGCTGATATGGCTTGCTGTTTTCCTCAGAAGCACTTACAATCTTTAATTGGTCAAACCGTACCAGTGGAGACACCTACACCTATTTCCACAGGGTTCCCCGATGACGCAAATGTGTTTCAAGCTGGGTGGTCAAGAAGATGGTCAAACTCTACCAGCGATGTATTTTATTCCTTTCTCAAGCATTACTATGCCATCTTGTGTGGCACATTGGCTGATCACTCTTCCTTCTCGTTCGAAGAAACCTCCACCGAGCTGAATCAGCTAGCGAGCCCTGGCCTTCTACTTATACAAGCATTCATTCTAGCTGGTCTAGATTATGTGATACACCCGAAATCCAACGCATCCAAGTTTGTGTCTCCATCATCTGCCGCTTTTCCCTCGGTCAAGGCACTTGCGGCGCAGCACAGACTTCACGGCAAGGAGTCTAGTAGAACCAATGGCATCAAGATCCCCGAAAACCTGGATATTATGGCAGTCAACCTAGCGCCGGCCCTGGATTCCCGACAACGCATTGATCAGTTGAAAGTTCTGGCAGCGATACGGGAGATATTGCATAACGATGACGTTTGTGTTTTGTACTATGAAACGCTCGCCCGTCAGTTCTCAAACTTGATTGAAGCAGTGGCCTCTAACACTAAAGTTTACGACTGTGAGTCGTGTCTTGGTCTAGCTGACTTGATCGAAGAGTACCTGGCAAGCATCATGCTGAGCCATTCCTTGACCAGACACAGAGTACAAACGGCGCGCGACAAAGTGATTAATTGGCGGTTTTGGCTGATTGTCTGCGAACGTATGCTATTCACGGAAAATACAAACTGCGAGCTCCGAGCTCTTTCACTGCTATTTAATATCTGGGATATGCTACCAATGACTAGTGGCGATAATGGCCGCATTGATGATAATGATGATGATAGCAATAGCAGTAGGAGTCGCGGGGAAGGATCTTCTAGCTCACTGTCTCTTCCCAGATTGCCCCCGCCTCCGAGATTGGCCCCTATCATGGGAGGCTCGCCTGAGTGTACCGACATTATAGAAGAATATTACAACCAGGATAATGTTCGGTGGTCGTGTACAACATGGTTACTGTCCCCGAGATTGTGGACCCGGTATTTCTGTCACTGGCAGCCCTTGGTAAGATGCTACTATCATTTGATTCTGTGCTGGAGAGTTGCGTCGGTAGGGCCCGGTGGAGATTTAGTTTCATCCATGTTAGATAGCAGCTACAACTATGACGCGAGAGAGCTGCTCAAACAGAGATTAGATCATACTAGTAGTAAAACCAGTAGACTGGTTGCTGCGTATTCTACAATCTCATGTGTGCCGTCATCTCCCGTCGTGCATCGCAAGCTATCAATAATGATAAACCCATTGGCCAAACCAAAACCGTCCAGGAGCAACAGCAATAATAATAACTCCACTGCAGCGCTTTTCACTGATGGGTTCATGCCTGGTACTGAAACCTCATCATCATCATCCTCCTCACCTGCAATGGGGAAATCAGCAGCAATCACTCCTGGCACACATTTGCATCGATCAAGTCCATATGATGTGTTTGACGATATCGCATACTCGTATCCTGCAATTCCTGCGCCCCAGGGAAATTTCCTTGGTTCTAGAGGTAGCAGCGAGTTGAAATCAAGAGATAGTTATGCTGAAACGAGTCGAGGAATTTCCAGTAAACTTGGGTTTTTGAAGAAGTATTTCTCAATATCTACAAGGACGCCCGATGGTGCTGGGAGTAATGGCGGTGGTGCTACCGACCCTGGCAAAAATACTAATATTGCCTCTGAGCCGCGATACCAACAGAGCAATAATGCTGATTTGGCAAACTCTCCATTGGCTAAGAGGTGTTCGTCTATGGGCAACTTGTCTCGGCATGCAAGCACCCTGAAACCACCCATAGGAATGATGCATTCTCTGCCAGTTACCCCTCGGACCGGCAGTATTACTGATTCCATGAGTAGCTTATCACCATCTTCGTCACTGACAATGACATTAATTCCGCCGCCGCCCCAGCTTTTGAGGGAAAGACCAGAGATTTCCAGGCCCACGCATAGATTTGGCTTGGAACACTGTGATAAGGCTGCACGGCGCCAACTTAATGTAATTCTACAAAAGCAGCAGCAGCAAAAATCAGGAGGCAGCGGCAAACAGCAACCAAACAAAAATACCAACAACAACAATGTTAGCATAACGATTCCTCGTATTCCATTCGACTACGGCTTTGACAGTTCCTCGGTGCTAGACCTGTATCAGGAAGAAGATGAAGATACAAGTAGCCACGATGAAGACTACGATCAAAAGTTTGTAACAGCTGAGAATTCCCCTATACCTGGCTCACCTAGGGTACCATCTCAACCACCGTCTCACAAAACACCACTGGGGTTCAGCAATGTAAATGTCATGGAACCGGATGTGGTACGTTACTGGAAGTACTCGGGCAAGTCGTTGAATGAATGGGCTAAAGTGGTGGAGAACTTTGAGGAATTTGTACGACACAGGAAAACAATGGGCGGTATTTCTAGAGTTGAAGAAGTTGGCGTGCCGTTTTTGGTGACTGAGTTGCCTACTTAATTTATTGTATAATCTAATTATTAGTATTATTTTTATTATTATTGTTAATATCATATTGTTAATCATTACTTATCATTTGAAGCCTATTTTTGAAATGGGATTAATTTTGGCAGAGATCTGTAGTCTCTGATGTCACAAGCTTGAGTAAACAGGATTAAACTGACTTCGTCAAGATCATGTACGAAGCTGACATTGAATGACTGCACGGTCCGGGAAGGTACTCGAAACGTCGCTGTGACATGCAGCTTGTTACACAGTTAAACAAATTAAGCTTCAAAGTGCGAGCCTTTCTTTTTCTTTTTTCTTCTTCTTCTTCTTACTTTTTGTTCTCCTCGGCCCCTCACCATCTGGATTTTGGATCTTGACCTTCACCGGTAGCGGCAGTAGTGGGCTGAGTGCTGGAAGCTCCGAAAATAGCAGTATCAACCGCGTCGTTATCATCATCCTCGGTATTGTCACCATTATTGTCATTGTCATCATCATCGAGTTCGCCCGGTTCTGGTAATGGCGAGTCCGGAGCAGGTGTAGCTCGTGGAGTTTCCAGCGATACGGCAGTTCTGAGAATATCATTAGACGCTTCATCATTATTCTTTGAACTTTCTACGGAGAAGTCGCCCAAATTCTGGGTGCTCAACCTCTGCGCTGCTGCTGCTGGAGCGGATAAACCCGGGGTTCGACTAGGCATGAACCTGTTACGTAGTCCCGGTGAGCCTGATACTGAATCTGAATGCCGTTCTGTACGGGGTTCTGCTCCAATAGTGCTGGTTGAATCGGACGGCCCCGTTTCAATCACTGGGGTTTCAGGTTTCACCGGTATATTCAATGCTGACACTGGTAATTCTCTTTTACTTGGCGATATCGGCTCTGGGCTGCCATCAACACCCTCCTCTGGCTCTTCTTCATCATCATCATCATCGTTGACAGTAATATAGCTTCTGGCAGATTTATCCGGGGAAAACGCAGAGCTAATTACATATGCAACCAAGATCATCACCACTACTTGGATATACCAAAATACCCAGGTACCCACCACCAGGGATACGATTCTATGCTTGTACATGAGATATCGTAGTCCCTTCCATTGCACGTTCCAGTACAAGGTAGCTGACGATATATGCACGTTTCTGTCAAGTCTGATTATAGCAAACCTTGTTGGAACGTCTTTTTTTGTAGTAGTAGTAGACTCAACAGTGTACGGGTTTGACACTTGCAGCATTGTGAGTGATATTTGAGAGGACTGATGACAATATCCGCTAAGATAACACGGAGAAAACAACAAAGTGTCAATTGTTTCCAGTAATGGTGACCGATATGGAAGCAACGCAGGTTTTATTGATCTGCCCGTGCGGTTTCTCTGTAAATCCAAAGTACTTATAACGTTAGAAATCACCGGGGACCAGTTGACCTCCGACACCAACGACATATCCACCATGAAGTTGCCCAACTGCTTGTTATGATTATCGCGGGGTAACTCAAGCTCCACCGACAACTCATAGGGCACACTGCCCGACAATTGCGCTACTTTTTCAATATTGACTACAGCAGTAGGTCTGCCCGTAGCCCCCAGGAACCCACCGCCAGGATACTCATAATCAAATTCGATATTGGAAATTGCAACTGGAGCAGGAATATACCAGTAATAAATCACACAGTAACTGAGCAGCGAAACCAAAAGTAAAACTGAACATGCAACAACACCCACTATACTGTAGAGTACCGACCGTCGGGCCCTTGCAGAAAACAGGTACCCGGTGAGGTTTGAAACCACTTCCATTTGAGAGCGTGTTTATTTGCGCCTCTGTTGCTGTTATATTTTAAAATTAGCTGTATACAATAACATTAATGGAAATGGGTCGATATAAAGCCGCGTCTTGAAGCAACGGTTATATTCTCGAGAATATTAAGTGATTACGTAAATAATTTATTTAGAACTCTCTTGTGGGCGCGCGTTGGTTAAAATTTGAATTTGTCAAGAGAAAGAGAGACAGCCAGCCGCGTTCACCCTGATTTAGGTAATCTCACGAGTCAAACACGTAAATATCGAACCCAACCACCAGCACCACCGCGCTCTATATCTCTTTCTTTTTTTTTTTTTTCCCGCTTTTCCTCATATCATCATCATAGACCGTTATCTTTTGAAATTCTTTGACTGAGAGAATTGAAGAGTTACAGGTTTCTGTCAGGAGCGCTATTTGAATCAGCTTTTGTTTAAAGAGTGATACAATCAATTGTACTTGAATCTTCTGTTTTCTGTCGTTTAGCAGGCCTTTTTCTGTGGCTGGGTCTGTATGAACTGGTTTTGATTAGGACTGATTGATAAGTTATCATAAAGCAGAGAGCAGAATTTTTTTTTTCCCCCCGACTCATTTTTTCTCTTATTGCTTCTGGCAGTTCCCCATTTTGAGACTACTGGCCGGATATGAGTATAGATTTTGGAGGAGCGCTGGAGAATACTAGACGGGGTATACCCAGCATAGCAGAGTCCAGCCGTGACGACAACGACGGCACCAGCAACATAAATACTAATCTGGATAACGAACAGACGCATGTCTCACATGTTGGAATGTCAAGCTCGCCGGCTTCCTCGTCATCTGTGTTTTCTTCAGAGTACGTGAATAAAGGTCGACGGCACGGCCAACAAGGCTCTGAGTCCTCGACTTCATCTCTTGACTCAACACACAGCAGTACCAGCAACCACGGCAGTGGCAGCAGCAGCAGCAATAACAGTGAGAATAATGAAGATGCTATTAGTCTACTCAGCGGCAGGACTATAACTCCCAAGTTAAACTCTGGCAGTCCGCTGATTGGCACAAAATCACAACTACTAAATGGAAACCATAAACCAGGATCAACCCCGTTGGGACAGCGGAAAAGGCTCAGTATGAACTTCTCACTACCCGTGGTTTCATATTCCCCCAATTTGCCATCTCCGTCGCCATCCTCTTGTGCTTCGTTATCCAAATCACCGAATTTAGCCAAAGATAACGACGTGGCTGCGTTTAGTAGCTCTCCTGTGCCGCGTACGCCGCCTATACATGGGGCATCACCTATACTAGGGCATTACTCGCCTGAACGGGGTGGTGGGGCAGCACGCAAAACACAGGGTTACTCTCCGTTACATAGAGACAAGACGCGAGTGTCAACAACCGGAACGACAACAACAGGCATATCAGCGCCGGGTCCCGGTGGAAACGAGAGAGGTTATTCACGTGAAAATTATATGAGCGATTTGGCGGCTAAGGAGAGAAAAGTGGTTGAACTGAAAGATGAATTGAAACGAGTTCAGGAATCCTTGAAAGAAGCAGAACTAGACTTAAAACAATGTAGAGAGGAAGCTAGCCATGCTTTAGCCCGAGCCTCACCTGCAGCCACTTTCCCGGCTTCTAATGGAGGTGCTGCTCATGAGTCTGCTCAACATGGAGGTAGCCTGGGTGGACAAGGTCATCGCTCGATATCCGGACCCTCACCCAGATTTGTACTACCGGCTGCTCGAAAATCGAAGAATAAATCGCATGAAGAGTCACCGCAGCAGCAGCAGCAACAGCAACAGCAACACTATCTTCACCATCATCAGCAGCAGCAGCAAAAAATCTTGTCGAAGAATCATCTGCCACCAGCAGACGATGTGTTGAACATGGGAAGAAGAGTGGTTGAAGAACTAGGTACGCACATGTGGGGCCTTTTTGAAGATATCAAAAATGCCACTATTGGAGAAGAGTCTGAAGATTATTACCGGAGAATAGACGATGAAGGCCGTGAGACGGTTATATCACAACAAGATGCAAGCGAAGATGAGGAAAAGCTTCAAATGAAGTTTGCTCGTGGCAGTGGTGATGCCGCCACCAATAATAACGTGATTGGGTATAGCAAGAAGAAAAAGCGAATGGAAACTGAACTAGATGATATCCCTGATTCTGATAAATTCAGGGAAATTACTTTGAGTACCAGAAATAGTCATGATGATAATGACGAGGGTAATACTCCGCGCAGCACTGCTAAAACAAGACCACCTAGACCTATAGTACCTATTTCTCCGGGTCTAGCTAGTGGTGATGTCGATGTTGATGAGGGCACTGTCACTCCACCAGAGAGAGCAAGACGAAAGTCCTCAAACAGTTATTACATTCTGTAAGGAACAAAACTATTGATAAACTCCATCTATGGAACGCTATTCTGCGCTGGCTGCAGGCTGAGACAATAAGATGGTCAGTTTTTTGCCTTTCTCTTCTTTTTTTTTACTTTCATTTTGGTGGAAAGATACATATACACAGCTTTGTAATGTTTACAATATTTATTATTATTACATATATAATTTATTTCGACTTTTTTTTTTCTTCATTTCTTGTCGAAATATCTGATGCATACTCGACTAGCAAGCGATAGCCATGCTGGAGCATACTTTGGCCAAGTTGCACACACGCCCAATGCGCCTACTGCCGACGAGGGTAGCAAACCGTTAACTGTTGACCAATGAACAGCCATGGGTAAATATGCAGTGTTTGAGATCCAAAGAGCCTTAGATTTGATCCCTTGGCGATATAATTTAATAAACTCGAGTAAAATATGGAGTAACCAGAACTGGCAGGCAATCGCCCACAGTTTATTGATTTGTTTTTGGGATATGCGTTTGAAAGCAATGCTTTTGGAGTGTAAGTATCCAACATCTTCGAGAACTTGATACATGATTCCAGCTAATCCCTGAACTTTCCTGCATATCCTGACAATTTTGTCATGTTCCTTGTTTTGCCATTCGTTTAACCCCCACTCAACGGTAGCTGCAGTATGGTAAACCCTAAGGAAAGTCCGTACATCGCTGGTAAGATTGTACAGAGCCAGCAAACTTTGGTTTTTGAGTCTAGTGCCCAAAAACAAACTGGCGTAGCCTATACTCGAGCAAGTTCCATCAAGGATAGAATCTTGCAACTCAGCCACGTCATGTATGACAGCCTTCGCACTAACTGGCTCATCGTGGTCTTCCTCGCGCTCTGGAGTATATTTACGTACAAGCTCCAGGAAATCGGGCATGGGGACCGGCTTCTCGAAAAAGGACTCTGGCGCGGTATAGTTTTGTACAACATCAAGAAAATCAGGTACCTTACCTGGCTCTTCTACAGCTTCTGGCGGCGGCGTATACTGTCGCACAATTTCCAGGAAATCTGGCACGGTTGCAGGCTCCTCAATGTACTCCGGGTCAGGAGTATACTGACGGACCGTGTCAGCTAGAATACTGACATTCTCAACCTGCTCCACGCCCTCGGGAGACTTCGTATCAGGCATTTTGTGGTATATAATAGAAAGAAAGAAAAAAAAAAATTAGATAAAAGGAGAATCCACAGTATTATACTTTGTGTCCCGAAAAGGCCCTGAAATTTCAATGATGGGACTAAAAACCGATGAAATTTATACAAATTTTGATCTTGCCGAAACACACGCACTTATAATGTAACACCACCCGAAAAAAAAAAAAAAAAAAAAAAAAAAAGTAAAGAAACAAAAAATTCTACCTTCTTATCAAACGGCGGCCACCCATATTACCGTCGTCCCTCGGTCTAACGCAGTCGAGTTTTCCTGAAATATATGATAAGGCTCGGCAATCATGTCAACCCCACAAAAGACTATAATTTCAACTTTTTTGATTGTTATAAAATCATCATATTGGGATCCAGTAAAGGGGACCTTGGCCTTGTATATAAATATATAAATATAGTAAATTTAAATAAAATAGAATAAAATAAAAAAAAGAAATAACTTGTAGTAATAAAAAAAAACATTTGAATGGAATTTGAAAGCGCTCTGTGCTTTCTTCAATTCAAACTTGCCGTGAGCCAAGGGTGTTCCAGGGCTTGTTTTGGGGTAATGCGGTCTTTTGGGTCATACACCAGAATCTTTTGGACCAGGTCCACAAACAGCGACCAGAACTCCTTGTTCTGCAGAAACTCTACCGTGCCTATCGAGTCCATAATCAAGCTTGTCAGTGGCTTTTGTGAGTTGACATACCTCACGCTCCCTTCCTTTACTGAAGCGTTGGGGAAATCAATGGTCAGCCGAGTGGGATGGATGAACTCGCTCCCGGAAAACATTTGAGCTTTTCTCAAATGCGATGGCTCAAATTTCCTATCAATGATTTTTTCCATCAGGGCCAAGTGTTCCAAATTATCATGTGTTTGGAACAATGCGTCGCCAGTACATAGCTCAACAAGAATACATCCAATTGACCAGATATCGCAAGGAAACGACCACCCGGTATTGAAGATAACTTCCGGGGCCCGGTAATGTCTAGTAGATATGACTGAGCTATGAAACTCATCTGAGAAAATGGCAGACCCAAAATCAATCACATGCACCGAAGTATCCTTCAGCACTTTGCAAGTCTTGACTGTTTTCCCTCGTTTGAACTTCCTCTCATCGTGGTCGGAGCTGTCCAGCAGTATGTTCTCCGGTTTCAAGTCGGTATGTATCAAGTTCAGGTCATGCAGAAAGCAAACGCTCTTCATAATCTGCAGGGCAATCTGCTGGATTTGTAAACCTGGAAGTGGCAGGAATTCATTGCTCTTCATGAAATCATACAAACTGCATCCATGCAAGTCGGTCACAATACAGATATGGTTCCGATAATCAAAACACTCACGTAGCCTGATACACCGGTAAAGGTTATCTTTATCGTACCGTGACAAAGTCGTGAGTACTCTTAGTTCAGTTCGGGAAGCTTCTCGATACTTGTTAACGCTTCGTATTATCTTGATTGCGCATTCCTTGCGTGTTTTCTTGTCATAAGCAGCAATTACCTTGCCAAATGTACCCTGGCCCAAAAGCCTGGAGATTGTGTATCTATTTGCAAAGTCCGAGCCGCTTTCAACCACGTAATGACCATCCTTGTCATCATATTTTGGGCCCCCATCAGTAGTGCTGGTTTTGCTGTTATCAGCAATCACCTTGACTTTAATGTTGCCCACTTTGTGTATGGGCTTTTTGGGCGGGATGTATTCAGTGCTAGTGTTGGCGTTGCAATGCAATGATGGCGCAAGCTCACCACCGAGACGAGTAGCTAACCGGGTGGTATTTGATAAATCCCGTTTCCGCTTCTTGTTGGGCTCGGTAGTGAAAAGCCCCAGCCCAGTGGACCCTAAAGAATCTAGGGGGCCACCCCCGACCGAAGCTTGCGAGGAACATGACGAGCTGCATGAAGCGATAGCGTGGTCATGCACAGCGCAATCGCCGAGCGAGCTGCTGATAGTGCGCCCGTTGGAAGACATTGTGGTGTTTGCTGTAGTTGTGGTGCCCGCACCAATACCACCATCGCTCATGCCACCAAAGTTGTTGTTTCCAACGTTGGTGCTACCACCAAAACTACTATTACCAGCAACACCAACACCATCACTACCGGCAGTAGAGGTTGACGAGTTTGAACTATTGGAGAAGACCCTTTTTTTGCTATCATTTGAAGCCAAGTAGTTTCTGGAAATGACCTCTCCAAAGATAACGTCGTTATCTTCATCCTCTTCGTCATCAACCACGCCATGACCAACACCATCATATCGGATGATGCCACTCATGTTATCCTCTGGCCCCATGCTGTTACTGACAGTAGTGCTCAAGCCTTTGCGCAGGCTGGTCTTGTTTAAACCATTGAAACTGTTATCAACGTTATCATCATCGCCATCGTCATCATCATCGTCGTCGTCGCTGCTGATAAAAATCACCTCTGGCTCCTTGTACCAAGTGTCGCTTCTGGGGAACTGGTAATGCGAGGGACGTCGACCTATCCTTGACTTCCCAGATGGGTTATCCCCGGCAACGGAACTCACGGGAGATGGTTC
Organism: Groenewaldozyma salmanticensis; assembly: GCA_003708315.3. Lineage (NCBI taxonomy): Eukaryota > Fungi > Ascomycota > Dipodascomycetes > Dipodascales > Trichomonascaceae > Groenewaldozyma > Groenewaldozyma salmanticensis. Next base: position 116,462 of record PPNW03000009.1, read on the forward strand.
AACAGCTGCAGACATTCTCTTTTTTGCTTGATCCCGATAACGCGGAGAGCAGGTACTTTAACCCGCCGTTATCTGCTGAAAATTGGCACTTATAGTGCTGAGAAATGCGTATTCCAGGGAGTATCAAGTAGGCGCCAGACACACACGCACACAGAGTTGTTCTTTAAGTTCTTGTGAGTCAGTGCTTTTCTTGAGTGCAGCAACTTATGCTGTGTGTAATGATCACAGCCAAGGCGACCACAAGAGTATATATTACAGAGAGACAACTGAGTATAGTAGGAAAACCAAAAAATAAACCCAAAAAAAAGCGCCGCAACAAGCTGCTAAAAACACCCTGCTCTTACAGGCGTAGTCTCTACGGACAGAAAAAGGAACCAAGCGGAAGTATGGTCAAAAATTTGTGGCCTTTTCGAGTAGTGCTTTTTGGTGGGTTGACGGAGAAGTTTAGGGACTTTTGGGATTTTTTTTGGGGGGGGGGGAGGCAAGCGCAGTGGATGATTACTATAAGGCAGCCCAATTAACAGGTGTGTGTGCATTTGCGGGTAAGGTAAGGTACGATAGCCACAACTGCGGTACTCAATGCATGCACCACCGATACAGGCTTTGTCGATAACTTCTTCTTCTACCTAGCCTGGTTATGTAAGTTCTTTTACATGCGCTTCATTCTCTGCTTTTGTTATGTCTACGCGTGAGAACACTGTAGTGCACTAATGGCAAATGTCTCCTGTTTTCGTTTTCTGTTGCAGCTCCTCCAAGGCGCAGCTTCTTGTTGAGAGAGAGCCTCATGGGTTTTTCTATGGCGTAATTCTGAGCCTGTTTTATTGTACCTGCTGTAATCGACCACCGGGCACGAACTGCTAGAGGGTCCAAAACACCCCACGACATTGAAAACGTGGCGCCAACTTTTCAGAAACCAAATCCATGTATATAATATGTTGTGTATTCTAGAGCGAGAGCACGTACGGATTGATGAAGTGGCTCTAGCCGTTGCCAGGCGGTTGTGTGTCACGTAGTGTGAGTTTGAAGTACTAGCCAGTTACGCACCAAGTATTCTTATAGCGAAAATGAGAGCTCTATTGTGGTTTCTGGCTGTGGCATGTTAGGGAGCACGGTCTTACCGGAGCTGTCGTGCGTTCTTACTGTGTGTCTCTGCTGTGGATTACATGTACTGGATTACATTTACTGGATCACATGTCCTGGATTACATGTACTTGAAGCTGAAACCAACGATAGCTGGCGTTTTGAGTTTATGAACAGAGCTTCAGCAGACTGCCTGCCTTGAACGTGCTACGTCGGATCAGAATGCCCAGGGCTGAGCAGAACAGTAGAGGCTTACCAAAATCAGCTCCTCGTATGTAACTCTAGCTGCCAGGGAACGCTGAAGCTCACAGCTATTGATGCATTAGCATTTTTTTCTACTGTACTCTCAGAGAACCCTACAATGCCACACGTACGCCCAATCCTCTGCAGCTTTGCATTTAAAAGATGCCTCCAGGCTCAAAGCACTTATCCGCAACTTTATTACTGCGACAGCTGCTCGTGTTGCAAAACCAGGGCGTTTCAGCAAAAGCACCAGCGTTGACTACGTGGATAAGGACTTTCTGAGCTTGCGAATTAACGTACCGTAAATCTCCTATAAACAGACTACGAAACTGACATGGAGCTACAACGGGCTAGTTATATATAGTGTACTACAGCACTACGCAGTGTCCGCAAGGTGCAAAACGTTAATGATCGCTGACCAAAACCTCGTAGAGTACGTATATACTCTGAAAAACCTTTTTGAACAAATTAAATTTTTTTATTTTTTTCTCTCTTCACTTCATATACAATTTTCACCTCTTCACATTGAAGTACTCTGGATATACATGACTATATCTACTCCAGTACGATTTGGAAGCTTTGGTAACCAAGGTACCGACAGCAGAGAGTAAGTATATTGTCTTTTTCACTTCTTATTCTCTCTTCTTTCGTCATGTAAATTTTGCTATCAAGTTTAATACCGGCTTTTATCCTTGATTTCATTTGCCTACCCGCTACCAAACTCTTTTATACTTTTTTTTTTTTTTTGCGCAAACGACACTTACTGACTACTTTGATATAGAGCTTCTCCTGTTCCCAACCAGACAGGAACATATTCTGGAGGCGCCACCAGACCCAAAAACAGAGCCGCCAAATCATCCTCCGAGCTCAGGTTTGGCGATATCTCAGTGGACGAGGACTCAGACGATAAGGTAAGTCTCTAACCATTCTTTTTTTTTTGTTTTCTACTTAACTTCTGCTCTTTTGTTATCTCGACACAAAGCCCCCCTTGCTACTTCTAAAATCCTTTTACTGCAAATTTGTCAACTCGGTTTCTCTGGGACCTTTTTCTCTCGTCCTTGAATCAAAAAAAAAAAAAGATCAACGCTAGAAAATTTCCCAAAGCGGTAAAACTGAAATTTTCACCCAGATCTTCACGTGACTTCTGCGTCTGATATTTCACTCTGATTCAGGACAATTATTCGGGAATAAATACACACGAGTTTCTTCTTAAAACATGGCTATTACAACTATTGAACCTTGCAATTATGGAATTGCTCTTACAGCTGTTGGCTTTTGCTGGTTAGAGCAACCTTAATCTCGAAAGAAAAAGAGAGTTTTGCCATTTTTCACCGACGCTGTATCATCACTCCATGGCAGATCGAAACACACAGTGAGAAAAAGGACGGGAGGGAGAGGGAAAAAAAAAGGCATTAAGACTCTTGTTACACACACCTTAAAATTTCTCTTCTTTTCAACACTTTATAAATTTAAAGTGGAAATTTAAGAGGAGTTTTAATTTTCATTAATCTTTCCTTTTTTTTTCTTTTTGTACCTTCTTCATCTCGGTCTGTGGAAAGCATTGCTTTTCTTTTGTTTCGGTTTGAAAAAGTGGATTCTGGTCTATAAATTGGTTCCAGTTTCCTCTCCCTGTTAAGAGTGGTGAGTTTTTTCGTGTTGTGTGCTCTGTGAAATTTTTTTTTTCCTCTGAAGCCAAAATTTTTCTTTTCTCTTTGCATCCCTATTTTTTTTGTCCCTCTCTGCTATGTGTCTTCTTGTATCTTCTGTGTGGTTCTTCTGGAGGATGAAATCTCCATTGCTTTGGTTCTGTGAACATGATGTGGTGTTTTTGATCTTTGCTATAGTATCATCCGAAGGAGGGTTCAGTTGGAAGGTGGCAAGTTGAGGGAAAGAACTCTCAAATCTGCTCTGCTAGTCAGATATAACTTTGCTCCCGTTACTCTTCTACATTTCTTGTTTTTTTTTTTCCCCCTTTGAACATGTTCTAACTAGTTTTAGTCTAATCAAGGAGTCAATCCTTCAGTCACATCACAACAACAGTTGCAGGCAACAATGCCAATGGATGGTAGAAATGGAAGCTCTGATCAGCAATCTGGTCCTGCTCCTTCAACGAATGTAGTGCCTCCCGTGTCGGCTAATGCCCCGCCGCCACCGCCGGCTGTTGCTAATGCTGCTAGCGTACCTCCTCCTACAGGTCCATCCTCAGGAACTCCAGTGTTTGCTCCACAAGCTTTACATAACAACACATCGGCTCCAAATACACCCGGAGGAGCACCCAAAGGCAGCAATAACCGGCCCCAACATCAAAACTATCAAAATCATCATCAGCAACATGTACAACACCCGCAACCGCATCAACAACAGCAGAGGCATTACCCTTCACCAGCTGCTGCCCCTCAAATGTTTGGTGGATACGGTGGGTATCAAATTCCTTACGGGTTTTATGGGTCTCCCCAGATGATTCCTGCGGGTCAGGGCTATTTTGCTCCTTCATTCCCCGGTTCCGCTGCTGCAGCAGCTGCAGCTGCAGCCGCCGCCGCTGCCGCCGCTGCCGCCGCTGGGTTCTCACCTAGCCAGTCCCCCATGGGCTTAGATGCCAAGGGAATGTCTGCTCAAGGGTCTCCTGTGCCTATGTATGGACAGCTACAACAACCTCAGGGCGGCGCAGGGTCCCCCATACCCAATAGAGTTAGGATGCAGAAACACCATGCTGCAATCAAGTTATCTGATCCGGTAACCCATGAACCTATTGATTTATCCAAACCTGGTGCTACGTCAACTTCAACACCAACAGCCGCGGCAGCATCGACAACGTCCTCTGGCTCTTCACCGGCTCCATCTAATGTTGCTCCAGTTCGCCAAAGTCCGTTGGCTGCTAATCCTGGCTTGGCATCATCTAACTACAGTTCTCCATCTCTTGGGGGAGCTGCTGCATTGTCTAAGGCGGCACCACCTGCATCTGCTGAAAGTTCGCCCGCACTCACCAACGCCCCCACTGCTTCTGCTGCTTCTCCAGCCCTTGCTTCAAAGACTATCGACGTGAGAAACCAGTTCAAGGAGCAAATTAGATTGCGTTTAGAAAAGGAGAGAAAGGAGAAGGAAGAATCTGAAAAAGCCGCGGCTGAGGAAAAGGCCAAGATTGAAGAGGCAGAAAGAAAGGAAGCCGAAAAGAAGGAAGCTGCTGCCAAAGCTGTTGCTGCAAAGGAGGCCGCTGATAAGGAGGCCGCTGAGAAGGCTGCTGCTGAGAAAGAAGCCGCTGAGAAGGCTGCCGCTGATAAGTTGGCTGCCGAAAAGGAAGCTGCAGAAAAGGAAGAGAACGAAACATCTGAGGAGCATCCCTCAAAGGAGGCTGACTCTGATGATGTGTCTGAAGCAGCATCAGTTGACGATATATCCAAAAAGGTTGATTCCACTCTGGCTTCAGTCAATGACCGACTCAAACACAACCTCTATGTTCCCAACCCCACCAAAAATCTCAAGGAAGCTAAAAGACCCACTTCAGATGAAATTCTTCGCATTATCTACCCTGAAGGTATCATGACCCCTACAGTCAGATCCAGAAAGGGCGGATTCAAGTATGATGTTCCCTTTTTGTTACAGTTCCAGAATGTGGTCACTTTCGCTCCCCGGGAGGATTGGGACAACATTAGAAGTGTTATGAATATCGAGAAGGGAGTTGGTGGAGGCAGCGGTAGCCGAACCAGCGCTACCGGTAACAATAACAATAATAATAATAACAACAATGGCGAGTTCAAGGGTAAAGGCGGCGGACGTAACATGAGCAATCTCAACTCTCAGCCTGCCATGGGAGCTTTCGGTTCTAATAATAGTGTTAATTTCAGATCTATGAATGATCGTAGCATGTCTGGTGGCTTTGGTGGGCCTGGAGGAAGAGGCTCTGGTAACAACTTATCTAGAATGTCCTCATCAACTAACTTGGGCTCAATGGGAAGCGGAGGTTCGAAGAATGCCAGACAAGGCTCAGCGAGAAAGAAGGCTGGTGGTAACGAGAGAAGCGGATCGAATAGAAAGGATCGTGAACCTGAAAATGAAGCTGTAGCTGCTGCTATTGCCGCAGTTGCTGCGGAACCTCTCAAACCACTGGAGAAATCCGCCAATGCTTGGGTACCCAAAATACGATCTGCAGAGAAGCCTGCTGCTTCTGCTGGTGAGAATGGCAAGCCTGAGGATGAGCGTCTTACCCCTGAAGAAGTTCAACGTAAGGTCAAGTCACTCTTGAACAAGATGACTTTGGAGAATTTTCCAAGAATATCACAACAGATTTTGGATATCGCTAAGCAGTCCAAGCATGAGAAGGATGGTATGACGTTACGACAAATCATTGAGCTTACGTTTGCCAAGGCTGTTGATGAGGCTCATTGGTCTAAAATGTATGCTCAATTCTGTGCACTTATGACCAGCAGTGTTGATCCTGACATTGAAGATGAATCAGCGCAACAGAAAGGAGGACACTTGTTCAAGAAGTACTTGCTCGTAAGATGCCAAGCTGATTTCGAGAAGGGGTGGGCTGAGACCTCTGCTGCCCATTCTACTGAAGTTCTTGACCCAGAGTCTGATGAGTACTACAAGCAGGTTGTTGCTAAGAGAAGAGGGTTGGGTCTTGTGAAGTTTATTGGTGAGTTGTACATTTTGGGATTACTATCAGAGAAAATTGTTCACACATGTGTGTTGAGACTATTATCAAGGGATGACCCCAGTGAGGAATCTATAGAGTCGATATGCCAGCTTTTCACCACAGTTGGACATAAGTTGGAGGGAGTTGAAAACAAAAAATTAATAGACCATTACTTTATGCTTCTTGATAAGATTCAAAGGAGACCTGAGTTGCCCAATAGGTTACGGTTCAAGATTATGGATCTCATGGACTTGAGGAGTCATCACTGGATCAATAAGGATGCTGACAAGGGTCCCAAGAAGCTTGCTGAGATCCACGAGGAACAAGCGCGAAAAAGACAGGAGGAGGCTACAAGGGCTGCTGCTAACAGAAGAGGCGGTCCTGGTGGTATGAGACCTAACGGTCCTGGTGGCCTCAGATCAGGAAGCGGTGGCTCTGACTTTGGTAGTAGAAGCAGTAGCGGCAGCGGAATGGGAATGGGCATGGGCGGCGGCTCAGGTAACAGTAATTACGCTAACCTGGCTGGAGATTTGTCCAAGATGGGCAAAATTAGGTCGCAGTCCTCTCAAGGTACTCTAGGCCCTTCCTCAATGATGAATAGAGAGCTTAGTGGGTCAGGTAGTGGCCGAAGATCAGGTACCGCTTCTCCCTTGTTGTCTGGTGCCAACGCTCCTGGTAACTCCGGCTCTGCTGGCACTGCAGGCGGTTCTGCTAGTGCCGGACAAGGCTCTAAAAGTGATGGAAGCGGTATCGGTTCTAGAGCTTCAAGCAGAGTTAACATCTTTGAACATTTGAATGATGATGATGATAACAAAGCAGATGGCGACGATAAATAGATATATATATAAATATATATACACAATTTGTATTGGCATTTTCCCTTTATAACAGATTTTGAAAGTATAAACATAATTAGTACTATACAAGCTGGAACCATTCCATACCTGATGTAGCTGTCATTTAAACATGACTGTTTCTTTATTCCTCTTGGGCATCATCGCGATGAGTTCTACTCAGAAGCTTCCTGAAAGATGATTTATCAGTTCCATCTCGTTTGACGAACCGTTTGCCAATGTGCAGCTTTGAAATTGCATTAGCGTCTTCATTAGTGAAATCAAGTGCTTTCTGTTCCGTATCAACCACAGATTGTACAATGTTAACAGCAGCTTCTCTCATAGATGGAGGTGGAGCCGGCGGGAACGGTTGTCTCAGTTCATTCTGAGTGGAGTGAAAATAATGATGACGGCGTTCCAAAGGCACATGATGGTAAGGCTCATGATTGATATCGTTAAGCCCCAGCAGTGCTTTTGGGTCAATTGAAGTCCTATTTTGGGACAAGTTCGGTTCATCATCAGTATCGCTATTCCAAAAGTGCTTTCTGCCAAATGATACTGATCGTGCTCTTGTGCGTCCTCGTTGTACATTTTTCCGTTGTCGTTCATAAGGCTGTTGCCGTTGTTGCTGTTGCTGCTGCTGCTGCTGCTGCTGATGCCAATCACTAGGTACAAGCACATTAGATTGTTGTTGCTGTTGCTGTTGTGGTGGTGGTTGTCGTTGTTGTTGAGAAACAAAAATCTTGGAGTTGAGTTTTCTATTCCACTGCTTAGTAGTTGCCGGGTCAATACCAGTATCCAACATGTACTGATTATCCTTCAACATTATAGTTTTAGGTACAGCTAGAGTGGACAATCTTTTGCCCGCACTAATCTTGGATCCAGTCCAAAATAATCTTCTCACAATGTTTAGATCCGCTAAAGCGCGGCCGCTGCTAGCAGTTTTGGCAGCAGCATTATCGGTACCGGACACTCCAGGAGAAGATTGAATGAAGGAAATCCCAAGGTATGCCAGAGTAACCACAAAATCCAGAGGTATCAGTAGCAATAAATAAAGAATGTTCAAACACACAATACAAAGATCTCGCGCTTTGAACATTGACTTGGCAGTGGCCACTAACATGATTCTCACACATGAATAAACAGCCCGCAGACATAATTGAAACCACGACTCTTGGTACTTCTTGCCAGCAGCTATTAACAGGTCTTGGTAGTCTTGGTCAATAAGCGCCATTTTGGTTCAATGCTTGAATATGACAAAAAAAAATAAAGAATGGTACCAGGAAGGGATAAAAAAAACAGAGTGGAGTTCGAGATAAATTAAACGCCGAGATGGGTTCGAGTAGTCCACGCTGCACCATTGAAAACATCCATTCCCATCAATTTCAAAGAGTCAAACATAGTCATACAGCCAATTTATGACCGTCTCCAAATATAAGGTTCAATATATGGAAAAGCAACTGCGTGTATCAACAGACCCAAAGTGATAGTGATGAATGTGTAGACAAAAAACTTATCTTTGAAAGATTCACGCTCTATTTGTCCTGTTAGAAAACTTATTAGCACTGCAAGCACAATTCCAGTATCTATACTTACGGAAACATTGCGTAGTAATTGTGCTTTCAGGAGCATCCTTGCATATCTCCGGACTTGTCAATGCACAAAATTTCCTGGTACAATTTTGGCAGCTTAGGATTTCATCCTCAACACTTGATATCAAAGGGGTAACAGTATAGTTCAGACCACAATCACATCTACAGAACTGTGTATATGCATTGACAAGTCCTAAAATAAGAAGCAGCCCTAGTAATCTCTGCAATTGAAACTGCATGCTGGACAAATATAACCCAAAAGCTTGTATATATCGGTGTAGATGTCAAAAGCCAGCTATTACTATATACTAATTGAAAGCTGTCCATAGCTATCTCAGTGTTCTACATGGAAAATTACGTAATCACTTCACTACACAGAGCACTACCACCGAACAATGCATATATATCGATCTTTGGCTCAAATCTCGATTTCATCAGTTACACGTACTATACAAACAGGAAATGGCGTCGTCAACGTTAGTTCAAGAGAGTGGGATCAAGCCTGTAAGTTAATTTAAGATACATAGTCCTGGATTAATTGTCTCAATAGCAGTCCTAACCTTTCTAGTACTTTGAGCAAAAAATAGAGGAGATTGAGTTCAAAATCAATGACAAAACTCAGAATCTGCGCCGGTTAGAAGCTCAAAGAAATGCTTTGAACGCTAAGGGTATGTTGATGGTGGCAACTTTTTTTTCAACTAGCTTATCTAACTTTTACAAGTCCGCCTGCTTAAGGAGGAGTTGCAGCTGTTACAGGAACCAGGATCATATGTTGGAGAGGTAATCAAAGTCATGGGTAAAGAAAAAGTGCTGGTGAAGGTGCACCCAGAAGGCAAATATGTGGTTGATATTGGACCAGATATCGACATCAAGAAGATTGCACCCAGTTTAAGGGTATGTTTGCGATCAGATAGTTACCAGCTTCATCAGATACTGCCTAATAAGGTTGATCCATTGGTATCACTGATGATGGTTGAGAAGGTCCCTGATAGTACTTTTGATATGGTTGGAGGTTTGGATCAACAAATCAAGGAGATCAAGGAGGTTATTGAATTACCTGTCAAGCATCCTGAACTATTCGAATCTTTAGGTATTGCACAACCTAAGGGTGTAATTTTATATGGTCCTCCCGGTACGGGCAAGACTCTTTTAGCAAGAGCAGTTGCTCATCATACCGAGTGTAGATTCATCAGAGTCAGTGGTTCAGAGCTGGTACAGAAGTATATCGGTGAGGGTAGTCGAATGGTTCGAGAACTTTTTGTTATGGCCAGAGAACATGCTCCCAGTATTATTTTCATGGATGAAATCGACTCTATCGGTTCCAGCAGAGGAGATGGTGGAAGTGGCAGTGGAGATTCAGAAGTACAGAGAACAATGTTAGAACTGCTAAACCAGCTGGATGGGTTTGAGTCTTCTAAAAACATCAAGATTATTATGGCTACTAACAGATTGGATATCTTGGATCCTGCTCTTTTGCGACCGGGTAGAATTGACCGAAAGATTGAGTTCCCTCCCCCAACAGTGGAGGCTAGAACAGATATTTTGAGGATTCACTCCAGATCTATGAACTTAACCCGTGGTATAAATCTGCGTAAGATTGCTGAAAAAATGACCGGATGCTCCGGTGCTGAAGTAAAGGGAGTCTGCACAGAGGCAGGTATGTATGCTCTCCGAGAACGAAGAATTCACGTCGACCAGGAGGATTTCGAGCTTGCTGTTGCCAAGGTCATGGCAAAGAACGATGAAGGACAGGTTTCACTGGCGAAGTTCTTCAAGTAAAGGAAAAATAAAAGGAAAAGAAAGAAAGAGGGAGGAATCCGGTTGTACATGCAATACTTTGTTTTTATACTAGCTTTTTATTATTTTCTCTTTTTTAATTATAACTTTTCAATTTCATTAAACTAATATATATATTATACACGGATTTCCGAGACTCTTACAGCATTGAGGTGTAACCAATTCCGAGCCTCGCGTTCATTACCTCTGGTGGTTTCTATAGCTTGTGCACACCATGCTGGGCTGTATTCTTGGTTAGTTGACTCGAAATCCACAAACATTTTCCTTTTAGTAGTAAGCTCATCAACGCAAAACCAGTACTCGCTTTCATCTTTAACTAGTTGCAGAACTTTGGGCATGATTTCGGCCATTTTAACATTTGCCCATCCAGCGTTCCCAGTCTTACAATACTGATTGATGCACCATTGGTGATTACATCCCCGCGTGAGCTGAAGAACATATCGTCTTTCAATCCTGGATCGGAGTTTGATACCTGTAGGATCATTCAAATCAGAGTGTAATGGTCCATAGCACACCCCGCACAAACCTTTTGTGAGAGATGCAGTTTCTCGCTGTACAGGTCGGCAGCAATTTTGATTCAGGCACATCAATGGAGCTGCTTTAGAGAGTCGCTCTTGATCATGATACTCCATATGCGTTGATAAGTCTTTGCGACGAACTGCACGATGGCATACCTGACAATCCTCAGTCTTGTTCCCGCAGTATGATTCATGCCCAGTTAATCCCATAATACGGTCCACGTTAGAGGCCACTTCCTGGGGAACTTTCAGATGACAGAATTTGCAGATAATGAGTTTCTTGGGGCAGACTGTAGCAACATGCTTAGCTAGAGAGATAACATCCGGGAACTCCTCACCACAGCTGCAAATTCTAGGAGTATGTACTCTTTCCATGTGAGACTCCAAACTTTTATGAGAATTACCCCAGCAGGAACAATGTTCACAATGCCAGTGTTCAGCGGGAATACCGCCACTTTGGCGAGCAAAAATATGGTTACAGCCAGGACATCTGAGATTATTCCTCGCGCAAAAAGTCGAGTGCAGAGTGTATGACTGCTCAGGGATACTCTGATGACAGTTATCGCATATCTTGTATCCTGCTGTACTTGGTAAAGATTGAGAGGGTGTACCAGTGTTTAGCGTGAAGGATAACTTATCATCTCCAAAGTTAACAACGACCACGACTAGCTTCTCTTCGCTGATTTCAGTGGCGGGTATTACCAGCGGCAATCCAGAGTATGAAGACCATAGAAAGTTAGTATCTGAAACAAGAGCGTTATCAGCTCCAATAAATATTCCAATATAGCTTGGATCAACTCCACCGAGTTGAGAAAGACTCAAGTTCACATCACTGTTCACCCCGGATAGTTGGAACTTCACAGGACTCCCCTTGACCAGATCACGCACCTCTAACGATGAACCAAGCTCCACGTCCCCCAGTGAGGCTCTAGCATCGGTGGAATTTGTCTTCTTGCGTTTTAGCGCCTGATTCACATCTACAGGGGACACCTCCAGGTCCAGATCAGTGTCTACTATGCAAACTGCATCCGCGGGTTTCAGCTCTTCTATCAAGAAATTGTAAGACTGTTGCTGATTGAGTGGATTTGAAATAGATAAGATGTCGTTTTTGGTCAATGCGGTATATGCAGAGTGGAGCTGTGCCTCGAGTAGCGACTTGTAATCGTCAACTTCGTCTTCATAGTCCTGCAATGGCTTTAGGGTTAATGCTGTCCCCTTAGGAAGCTGAACTAATTCCACAGACAGCAGTAGCTCTCCCAGACTATCCACACCAAGCTCCAGAGTTCTTGCCACCGTGCTCGGTAATAGCACCACTCCTTCTTGAGCTGAAAACTCTCGTACTCCCACATGAGTCAGCTTCCCGGTAGCTATGTTGGTCACTCTGAACGTCATGGGCGAAGGCAGCAGAGTATAATCATTGCTGACTTGTTGCAAAAGTTGATCCAGTACTGTTGAGGGAAGTATTATCTTGTCTGTATTGCCACTCCATTGGTTATTCCAGTTGGAGCTGTTCGCCTCTTCGGGGACGGGTTTAGATGGTGATCCACTTGATGCTGAACCTCCTAGTAAGGCATACCTCAGCTGCGTGGACCACCGTATGTTCGAGACATCAGTAGCCATTTGAAAGGGAATAAATAAAAATGCAAGAGCTGAAAAATGTTCAAGTAGGAAAGCGTTCTTTGGATTTAAATACTGCTGAATAATTAAGTAGATACCATTGATGCCGGCATCTCTCTCTAGCTATAACGGTGATAACGCAATGTGTCGAACATTCTCGAATATTAAAACTAATTATGTAATCCAGTGGTTAACACTTGTGCGGCTGGCATTACCCGAAAGAACCAACCCAGCACAAACCTGCAAAACCTCGGTTGGTTAGTCAGGTGTTGCTAGCACAAATTCATCCCTGGGCCGGCTAGTTTTGAATCGAACAGCCCTCGGCATTCGAGCTTCTGCTTCCCACTCTCCCTCCCTTGCAGCAGAAGTGTCCCTCCTCACACTACATATAAATTCCCCACATTTCTCCATATTCTCAGCTTTCCAAAACAAAAAATTTTAACTTACTACTTACTACTGTACTACTTATTTCTTCATATTTTTTGTCTTTTTTATTATTGTTTGATACTGTACAAGAGGTAGACGCACAATGGCCCAGGACCAACTGAGATTTGACGGCAAGGTTGTCGTGGTTACAGGTGCCGGTGGAGGGCTCGGCAAAGCATACGCATTGTTTTTCGGATCCAAGGGTGCTTCAGTAGTTGTAAACGACTTGGGTGGATCATTGAAAGGTGATGAAAGTAACAAGAGAGTCGCTGATGGGGTCGTGGACGAGATTGTTAAGCTCGGCGGTAAAGCGGTCGCCAACTATGATTCTGTAGAAAATGGCGACAGGATTGTTGAGACTGCTGTGAAGGCTTTTGGCACCGTTCATATTGTTATTAACAACGCTGGTATTTTGAGAGATGTTTCACTCAAGAAAATGACTGACAAGGATTTCAAGTTTGTGAACCAAGTGCATGTATTTGGGTCTTACAAAGTGGCCCGAGCTGCTTGGCCGTACTTCAGGAAACAAAAGTTCGGACGAGTTATAAATACGTCGTCAGCTGCTGGTCTTTATGGCAATTTTGGCCAGTCCAATTATTCCGCTGCTAAACTAGGGCTTGTTGGAATGACTGAGACTTTGGCTAAGGAAGGAGCCAAGTATAACATTACTGCCAATGTTATAGTACCTCTCGCTGCATCTCGAATGACAGAAACCGTGCTACCACCTGATGTGTTGGAAAAGCTCAGTCCAAATTACATTGTGCCTGTTGTGGGCTACTTAGTTCATGAGAATACTAAGGATACCGGCGGGATTTACGAGTCTGCTGCCGGAGTTGTAACCATGGTTCGATGGGAGCGGTCCCAGGGAGTAGCTTTCCGAGCTGATGAGACTTTTACTCCCTCTGCAGTTCTTGGGAAATGGGATGAGATCAATGATTTTGATTCCCAGAAACCGGATCACCCTATCGCTGGTAAGGATCTACTTCCAATTGCCGAGGATAGCTTGAAGCTTCCCAAAAACTCTCAGGGCCCTGAGATCAGTTTCAAGGACCAAGTTGCTATTGTTACTGGCGGTGGTGCCGGAATCGGTAGGGCTTACTCTTTGCTGTTGGCAAAGCTTGGAGCTAAGGTTGTTGTTAATGACCTGGGCGATGCCGAGGGAACTGTAAATCAAATCAGGGCCGCTGGGGGAGAGGCAGTTGCCGATAAGCATAGTGTTGTTGAAGGTGAAAAGATTGTTCAAACCGCATTGGATAATTTTGGCGCTGTGCACGTTGTTATTAACAATGCAGGAATTATCAGAGATAAGTCTTTTGCTAACATGACTGATGATTTATGGAATGTTATTCAAGATGTTCATCTATTCGGTACATACTCGGTCACTAAAGCTGCTTGGCCACATTTCCTCAAACAGAAGTACGGTAGGGTTATCAATACCACATCTACTTCTGGTATATATGGTAACTTCGGACAAGCCAATTATGCTGCCGCCAAGGCCGGTATCTTGGGTTTTTCCAGAGCAATTGCACTTGAGGGCCAGAAATATAATATCCTGGTCAACACTATTGCACCCACTGCAGGTACTGGAATGACTCAAGGTGTTTTCACTGAAGAAATGTTGGAGTTATTCAAGCCTCAGTTCATTGCTCCCGTGGTTGTGCTGCTATCCTCAGATAAAGCACCCACCACCGGGCACGTTTTCGAAGCTGGTGCCGGCTGGATTGCAAGAACTAGATGGCAGAGAACTGGCGGAGTGGCCATTGATGTCAGCCATGGAGGTCTCAAGGTTGAAGACGTTGCTTCGAACTGGAAGGCTATCACTAATTTTGATGACGGCAGAGCTACCAACCCGGAATCCGCTACCGAGTCTAACATGTATATTTTTGAAATGGCCGCGCAGCGAGAAGAGGCTGGTGAGAAAGAAACCCAAAAGTCTACCGAGGTTGAAGATGTTGGCACATATGAGTATGATCAAAACAAGGTTATTCTGTACAATTTGGGTGTGGGAGCAGGTGCTAAAGACTTGAAGTATACCTTTGAGAGCGATGCAAACTTCGGGCCTGTTCCAACTATAGGCGTATTACCGTCTTTTACCGTTAACCCAGACTTTAATGATCTTGTTCCCAATTTCAACCCAATGAAATTGCTTCATGGTGAGCAATTTCTCGAGATCAAGAAATGGCCCTTGCCAGATCAAGCCACTATTGAGACTACTGCCAAGGTCTTAGACGTGGTTGATAAAAAGAAGGCTGCCGTTGTGGTTACTGAGTATTTCTCGAAGGATAAGGAAACCGGAGATGATTTATTTTATAACGTCAATACCATTTTTATCCGAGGCAGTGGAGGATTCGGTGGCAAGTCTTCTGTAGAGAACCGAGGACCCGTCACTGCTGCCAACACTCCTCCATCAAGGGCTCCTGATTTTGAGGTTGAGTTCAAGACTAGTGAAGACCAAGCTGCATTATATCGATTATCTGGGGATTTCAACCCTTTGCACATTGACCCCAATTTTGCTGCTGTTGGAAACTTCCCTCGACCAATCTTACATGGCTTATGTACTATGGGTATCAGTGCTAGATTACTGGTTGAAAAGTACGGTGTTTTCAAGAATATCAAGGTCAGATTTGCTGGTCATGTTTTCCCTGGTGAAACTCTCAAGGTTGTTGCTTGGGCAGAGGGAAACAAGGTTATCTTTGAGACCAAGGTTCTTGATAGAGGCACTACAGCAATTTCTGCTGCTGCAATTGAGCTGCCTACTAATGCTAAGCCCAAGCTTTGAAGTATATACTTTTTTTGTTAGAAAATAAACTAAGGTAAATAAATGAAACTTGATAAAAGAATAAAAAAAAAAATCTTGAAGAATAACTGTCATTTTTAAAGTATCATGTTATATACCTGAAATATGGACTTTTGTCACTGGATATACTTGCTGAAGAAACAGTAGGGTCAATTTCACCATGCCGCTTATCCAGCTGACTATTCAGGTAGGACAAGTACCAAGAGTTTAGTAGTGCCAACAGAGTGGCCATGAGCAAAATACCTGCACTGACCCAACACCCCATTTTGTAGTAAGGCCCATCAGATTTGGGAAAAACTCTAGTTCCCAGTATGGTGCCACATTCACCAATTACATGCAAAATGATGTAGCCCATGCCTCGTTTAGTATCTGAGCCCTGGTTGTCACCAATCCAGGTAATGTTAACTGCCTGTGCTGAAAAGATACCCATGGTTGCAAACAGCACTGCAAGGTACCTGAGCCCTGATTTCTTGATTGTGGCTAGCATCATGTAACCAGCTACCGAAAGCGCAGTCATGGCCATCACAAACATGCCGCGATGAGTGACTTTATCACTGGTATAACAAACAGAAAGCATGGAAATCATTGCCAAAATATATGGAGGCACGCTCATAGCCTGCGACATGACATCTGTGTACCCCATACCTTCGATAATCACCGGCATGAACGCAGGCAATGCGCAAGCAGAAACATTGTGCGACATGTAAATCAAAGTACTTATCCACATTTTACCGTCTTTCAAACAGTCTAGTATCTCAGACGCGTGAATCTGAGATCCCCCGCGGTCTTTTTCACCGACCTGGCATATAGTTCTTGCTTCAGCAATCCTTTTCTCCGAGTCGTTCAAAAAATAAGCTTGTTGCGGTCCATTTACCATGAAATAAAACCCCATTAGTCCCGCAACAATATTAGGTACTCCCTCAACCAAGAAAATCAGCCTCCAACTTGGCATAGACTTAACAGGGTGCTTGACAATACCATAAGCAATTAGGCCAGACAAAGCTGCTGCAAATGGAGAAAAAATCAAGTAAATGGCATTCCTCCTAGCTTGCTCATTTCTAAAGTAAAAGAAACTGAGATAGTAATATACTCCTGGAGCAAAACAAGCTTGACAAGCACCTAGTACTGCTCTAGCTACCATCAATGTTGCATATGAGTTCACAATTGAGGTGAACGCAGCCACAAAGCCTATAGCAACAACAACACAAGGAACAAACCGATTACTGGGCAAGACTTTGTACAAAAAAATTGCTGGTTGCAAAGCCATGTAACCAATAAAAAAGATGTTCAATACATCAGCGTATTCCTTAGCTGTGAGCATTAAATCATAACTCATGCCTGCTGAGTGAGCGTTTCCGATATTATTCCGCTCGAGACAAGATAAAAAATATATTAAGCACATATAAGTCAAAACATGTCTGTCAATTTTCGAAACCACTTTCCGCTCTTCTATTGGGGTGTAATGCCGAAGTGCTCCCTCGCTCATTAGAGAAGGTGTCCGAAACCCATCTTCGAAAAGGTTGATATCAAATAAGGCATGAGAGTTACTCCTTGCAGCAGAAGACTTGGATCCCCTTCTGTAAATGTAATTCGAATCATGCGATCTTTGTAAACCCACCGAGGGAATAGATGGCCCTGAAACAGAGTGTCGAGGTGACCAGGTAGATACTCCAACATCAATATCCTCCTCATCATCAGCATCCTCATGACGAGACAGCTTCTCTCTGATCGACTTCATGTACGTAGTAGGCGAGGGAGGATTGGATCCAAGCAGCACCATGGGGTCCCCAGCAATAGGATCAGATATAGTAGGACGTTCATGTTGTCTTCTGCTTGTGGCCAGCGGCTCGACTTTTTTATTGGTATGCAAGATATTAGAGAGAGGACTCATTGGAGGGTATTATTGTATATACAAGTGAATCAAGAATTTCATATTGGGTACTAAGTTCAAGGTAGTTTTGGGTACTTCATGGCTCTGAACAGCGTGGGTTGTGCATGCTCTTGTTCTTTGTGAATGTGTTAATTAAGATTATATTCAAAAAGCTTATTTATGCACGACCGTTGATATCAAGGCATACAACGCTGAATATAGTGAAAACCCTTAGTATCAACTATTAGGTATATGCCAAACTAACCAAGTGTTCACAAAAATGGTCTCTCACTGCGAGCTCCATTTAGATGAAAAATAGGAGGATGATGGACAAGCCGAGTAAAGACCGCATACTTTGATAAAAAACGTTACATCACGGGATTTTCACTATACCTCGAGATTTATTTTCCGCTTCGGACCCACGTTACGCAGGTCCCGATACATATAAATCTATAAGAGGGCATTTTTTTTTGCCAATGTTAAGTCCTTTTGATTTTTGTGAATATCTGAATGCTGGGTTAGACTAGTCTGCGTTACTTGAGTTGTATTGGAATATAGATACGGGTACACGGAGCTATCAGCTTTTGAACAGTATACTGGACACACTAAGGACAGTTTTCATCAAACGTTTCCAGACCAATGAGTGTAGAGAACCCTCGGCCAGAGAAAACAGCAACACTTCTGAGTAGCAATGGTGAAAACCTGGTGGAATGGCAAAAGGGTGACCCTGAGATGCCGTTAAACTGGAGCGTTGGCAAGAAATGCTATCACACATGTATATATGGAGTGACTACCTATACAGCCCAGTTCAGCTCTACATGCTTATCACCTGCAGCTTCACATATCATGGCACATTTTGGTATTAATAAGACACTGGCAATTCTGTGCGGTACAATATACGTACTGGGTGTAGCTTTAGGACCTTTATTTTTTGCACCTCTTTCCGAAATGTACGGTCGAAAACTTGGAGTTTTTGGTCCGTTATTCTTGTCAATTATCTTCACTCTAGGTAGTGCTTCTTCGGAGACCACTGCTGCTTTACTGTGTACCAGGTTTTTTGCTGGGTTTTTCGGAGGTGCGCCGGTTGTTTCTTCAGGGGGGTTAATTGCAGATATCTGGTCAGTAGATGCGAGAGCAATCTCAATGGTGCTGTACGGATCGTTTGTGGTGATGGGTGTTAGTACAGGTCCTGTGATTTCTTCTTTATTTGTCTTTGATGTGGGGAATGAAGACTGGAGGTGGCCCTTATGGTTTATCTGCATGCTTCAGGGAGTCTTGCTGGCTTTGGCAGTGACTACTTGTCACGAGACATACAGCCCTGTGCTGTTGACCCGGAGAGCACAAAAGCTGAGGAAAAAGACGGGCAACTGGGCATTGCATTCTAAACATGAAGAGTGGGATCTAAACATTTCAGAATACCTAACTGTACACTTACTTAGACCGTTTGCCATGATGGTGACACCAATCTGCTTTTGTTTGGCATTATTTGCAAGCTATGTTTTTGGACTGTTATATCTTGCAAGCGTTGCTATTCCTCTGAGTTTTGAAATCACTAGGGGATGGACAGGCGTGAAAGCCATGCTTCCCACACTAGCACTGTCGCTAGGTGTGAGCTGCGGTGCCTGTTTCAACATTTGGGGCGGTATACGGTTTAAGAGGTTGCTCAAGTCCGCAGGGGGAGTAAAACCGCCGCCCGAAGAAAGATTCACCGCTATGATGGTGGTATGCTGGATGATGCCAGCAGGACTATTTATTTTTGCATGGACCTCTGACCCCAAAATCCACTGGATTGCACCCTGCATAGGTCTTTTCATGGTTGGTGCCGCAGAGTTTGTGATTTTTCAAGGCTGCCTGAATTATCTGGTAGACGCATTCACAAAATATGCTGCCAGCGCTATTGCTGCAAATACCTTTTTAAGATCTATTCTGGGTACGGTCTTTCCACTTTTTGCTTCAGCGCTTCTGAACAACCTGGGGGTAAATTGGGGGCTGTCGACGTTGGGCTTTATTGGTCTTGGTTTAATACCAATTCCCTACGTATTTTACTTCCTGGGCTCGAAAATTAGATCTAAAAATCCTTACAACACGCGTTTAAGTTAGATATAGATATATATAGAATGAAACTTTTTTTGCATTTAAAGCATACTATTCATTTCATGGTTACCCGTGTTAAAGTGCCCCACAGGTTTTGAAAGTTGGGGGTTAATAAACGAGCTGCTCACGTAATCAGCGATATTTGTGAGGCTACTCTACTATAATAGTGCTATTATGAGCTAGATGCCGATTTGAGAGCACGCGCTTAGACCGTCGGAATCCGAGGATTCAGGCTTGAAGCTCTCGGACTTGAGAAATGAACACATGCTGAGTAATGAAAGCAGTGTCCTTTTTGAGTCATAGGCACTCAATATCGCAAGCTCTTAAAGGCCTTTTCTCCAAGGTCTGCTGTTAATTGCACTCTGAAATTCGAAATGCCTGACATCAAATATCGCTTAAGGTTAGAGTGCGTCGGAGGCCGCGCTAAAGCCAAGATTTGATGTTCCTGCCTTTTAGCCTTTGGTGTAATTTGATCCGATCGTGAATATATATGAGAATGTATAACGGTTTTTTTTTTTTTTTTTTTTTTTTTCTTTCGAGGAAAAGTTCCATGCATGGTGGTCAAGCAAGTAACGAAGATAACCAACTAGCAGCAACAGCTAGCTTAGAACAATTGACAAGATTGGCTCAACTTATGGCAGCAGTCTTGTACTTTTTTGAGCATTCACCGTCGGACAGCTGAGGTTTTTCTGGTATTATGAGTTGTGAAAACCGTCGGCACTCTGCACAAGCCTTATCGTCAAAGTCTTCACAGTACAGCGGTACTAACGCTGAGCCAGAGGAGCAGAAAAATGAGTCTCATTATGGCGCTGAAGAGGGGGGTTCTACACAGCAAAATGGTGTTTTGGCTTTAGACGATAGAGCATTGACAAAGATACTCACATCTACACCAGAGCTTATCATTGAGTGGAAGCAAAACGAGCCAGATAAGCCTTTGAACTGGAGTTTCCGCAAGAAGGCATTTCATACTTGCATTTATGGCATAGCGACCTTTTCCGCGCAGTTTAATTCTACTACTTTATCTCCCACTGTTTCGCGGCTTATGCTAGAGTTTGGAGTAAGTCGTGAAGTCGCGATATTGCCAACTTCGCTGTACATATTGGGCATTGCATTTGGTCCATTATTTTTCGCACCGTTATCTGAGATGTTTGGCAGGAAACTGACAGTCTTTGTGCCACTTTTCTTGTCCATGGTCTTCACACTAGGGACTGCCACCTCTAAGTATTATTCTGCTGTATTAGTTACCAGGTTCATAGCTGGATTCTTTGCTGGCTCACCAGTTGTGTCTTCTGGTGGACTGCTTGCAGATATTTGGGCTCCAGAAGCTAGAGCTATTGCATTGGTTTGCTATGCCGGGTTTGTGATCTTTGGTGTCACATTTGGGCCCATCATTTCATCTTTATTATGCTACTCCAGCTCTTCTATAACTGAATGGAGGTGGGCTCTGTGGTTTATCTGCATTGTGGAAGCAGTGGTCTTCCTGGTAGCTATGGCAACCGTTTCAGAAAGCTACAGTCCTGTTTTGCTTGCTAGAAAGGCAAATGATTTACGGCATCGTACTGGAAACTGGGCGTACCATGCCAAACATGACGAGTGGAACTTAGATTTCAAGGAATTTGTGAGAGTTCATTTGATTCGTCCCTTTGCTATGCTAGCCACACCAATTGTTATGTGTTTAGCATTGTTTGCCAGCTACGTCTTTGGCATTCTTTACCTAACCGCTACGGGAATACCGCTCAGCTTTCAAATGACTCGAGGCTGGGATGAAACTGTTAGCACCTTACCACTGCTGGGTCTCTTTTGCGGGCTGGTTTGCGGTGGTGGCATAAACATATGGGCAGGACTTCGATATAGAAAGATAGTTTTGAAAACTGGCAAGACGCCGGAACCAGAAGAACGATTCACTGCAATGATTATGTTCTCCTGGCTAATGCCAGCTGGTTTATTTATCTTTGCCTGGACCTCGAAACCTGAGATTCATTGGATTGCACCTTGTATAGGACTGGCAGTAATGGGCGTGGGGTTTTTCGTGATTTTTCAAGGGTGTCTGAACTATCTGGTAGACTCGTTCACCAGATATGCTGCTTCGGCCATAGCCGCCAACACTTTTCTGCGGTCCGTGTTTGCAGGGGTGTTTCCACTTTTTGCAGCTCAACTTTTTATTAACTTGGGTGTCAACTGGGGAATATCCACTTTGGCGTTCATTGCAATGGGCATGGTACCTATCCCCTATGTATTTTACATTTTTGGACGCAGAATCCGCTCCAAAAATCCATACATAAACCGAGTCATGTAGTTTCACAATTGACAGTTTGCAATAACATTAGCCTCATGCATGTGTGACTTAGGGCCATTCTCAACATTGCGCAGCCAAACTTCCTGGAAGGGAAGGGAAAGAATGAATCTATATATATGGCTGACCAATTTTTGCATTCTTTAAACACTTTTCAGCCACCCACGATATCGCAGCAAGCAGCAACTAATTGGATATCCTCGGGTATAAATAACTACAGCTCATTTCAATAAATCTACTCTGCTTCCATGAGCTACAAATTTTGCCATTAGTAGCATCTTGGGTTGGCTGGTAAGCGATTTTGAATCCAGCTTTAGAGGGTTTGCAAGTATGAGTCATGATGTCACGGCATTGCCTGTACGTGCGGCAAGCGACCTTGCAAGTATCATATTTTGATTTCGTTCGGAATTACTGCTTCGGTGCCATATATTCCCGTAGTCATACATAGCTATAAACTGGTTGGGATTAGTTATGTCTTAACTCCGCGCGTGGTGTGTAACCTACGGACCGTGGATGATCCGAGTCGGATTAATTTGTGCTTAGCTTTTGTCAAAGATCGAAAAATTGGTCGGGGGTGCCCTTCCAGAACCGATGGATTTTCTGTTGGAGTTCCGCATCAGAGTCCTTCCACGGTCGAATGAATATATATATATATATATATAAGTATGGAGTTTTTCCTGCCTGGTAGCTTGAGTTTTTCAAAATGGTATAACTCTCCTACTTGGCTTATAACTGTTTTGTTTTGTGGGATATGAGTTCAGAGACTCGTCACCGTTCAACAGAAGCAATATCTGCTAGTTCTCGAAATTCAACTGATACTGGCAGTGACGAAGGAAAAACTGAGTCTAATGAAATGCAGCAAATCGCGCAGAGTACAGGTCCAAAGGCGTATCCATTGGATGAACAGGCACTGACCAAAATACTCACTTCAACGCCAGAGCTAATTATAGACTGGAAGGAAAACGACCCTGAAAACCCTTTGAACTGGACTGTTCGCAAAAAGGCATTTCACACCTGCATCTATGGTGCTGCTACTCTTTCAGCACAGTACAACTCTACCACGCTGGCACCAATTGGAGCAAGGCTAATGGCGGAGTTTGGAGTAAGTCGTGAGGTTGCAATACTAGGAACTTCCTTATACGTTCTGGGCATAGCGTTTGGTCCGCTAGTTTTCGCTCCCTTGTCAGAAATGTATGGTAGGAAGTTGACAGTTTTTGTGCCGCTTTTTCTATCTACAATTTTCACTTTAGCCACTGCCACTTCCAAGTACTATTCTGTACTACTAATTACCAGATTCATAGCCGGATTTTTTGCTGGCGCCCCAGTGGTGTCGTCTGGAGGATTGCTCGCTGACATCTGGGCCCCTCAAGTCAGAGGCATTGCTATGGTATGCTATGCATACTTCATAGTTTGTGGTGTTGTTTTTGGCCCAATCATTTCTTCCTTGTTATGCTATTCAAGCTCTTCAGTTACGGAATGGAGGTGGGTCTTGTGGTTTATTTGTATTGTACAGGTAGTGTTATTTATTGTGGCAATGGCAACTGTTTCAGAAAGCTACAGTCCTGTTTTATTAGCTAGAAAGGCAAGTGGTTTACGCCATCGCACTGGAAACTGGGCGTACCATGCCAAACATGACGAATGGAACTTGAATTTCGATGAATTCGTCAAGGTACACTTGTTGCGTCCCTTTGCTATGCTTGCTACTCCAATTGTAATGTGTTTGGCGTTATTTGCCAGTTATGTTTTCGGAATTGTGTATCTCACAGTTACGGGGATATCGTTAACTTTCCAAATGACGCGAGGCTGGAGTGAAACCGTTAGCACTTTGCCACTCATCGGCTTATTTTGTGGACTCCTTATTGGCGGTACTATTAATGTAGCAGCAGGACTGCGCTACCGAAAAGTGGCACAAAAGATTGGAAAGAAGCCTGAACCAGAAGAACGCTTTACTGCAATGCTGTTCTTTTCTTGGCTTATGCCTGCTGGCCTGTTTATTTTTGCCTGGACATCCAAGGCTGAGATCCACTGGATTGCTCCTTGCATAGGACTAGCAGTGATGGGCATTGGATTTTTTGTTATCTTTCAAGGGTGTCTCAACTACCTGGTAGATGCTTTCACCAGGTATGCTGCATCTGCAATCGCTGCTAATACTCTTTTGCGGTCGATATTTGGGGCCGTATTTCCGCTTTTTGCAGCACAGCTTTTTGAGAACTTAGGCGTCAACTGGGGTATATCAACCTTGGGGTTCATTGCTTTAGCTATGATACCTATCCCATATGTCTTTTACTTTTATGGACCTAAAATCCGAGCAAGAAACCCTTATATCAATAGGATTATGTAGAATATAGTACATACCAGCAGCTTGAGACGTTGTATGAGCATTATTAGATATACCCTCATCACGTGCTTCTTGCATGAAAACAAAAACTTTATCAAAACATTGCCTATTCCGGTAAGTTGCATGTGAGGTAAAACGGTGCCAGTTTTTTCACTCCAGAAACCTTTAAGATCAAGGCTTGCAATAAAAAGAAAAAGAGGGAAACAAGTAGTTTAATCGACATCAACTATGGCTCAACAAGTATGACCAAAAGGCAGAGCGCATGATTGTTCGCTGTATTGAAGGTTTCTAGATGTGGCTTTGGCTCTTTATTTCTTGCTGATTGCTCTTTCGTTGCTGTCATTCTTTTTTTTTCTTTTTTTTCTTTTTTTTTTTTCGTGTGTTGCAATCCAATGCCCACCGGGACCGTATATATATAAAAAAATGCTAGACCTGGAAGCAAGCATCAACCGGAACAGGTATTATCAGCAATACAGCAGTGCCTGACAGGCTTTACCGTTCCCGTGAAGTCCAGGAACACAGAAAAAAGAACTGGGCCAGGCAGTCTGCTACAATGTTTAGGTAAAGGGAGGATGGAGTGACTTGAAAATTCAGTTTTGGCTCTTCTCTTACATACTCCCAGACAGGTCTCTCTTTGATTCTCGTGAGGATCACTCCGCCAAAGATCTTCTCGCCCTCCGTTTCAATATACTACTTTCTGCGCCCGACTAAATTGCTCCCTGGAAGATGATCGATCTCGAGGGAGGAGACGCTTCATGTTAATGTGTTCCATATCCTCCTGCTGCTTATCTCCCTGAGGATCCTCAGGACAATAAGCTTATTATTATTATCTGCCTCCAAGAGGATTGAAAGGCCAAATCTGAAGAGGCTCAAATGAGCAAAGAATACATGGCAAGTTCGGTTTGTGGTGCACAAATTTCACTCCAATCCTAACTGAATTTGTTGCCGTGTATGTGTGTATGGTGAGAAGCAAGGCGGAGATAAACCCTGAGGTTCCCAGGTCAATAGACTTGGAGAAAGAGGGTTATCTCTCGAGTAGTCCTCATGAGCTTGTACCGCTTTTGGCAGCACTTAGTCGACGAAAATCACTGATTCAGACTGATGGGGCTCGCTGACATAAGCCGTGACAAGAATGTAGTAAATTTCCAAAAGGGCAGCCATGAAAAAAAAACTGTTAGTGGTAGATCTATATATAGGTCCAACACTGTGTTGCGCGCACTGAAGGCTGGGGGACCTATACCTGGACCTACTTGCCGCTGGTACGCAAACCATCTCAGCATATTTTTCCCCCCTCTTTTCCCTTCCTTACTTACCTTCCACTTTTCTTCTCTTTACTATTCTTCTCTTTGAACCTGAAGGTTTTAAGGTTTTTTTCCCTTGTATTTCAAGACGTTTGTGCGGAACCACACGGTGCGCAGACTTCTCCAGCTTTTAGCTAACTAGTCGTGATCTTGATCACGTTAATTCCTGGCACATTATTTCTGAAGGAACCCTTCAGATCTGTGAATTCAGGTTGCATAAAATCTTCCCTTCTCTTGGTTTTTTTTCTGTGTTTTATTTATTGTTTTTTTGCCTCATTTTCTTCAGAGATTCGTCTTATTGGCATTTCAGGGATTGATATTATCTTCAGCGATACTTTGCTCTTGGTTTTGATGCCCATTTCGAGCTTGTATTATATCTCCCGCTTATACCGTATTCACCAAAGTCACGACAGTGGAGCGACGACTTTCATTCTGGTCTGAATCCGTTGTTAACATTATAATTTTGCTTATTATTGTGGCTTTCTTTGGCATATATTATTTGAGCTACAGAAAAGCTGCTTTGTGGTTGGAAAGAAAAAAAAATAAAAAGCTTAATCTATACCGGAAAATAATTTTCTCTGATATTAACTTATATCCTCTCGGTGTGTTGCCTTGAGTTGAAAATCAATAGCGCATCTTTATCTTGTTGTGCCTATTCTTTCTGAATTGTGAAGATTGAGCTGGCTTATGGAAAACTTCACCTGCTAGCACTCTGGGGTTTTCTTGCATCTCCAGTCTTTCTTTTCACGCCCTTGTTTTTCCCTGGATCTTGGCTTCTAGTTTGCTTTTTATTTCCGGAGAAGCATAGCCTAACTTGAAGTTTAAAGTGAAAAGGTCTCACAAAAAATTATAAGTCAGGAAACGCGAGTCTCTTCATACAGACCACCCCCTACCTTATTCTACAACAGCAGCTTATAATAACAGGCCGAAAGAATATAAATATTGGCCAAGTGTTATTATATTTCTCAGCAAGAAGCCAGCATCCTAAGTGGACTGTTCTGTTTGGTGGCTTGTCTTTCTGACTTCAGTCAGGTTGAAATTCTGTGCATACTTGTCTGATTCTGTCGCAGCAGATAGCTGCTAAGGCCCCGACATTTGATAAAAGCTGGCATACAAAATTTTCTTTTCGACCAGAGGGAAAGGTTTCTGTGAGAGAAAAAGAAAGGTCTTTCAGGTTTCTTTTTGATCTATCAAGGATAGAAGAGTCAAGGGTAAGTTTGAAAACTGGCATTGATTGTTGAATTTCTTCTTTTTTTTTTTCACTTTACTTTCTTCAATCTTGCCGTTTGCTTTTTTTTTTTAGTGTTTTCATTTTATTCTGCTTCCCTTGCAGTGTCTGATGCAAGTTTTACTAACTTCAGCTAGAATTTAAACTCTCGGATCTTGCAAAGTTACCTGTTTTGGGTTTACTGACTGGCGCGCGTGAAGAAGCTCTAGAGATTTAAGGTTTATATTTCCTCTCCTTTATTTCTTTGTACGGGGAGTATCTTTAACTTTCGCGGGCTAGCTTATATTTTGGGCAGATCTCCATCACCCCCAGTTTGGCGTTCTCGTATATTCCAGGTGCACATATCAGTGTTGGCAGGCAAGCATACCCCCACTTTGGCGGCGGTTTTTGAGTGGCTCTTTGCGTTTAGAAATAATATTCAACTATAGTTGGGTTTGAAGCTCATTCTACGCGGTTCGCCAGTGTTTTCTAGAATTTCAAAGCTGAAGCAAGACTAAAGAATTGACTGCAGAGGAAATTCCAAAAGGAAAGAACAAAAAGGAATAAGCCACATTTCTGTTTTGTGGATTGATTTTTGTTGGAGATTGATTTTACTGCTTTCTCGTCTTTTTTTCTCGGGTCATCACCTCAAGCATCATTAACTTAAGTGTTTTCGAGATCTTTTGAGAAGTTTCAAACTTGCGTTTGGCTTTTTTTTTGTTGAATTCCATTGTGAAACTGAGTTAAAGGCGCAGAATCTTGCCTATTTGTGACCGCTCTCTCTTTAACTCTTTTTTCCCTTTTTTTCTTATTTCTTGTTTCTATTTTCTTTTCTGTCTCTTTCGTGCCAAGCAGTGCATAGCTTCGTTTAGACGGGTAGACACTGCTCAGAACTTTCTTGAACCCATTCTTCTTCAATTTGCTGGGTTTTTCCTTAACTTATTTTCCGGCTTTTTTGGTTTCCGCTATAGGCCTTTATCTTTATTTTTTTTCTTTTCACTGCGATATTTTTCTCTCTTCTACTAGGAAAAAAGCGGTACCGCAATTTTATTGATTAGAGCTCTTCTAGGTTTTGCTTGATTTCGTATCCAATACTGTCATCACTTTAGTGCACTGAAACTTGGATCTTGAAGGCATATCATATTATTATTTTTTTGTTCTTGGGATTTTCCAGTGACTTGATAATAACAAAGAACTTATACACCTGGACAGCTTGGTTTTATTTTTTTCTACTTGGGTGTTATTATATCTTCAGGAATCTTTCTTTCTTTCTTTCATCCTTTTGAGAAACAGGCTTTCTTCACCGCCATCGTTGCTATTTTGATACTTTTACCGTTATCATTAGAAACACTTCACTATTTTCTCCTGCTCTGTTATATTCCCCTATGATCTTTAGCCTGGTATCCCCTTCAGAAATTGCATTAAGATCATTGGATTGGTTCAAACTAAAATTTTACTTCTACTCTTTGGGATAGCTGAGAAGGTTAAGGGTAAGAGAAAAAAAATAGATAAAAAGGAAGAGGGGAAAATAGTACCTTTATAGGTATTCATTTTGGCAGAATAATCAAAGGGAGTTGTTGCCTTCTACTCGTTTGAAAGAAAGAAAAACGCGTAGAAGGGTTTCTTTTTACACACCGTTTTCACTTCACACTCTTTTGGTCCATCAATTGTTATACTCGCCTGCGCTCACCTTCCCTTTGTTTTTTTTACGCGTTTGAGATTTGCTTGATCTCTCCGTCTGCTTCACATTGTGTTTTTTTTTCGTATTTGTTTGCTTATTCTCCCTCTTCTCTTTTTTTTCCCCCTACCCGGCCGCGTGCATATCTTACATCGTTGAGACTTAGTTTAAAAAACCCAAGTTATGTCTGAGCCGGGAAATAATAATGAACCATTCTATTCTGGAGAAGGCTATTATGGAGGAGGAACAAACCGGTATCCTTTATACCCTGAAAATCAACAGCAACAACAGGACACAGAGTTGAAACAAGAAGATTCACAAGCATTACAACAAGGGCATCAGCAGCAGCAGCAACCACCCCAACAAAACGCCGAAGGCCATATTCATTTGAACGCAGAGTATAACGCAGCGCAGTTTAGAATACCACACTATCTGGGACAATCACCTTTGATCTCAGATGCCACTCCATATAGCCAGCCTAGTATTGGACAACATGAGCATCAGCTGCAGTTACGAAGCCCTGAGCTACCACGAATGCATAATGCTAGTTTCGGATCATCCTTCGGTGGCTTACCACAGCAGCATGATCCTCGCCGTTTGAGCAGAGAAAGCGTACATTCTTCTGTCTCTTCAGCATCCTCTGTTCATTTCGGGAACTCACAAGCGCGACCGCAGGTTATGTACGGGTCAATACCTTCTGGCACAATTCCTCCGGATAATACACCTACCATTAATACCAACGCACAGGAGTACCAAAGCAGCTCTTTTACCCGTCCCACATCCGCATCCGCATCTGTATCTGCACCGGCATCGGCATTGCCTTCTCAACAACTGGAAAATCAGCCTTATCACCAACCTTTTAACTACACACCAATCACGGCAATGCGCGGTGGTGGTGCTTCAGCAAGCTCAGCTTCCCCCATAAAAAGGAAGTCGTCGATTCAAAAGCATAGGAGGCGGAAAAGCTCCAAACGGTCGCTGGAAGATGCTATAATGGGGTCTGGTGTGCCAATTCAATCTTTAGTTCACCATCACTCGGATTTATCCTCGGCTCGATTTCAGGCTCAAACTGGCCCTCGGCTGGCTTTGATTGATGATTCACGGCTTCAGAACTTTGCTGTCACCGGCGAGGAAGGCTACGAGGAGGAAGCTGCTGCTGCATTAATTATCCAGCAGTCGACTCTCTTCCCCTTGACGTTGTCGAAACCACCACTATCAACCGCAGAGCCTATGAACCCCTCAGCTTTGCAGGCAGATAAAAATCAGCGAAACAAGAAAAAGTCAAAATATACATCACAGCAAGATGAAATAATTCGAGAACTAAAGCAACGAGGTAGTAGTTGGGCAGAGATTGCTGAAGCTGCAGGCTGTGAAAACGCGCTGGCTGCAAGAAACAGATATCAAGTTTTGATTGGCCAACAGGGAGGAAGATCCACTACCTGGGATAATGAGGACGTTGTATCATTCCGAAGCCATTTAGATTCTAGCGAGACCTATAAATGGGATTTTGTTGCCTCTGAAATGTCAAAATCATTGAATCGTACTGTTACTGGAGCAATGATGAGGAAAGTAGTGAAAGAGCTTTTTACTCGGAATCCAGGATTGTTTGGATTGTCCGACAACTTGAATTTGAGTACTATGGTTGCTCAATCGAGGCAAAACCCTCGGCTTCAGCAGTTGCCAGAGATGGAGTTTCAACATCAGCAGCAATTGCAACACCAGCAACAATTTCAACAACGACAGCCAACTCTGATGAACCCAGCCCAAGTCGACATGGAGGACATTGATGCTTCTGTTGTCCCATATGGTGGGTATCAGTATGAGTACAGTGGGTTTTCTAGTGCAATGACTCCCGGATTTGGGCATCAGCAAGAAAACATCATTGCCGGTCGACAGGATAGAGGCCCTCATCAACTGGGTTCGCCTGTGATGATTACGCCTGTCCCACCGCAGCAGCAGCAAATGTCACCTGATTCCGCAGCTCAGGGCGATCCAGCAGATAGTTCCCGAGGTCATGTTCAGCAGCGGCCTTCAGGCGAATACTACGGTAATCCTGACTTACCAACTAGCATGCACGGGTTCCACGAATGAAATGAATTGCAGAGAGAAAGAACCAGGACTTGAAAGCGAACAAGAATTTATGAGAAGGTTTGTGATGGCTTTTGCTTTGCTGTTTCAACACTTGCGACTGTCGTTTTGATTGGTTTTTTTCTTCTTTTGTTTTATTTCGTCATTGAGCATACATGGCTGTATGTTCGTTTTCATAATGCACTCGGCCGAAGTGAATGATGTTTATATATTTATAAGTAAGATATATGTTTTATGTGTACAATATTAGGGGGGAAAAGATTTAAAGAAAAAAAGTCAACAGAAGAAGGTTTTTTAACCAAGTAGCTTTTGAACCATGGGTAAAAGACATTTGATTGTATACACATGCACCTATAGCTGCGCTCTGTTCCAAATTGTCCTTTTTCGTTCAAAACGGGTAGTATATATAGATACCGTAGCAAAAATCCGAGCAAGTTTTGTTTCAAAGAGGATTAAATAGTAAGAAATATATAGGTCTATACAAGTTCCATGTATGTATATACAAGGTTTGGCGGCAATACAGTTTTCTTCTCTCTCTTTCTCCCCACCCCGCCTCTTACTTCTGTCTTACACCCTGCTAGCTCCAACGAAAGCTCAAAAATGAAGTAAAGTCAAAGGATCCAGGGGAAAAAAATAAAAATAAAAAAAATAAAAAAAATAAAAATATGCATTTTAAGCTATTATAGTTGTCAACGCTGTTCTCTATGTTTCGCCTTCTTCGTTAAACATTGGGTACTGTAGGAATTCCTCTGCCTTGTTTCTCAACAGACCAACACTTTTGAGGAAGATTTCTCCTGCTTGTATCTGACCCACGGATTCAATGTTAAAAATAAAATGGTCCCGCTTTCGACCCAACTTAACCCGACCCTTAAACTCTTCGTGACGAAGGACTTCCCTAGAAACAGTATCCTTTCTTGGATCAGCAACGTATGCCTCTCCATTGCTATCATTAATCTCAATTACTCCCGACGGAAAGCATTTTTGAAATTTTTTGGCCAAGTCTCCTTTGAAAGGCCCGCCGACGATATCGATTGTTGGCATCAGTCTGTAACTGGCGGTTGCCACAGGGCTCCATTTGGCATGGTCGGAACCCACACCCAAAATTCCATATGCTAGTAAGTGTATCTCTTGTCCTGGTCTTAATTTAGCCAGAACTATCTCTGGGTATAAAACTGAAGCAGCAACCACTCCCTCCTGACCTTCTGACAAGTCAAACATGAGATCACCAGCATACACCGTGGAATTAATATATAGTTCATCTGGATTCTGAGTGTCCTTAGGATTAGCATTAGGATTTCTTTCGCATTTAACTTTGAGTTCGAACCGAACAGCGTCCAGATTGGTGTATGGTACAGTGCCAGGCTCGTCATCTGGTACTGTAGCATTTACATCTGGCCAATTAAGAAGCTCGGGGTTACAACCTATAGGCGTAAGACCCAACCTGTGTGCTAAGACCTCATCTTGTATAACAGAGGTGTTGTTGATGATAGTAACAGTTTCAATGGCAACAGTGGGTATCTCGGCCAGCATTATACGTCTGAATGCATTTGCTAACGATGTGTCGATATGAATCAGGTCAAAGTTCATGTTATTTTCATTCATGTGAAATATCTTTAGCTCAAGATTCTCTCTGAACTTCTCAACGTCCCAGGAGTTGTCTTCACCAGGGTGATGTCCCGGGAAATCGGTACTCGTTGTCTATAGGTATTAGCAACAAACCTTGAGATGCTCTTGGAGATTTCTCTCCTTCCAAGCTACAAATAGGTTTCGCCTAACTTACATTAGTTACTCTGTCATGTTCAATTCCTACAATGTTCTTCCCATCGCTGACAGTCATTGTGATATCTGCGTGCAGTTCTGTCGAGGTGGTTGAGGTTGAATTTTTGATGTTGAAAAATTTATCTAGCTACAGGAAAAAAAATATCCGTAGAGGTAATTCATATTGGAGATCGATTGATTACATATACACATTGTATAGCTAGATTAATCTGATGGTGGAATATTACTGTTCAGTCTAAGGTGATTCATAAACAGCGTTTCGGCTGCATTAAGACTCGTGGTATTCTAAGGCATAAACTCTCGTGTATTACGAAAGCTGATCATGTTCAAGGTTACAACTGAGGCCGAGTTAAATGCGGTGCTTGATAGTAACGAGCTTGTACTAGTCAAATTCACTGCCACTTGGTGTGGTAAGTATTCTTGTGGAGCGAGAGCCCGGCGCCCTCACTAGTTTCGCCTCCGCTCCTACTTTTTATTTGTGTTTCTAGTCGCTAACTCTTCAAGGTCCCTGTAGAGCCATTGCTCCCTTGGTCGAGCAATTGCAGACACGATTCAAGAATATCAAGTTCGTGGAAATTGATATTGACCAATCTCAGGCGTTGGCTAGAAAGTACGAAGTCAGTGCTGTGCCTACTTTCTTGACAGTTTACAAGAAATCCACTTTGAATGTTGTAAGAGGAGCCAATATTCAGGGAATTCAGCAAGCATTGTCAGAGTTGTCGGCTAAAAACCCTGACGCCACTACTGCAGATTCTGGTTCAGGCTCTAATGCGGGCACTAGTGCTGCTGATGATGTCAACACTGCTAGTGCCAAATCTAAAACACCTGAAGGTATCACTATTCCGTCAGGATACGAAGTGCTGAATGACATTGTTCATTTCGGAGAAGCTGAAATACTGAATGTGAAAGATGCAGATACCCAAATAATTAGGGACTTGCTCAATGCAGATTCCAAGAGGGTAATTTCTACGGAAGCTGATTCTCAACTACTACTTTACATCCCTCTTATGAACAAGGCAAAAGTGTTTGCATTATACCTGAGAGCGCCTGAAGATCCATCATCGTCCGACAATGACGAAGACGTACAAGTGCCCTCTGTCATCAAAGTGTGGACTAATACAACTGGAACTATTTCATTCGATGATGCAGCATCAGGAGCTAAGGCTTTACACGATGGAGAAGTGCCTCCACCAAACAGCTCTGGATGGAGTGAGATCAAGCTGAGATACGTTTTCTTCCAGTCAGTGAGCTCTTTACTCATTTTCCTAGACGGCGAAGACGAAGACGCCAATACTCTGCTGGAAAATATCGTGATTGTGGGGAATAAAGGAGACAGCCGGGAGCAAGGAAAGCTAGAAAAAGTAGAGTAAACGCGTTATATTAGATGGATTCAAGGAGTTTATCGCAGAGTAGTAATCCCCACAGTTTGTATCAATCACATAGGGGGTTAACCGTGGTTCTCAAAGGCTGTAAAAGTCCAACTTAGGCCTCTATGAACCTCTTGAGCAGCTCTTGCAACTCAGTAGCACCTCCCAGCTAAACCAAGTAGATAGGAGCTAAAACCAAGTCTTTCATCTGTCTGAAATCTATCATTATATGCTTTCTCTATATATATATATTCAATTGTGGTCACTGAGAGAACCCCTGGTGGGAAATTCTGGTCCGTGCGCGTAACTCACATTCCAGATGAAAAGTAGTGGTTTTTCATAGAAGGAAAAATGAAAAATTTCATAGAACAAAAATTTTGGAAAAATAAAAAAAAAATTATATAGAATAAGCAGGTTTTGTTAGGAGACAGAAAAATTTTTTGAAATTTTTTTTTTTTTTTTTTATTCCATCCCCAGCAACTATCACGCCGGAAAGGAATATTTTTTTAACTTATATTCCAGTATAAACCTTTATTCTCTTTAGTTTCATTTTAAACAGAGGAATACATACATTCAGATACTATCAAAATGAGTGAACAACTTCAGGATGTCCAGGAGGGACAGATTGTTTCTAACTACGACAAAGTCGTCGACACCTTTGACGAGCTCAAGTTGAAGCCTGAGCTTTTGAGAGGAATTTTCGGTTACGGTTTCGAAGTTCCTTCTTCTATTCAGCAGAGAGCTATTTTGCCCGTTTTGGAGGGACATGACGTTCTTGCTCAATCTCAGTCTGGTACTGGTAAGACTGCCACTTTCTCTATCTCTGCTTTGCAGAACATTGACACCAACCTCAAGGAGATTCAGGCTTTGATTCTTGCTCCTACCAGAGAACTTGCTCTTCAAATTCAGAAGGTTGTTGTTTCTCTTGGTGAGTACCTCAAGGTTCAGTGTCACGCCTGTATCGGTGGTACTGATGTCTTGGAAGACATCAAGATCCTCAGAAGCGGTGTCCAAGTTGTTGTTGGTACCCCCGGTCGTGTCAGCGATATGATCAACAGAAGAAACCTCAGAACCGATAAGATCAAGATGTTCATTCTTGACGAGGCTGATGAGATGCTTTCCAGAGGTTTCATGACCCAGATCTATGATATTTATCAGCTTTTGCCTGAGACCACCCAGATTGTTTTGTTGTCTGCTACCATGCCCAATAGTGTCTTGGAGGTCACTACCAAGTTTATGAACAACCCCATCAGAATTTTGGTCAAGAAGGACGAACTTACCTTGGAAGGTATTAAGCAGTTTTACATTGATGTCCAAGAGGAGGTCAATAAGATTGATGTTTTGATTGATCTTTACGAGACTATGGCCATTACTCAGGCCGTCATTTTCTGCAACACCAGAAGAAAGGTAGAGCTTGTTGAGCAGCAGCTTTCTGCCAGAGACTTCACTGTCTCTGCTATGCACGGAGATATGGACCAGGCCCAGCGTGACACTATCATGAGCGAGTTCAGAACTGGTTCCACTCGTATCCTTATCTCTACTGACTTGCTTGCTCGTGGTATCGACGTTCAGCAGGTCTCCGTCGTCATCAACTACGATCTCCCCAGTAACTTGGAGAACTATATCCATCGTATTGGTCGTGGTGGTCGATTTGGTCGTAAGGGTGTTGCCATCAACTTCATCACTGAACAGGATGTTACCAACTTGCGTGAGATTGAGACTTTCTACAGCACCAGTATCCAGGAGATGCCCTCCAACATTGCTGAACTCATCTAAGCTCTAGGTTGCGTTTGTCAGAGTCTATTGAAGCAAAAACTGAAAGAAGAAAAAAATGCGCAACGGAAGAAGTATATTGGCAATAAAAGATGCAAAAACTTGTCAAAGTAAGGAGGCTTAGAATTAGTTAATAAAATCAATTCATTGATTCTTCGTTCCTAGCTTATTCGTGTACGTATATATATAATCTTACAGCTAAAAGTGTTATGTTTTAGAAGTTACAATGCTCTCGGCCTAGTCATCCTGCCAGCTCAAGTCAAATCTCGAGCCGCTAAGAGGAGTTGAGATACCTCATAACTTTCTTGCTCTATACGGTTTCAGCTGCTAGCCTATAATTGCAAGAGCCTGCGAGGTTTCCCTTCACTTTTCCCCGCCTATTTATCAACTTCATGCTTTTCTTTTCCTAAGAGAAACACAGCCCTCTCAAACTGTGGTGAGAGATTAGCGAGAAAATCCAAATTACATAAGCCTCAATACTGTATTACGTCATTCAACATTTCGGATTAAAGCCGTCTCGGGGAGATGTCTATCAAAAGCGTTCACCGCCCGGACATATATTTGGCTCTCTATCTAGCTCTTGGCAAGACACGACTTTTTTTCGCTCCTTCTATCTTCGAGGTCAAAAAGTGAAATTTTTTGGGCATTTCAATCTTGTTACTTATAGCTAGAAACTAACACTTCTGGAGCTGCTTTTCGCTACTGAAATCTCTGTCAAGTTTTGATATTTTTTTTTCTGTGTTTTTGCGTTCTTAAGGAGATTTTCACAGCCTCGCATTATTAGGGTAATAAATCCAACAATCTCTCTCTCTCTCTTTTCCCACACACACTTATCTATCAGAATTGCTGCTGAACTATAAATTTTCCCTCGGACCCGAGTCACTAAGATTTTGAATATACAGAGTGCTTTTTAGGCCTTGAATCACTCACAGTTGGACACACGTGGTAGTTAGGATATAGTTCTTTACAAAGCGACTTTGGTGCGTTTACACATATTATAAATGGCATGGGAACAACTATGGGTAAGCTAACAAATTCATTATATGTTCCGACTTTGATTATGGCCTTTACTGGTCTGGCGTCCAAGTTTTGCCTTCCTTATTTCTCTGCAACGACTTCTAACTCGTGTCTAGATTGATAAGGCTCATATTTCGTATGCCCTCATTGGCGGGTTCGTGTCAGTGTTCTCGCTGATATCGCTGTTTGTGAAGGAAAAGCTATATATTGGCGAAGCAAGTAAGTTTCTCTCAGGTGGAAAATTTTTTTATTTTCAGGATTCCTCACTTGTGCTGTTTTGGCTAACATTGGACTATAGCTGTTGCTACTATATTTGGTGTCATTGTAGGACCACACTGCTTGAACTGGTTCTCGCCAACAACTTGGGGTAATTCAGACTACATCACCATAGAAGTATCCCGAGTTGTCTTGGTGGTGCAGATTTTCGCCGTGGCAGTAGAATTGCCCAAGAAGTATATGCTCAAGCATTGGTTGTCGGTATCCATTTTGCTGGTTCCAGTAATGACTTTTGGATGGCTACTATCATCTGTATTTATTTGGAAGCTTGTTCCATCTTTAACTTGGATCGAGGCTTTAGCTTTAGCAGCTTGTGTGACGGCTACTGATCCAGTTTTAGCGTCCGCAGTTGTCGGAAAAGGTAAGTTCGCCAGGCGAGTCCCCGGTCATTTGAGAAACTTACTCTCAGCTGAGTCTGGCTGTAACGATGGAATGGCTTTCCCATTCGCTTACCTGGCTTTGAGTATTATCCAATATGCTGGTAAGCCGAATCAGATTGCTTTTCACTTCATTGTGATCACATGTATTTACGAGTGTGTTTTTGGATGTGTTCTGGGTGCAATTATCGGATATGCGGGAAGGCATTCTATAAAGCTTGCTGAGAAGCACAATCTGATTGATAGAGAATCATTTCTGGTGTTTTATTTCGTACTTGCTCTTTTGTGTACAGGTGTGGGCTCAATCATTGGTACAGATGATTTGCTTGTGTCATTTGCTGCAGGTACTGCCTTTTCGTGGGATGGGTGGTTTTCTCGAAAAACTGAGGAAACTCACGTCTCCAATGTTATTGACTTGCTACTGAATATGGCTTACTTTGTGTATTTTGGGGCTATTGTTCCCTGGGAACAAATGAATGAGGCAGCGATTGGACTTAAAGCATGGAAACTAGTCATCATTGCCATTTTGGTTCTTCTTTTCAGACGTATACCCATTATGTTGATGATGAAACCTTTAGTACCAGACATTAGAAATTGGAGAGAAGCATTTTTCTGTGGTCATTTTGGCCCTATTGGTGTTGGCGCAGTGTTCATCTCCATTTTGGTTAGAGCTGAACTCGAACACGATGAGCCAACACCACTGAAAGAATTACCTGCACCTGGCACTCCCCATTACAATGCTATAGCCACTATATGGCCGGTAACTACATTTCTCATTGTTGCTTCAATTGCTGTGCACGGTTCTTCTATTGCCGTTTTCACTTTAGGAAAAAGACTTAACAATATGTCAATTACAATGAGTTACACCACAGGTGGCAATAATCAAAGCTGGCTCTCAAGACTGCCCAGGATCGAAGGCGGCAGAACACTTTCATTACACAAAGTGGATACGGAGGAACCCAAGCCTGGTCACAAAATTGGCCAGATGGCAAAGCCAGCTGGCGGTATGCGAAGGCGACGAAAGGGTGAGGCTCCCGATGATCAAGCTACGCCTCCGCAAGGTGAGACTATTGATCTCTCTGGAAGAAGGAACTCTCCATTACCACAACTCTCAACACCTCCAGAGCAAGCGGATGAACCTCGGAGCGATGCAGAGTCTCAGAGTTCCAGTGATGCGCGTCTCAATGATGGAGTCACTGCATTCCAAGAAGGCAAAAACATCATCATTGAAGATGACGAGGGAGAAGTTATTGGCCAAACTACTTCTAACAGGAACAATGCGTCGGGTGAGGAGGATGAAAACTCTTCACAGACGTTATCGGCTGACTCCACACAGGCAGCACAGTACTCTACGAAAGAAGAAGAAGATAAGGTTTCTTCTGGGCCCAAGAAGGGTAGCAACAAAGAACCCAGTAAACCTAAATCAAGCCGGTCTGGTGGATGGACGAAACCAACAAAAATTCCGAGCAAAGGTAGTGGTGTGTCAGATGGTCACAGGGTTACTGCGTATCAGCTCGATGATGACATTATTGTTGAGAACGAAGATGGAGAAATCATCAGAAGATACAAGATTCATAGGAAGCCTGGTAGCAAACCTAAACCTGCTGACGATGCAGATACAGATGCAGTCACTCGTAGTAGGTCTGGTACTTTATCCAAAACTCTACAGTGGATGGGAATGGGCGGTCTTAATAAGACACTGTCGAACATGACTCAGTCTGGACAGTCATCATCACTTCCACCGGATGTCGAAAAGCAGGGACCTGCAACAGTGGGAGGACCTTCCACCAATTTGGTGCCTGTTGACGAAAATAAAGACAAAGATGCTCCCTTTGATGATGAGCTTGTTCGACGTCGTCTCAAGCATTTGTTCAAAATTGAGGACAATAGCGATACCGAAGAAAGCGATGGTGAGGTACCTGTTAAGGAACCTCCAAGAACGGCACATGGTGATAAAGGAGGCCCTTCCAAATCGTCAGGCACTAAGGAACACGACTCTACTGCTGCAGCCGCTGCGAAGCAAACAGCAACAACGAAAGCTGGCGCAAGAGTTGGAGAGGCATCTAATTCGGATGATCTCAAAGTCAGTATGCCTACTAACTTCTTGGGCCCAAGGGCTGACGATGATGACGACGATGATGAACCGGTTAATGTTGGTACTCATGACGATGAGACAGAAGTAGAAAGGCAGAGAAGACTAGCTGCTCTGGGTTTGCTTGATAATGGAGATGACGATGAAGACGAAGAAGAGCCTGTAGTCAGAGCAAGATCTCCTCCACCTAAGATCACTGAAGAGACTGAAAGCTCAGAAAGCTCAGAAGATTCAGAAGAAGACAAGTCTGAAGGCCAAACTCCTAGTTCTATAAGGTTTGGCACTAATGTGAAGGGTGGCCGATGAAGGGCCGATAAATGCTAGGCTATTCCCTGGTTTAGTTTGAAATCTATGAATATAAGGAGGTTACCCTGTAAAAAATTTAGATGTAGACTGTCTCGGTTTGGGTTTTGTTTTAGTTTTTAGTTTTTATTATTTTTATTACCTTTTAATTATTACTACTTTTGTTTAATTATTATTGTCAATGCATTGTGTGAAGATAGCTTTAAAGTTAAATAAATGCATTATCAATTCTTTATATATGTATGTGTCTAAATACTTCTTGCTAGTTTCACAGTGGTAAATTATACAGCGGTAAATTATACAGTGGTGAAAGCTCGCTTCTTCAACTGGCGTTCCGTTTCTTGTCTCGACTCATGCTCATCTCTAAACTCCTTGTGGTGGTGGTATTCCCAATGTTGCTGGATATAGTTCAATCCTGCAATATTGTATCCAATTTGGGCTCTTTGTGCTTCAAGAGTATTCCTTAGCTCGTCCTTGAGTGATTCGAGTGTCGACTTCATGAGCTTGTTCGCAATGATCTGTTTGTGGAATATTCTTATCGTGAAAAATAATACCCGGCAAACAACTGGTGGATTCCATTTGCTTCTAGCCCAGATCTCTATAAATTTAATGAGTGCAATGACCTTGTCAAACGAAAACACAAGAAGGGCGTCCTCAAGCTGCGTAGGCTTGATTTTGGCCAGCACATCCATAACATATTTTTCTGCAGCAATGTCCCCTAAAGCCACAAGCATGACATGTCTACTAGGTCTCACGGCAGCGGCGTCATCTCTTGCCTTTGCTTCTTCGTAAGCTTTTATGTCTTCGATATCTTTGGATGCAATGTCCAAAGCTTCAATCAGCCTTTCTCCAGCTTTCAGCGTCTCTATTGTTTGCTTTCCGACTCTTTCAGAATCTTCTTTGTCATCATTGTCGTTCTCCATTTCTTCGTCGTCTTCCACTCTCTTCTGAGGCTCCAGATCGTCCGCAATAGAAGCAGTTAGTGTAGCCTCGTACAACTCCTCAAGCTCCTTTTCGCGCTCCTCTTCCAAAAAAAGTGGCTCTTCAGTTTCTTCCCATACTCTGATGCTTTTATCGTGTGAAGCAGATACAACGAAGGAACCATCATTAGACACGGCAAGAGCCCAAACTTCGGAATGATGGCCAGCGAGCTTCTGAATGTTTTCAAATTTGTCACCATCCCAGTACTTGACCAACCTATCTTTGGAACATGAAAAGAAATTGTGGCTTCCAGGTTGGAACACAACCTTCATTATACTGTCCTGATGAGCAAAGATAGAGCGGTGGCAATCGCCAAAGTCCAATCCCCATATCTTGATATTTTTGTCTGCTGAACATGAAATTAACAGCTTTGAATCATGGGAGATATCCAAAGAGAGAACTGGTAATTTGTGTCCATATAAGTTCAAAAAAAACTTCAGACTGTCAGCAAAGAAAACCTTGATTGTGTTGTCTAAAAGAGAAGCTGCTAGGTACTTTCCATCTGGAGTAAGCTTAACAGATAAAACATCCTCAGTCAGCTCCAAAGTTTTCACGTGCTTCATTTTCATTTTAGGGGTAGTTCTGTTTGTACCTGGAATTTCCTCCTCAACAACTCTGAACTCCCAAAACTTGACAGTTTTGTCCGCACCGCCAGTAATCATTGTCTTGCCATCGGAGCTTATGTCTAAAGACCAGATAGAGGAATCAGTATTTGAAGCGGCTACTGATTCAACTAACGAAGAAGAGGCCACATCAAAAAGCTCTAGATCACCAGCCTTGGTGCCAACTACTACGAACGCATCACCAGGGAGAAATTTGGCACAAAGCGCATAGCCACATTCAAACGTTCTCAAGCACTTCTGTGACCTCAAATTCCACACCTTCAGTGAGCCATTGGCGGCGCTGCACAAAAGCTTGTTGTCACTACTAATAGACAGGCTTCTTACATCT
Organism: Groenewaldozyma salmanticensis; assembly: GCA_003708315.3. Lineage (NCBI taxonomy): Eukaryota > Fungi > Ascomycota > Dipodascomycetes > Dipodascales > Trichomonascaceae > Groenewaldozyma > Groenewaldozyma salmanticensis. The sequence continues at coordinate 157,786 of PPNW03000009.1, forward strand.
GTTCTATGGCCTTGGAGCTCCACAGAAGTCTGGCGAGAGTAATCTGCAACTGCGCTTTTCCCCGACTTGCCTTCAGAATTTGATATCGTGTATGTCTCAACAGAGTTGTTTGACAAAGAAACTACCAGCTCTATTTTGGTATGTTGCTTTTGTTTGTCCTGTGGTAAAATCCAGTCAAAGCTTCGCACGCGCGAAGGAGTTCGGATAATGGTATAAGGTACAAATGTTTCTGATATTGATTCTTCGTTGATTGTAGGATCTTCTTCCAATCCCTTTTCTCGTCTTCTTTTTTGCTTTCGAGCAACGGATTTTTTTACTTCTTCTGCACTTCTCTTTCTCCAAACTTCAATTGATTTGTCGTGGTTAGATATTCCTAAAAAGCCACCTTTGCGATAAAACTTCAGACCGGTGGTACGCTCAGAGCTTTGTTTTTCTATTGTGTCAAGTGGAAGGATTCTGTTTTCGTCGTAATCATTATCGTCATTGCTTATAAATTTCCAGAATCTGACTTCTTTTCCATTGCCTGTGGTGACCAGCAAGTCATCTTCCTTTGCCAAACTCCAACACTCTCCTTTATGTGCGGAGTGTGTTTCTATGCAGTGCTGAGTGGTTAAATCCCACAGTTTAATCAAGCCATCCTTTGATACGCTGATAAGCCAGAGCTCGTCGTCACCAAGCAGTTCGAACCCAGTGATCTGTTCTCGGTGACTCCTTAGTCTGCAGACACCAATTTCATTCACCAGGTCCCAAATAATGATATTTGAGTCTCTTGATCCACTGAAAAGTCTAGTACCTGTCTTGTCAAACTTCAGAAAGGACACCCCTGACTTATGTCCGTTGAAAGTTATTAGCACTGTACCTGATTTTGCATCCCATATTCTGATTGATCCGTCATTATAACCAGCTGCTACCATGTCCAAATTGTTGTCGGAGGCTAAGAAAGTAACCTCAATAGTTTTAGAGGTGCTGTCACCAACTGCGGTTGGGTCGTTCCATTTGCTAACTTGCTCACCTGTTTTAAGGTCCCAGGTATATACGGACTCCAGACCTGCAACTAAAGCCCTCCCAATAGTTTTGTTAGCACCCGCTGAATTCGAAGGAGACCAGATAACATTGCTGTTTGACGATATAACACCAAATGTTTCTATTCCCTCAAACCTCTGATATGTTTTGACCATTGTGCTGTATGCAATGGATTTTGTTGGTTGTTACAGATTTACAAAAAAAATAAAAAATAAAAAAAAAATTTCAGAGCTTAAATTTAAATTTATTTCTCGAGCTTGATCAAAGTTGGCGATCGTTCATGAAATTTTTCAGATGTTTCCTTTTTTTTAATATCGAATTCGTTATTTATATCAGTACATTTGAAGTATTAGAACAGGCAAAGTGATTTAACATTCATACGCATCCACCTTAGTATGAGTATAGGCAGCAATCTGGTGAATAACTTGAAGCTGGCCAGTAGTCGCGCTATGGCAGCCTAGTTTACTGCCTCGGAACTTTCTCGTTGCACCTCCTATTAGCATTTTTTTCCTTGTTATAATTCAGAAAACTCATTCATCTTGGCATATGTTCAGAGTCATTTTAAGGAATGAATACAAAATGTCTATTACCTGCTTCCACCAACAGATCTGCTCATGTTGACGCCGCTAACTTTCTGCAGGTATGATTGTGTTGGTGCTATTTTCCGAATAGATCTAATCTCATCCGCGCCGTACCCTGATATCTTTATATTCCAGTTCTTTTCCAAATGTAGTTGAAGGTCCTTAGCTTCTAAAGTATCTGACTTGCGATGTTTAGCCAAGCGGCAAGCAAATGAAGTAACATTCGTAACAAATTCATCTGCAAGGTCAAGTAAGAGTTCTTCGACATCTCCATCAATAGTAGCATCCTTTTCATCACCAACTACGCTGGCAACCAGCTCGCTGAGTTTCCGCTTTGATAGAACTCTATCCCCGTCCATCTCAAAAGTAGGAACTTTTGTCATGGCCGGACTCGTCAGGGCAGAAGAGCTAATTGCATGACCTCCCGTTAGTGTTGGTCTGTTAGACTTAGCACCAACCGGAACAGGCTGTTGTACAGACAATGTTTGTGGAATTGGCATTGAGGGTATGTTAGCTTTCGTTGGCGAGGACATCGCTTGGGTGGCAGCTTGTGTTGGGGGGTTAGGACGCGCTGAGGGGCCCCGTGGTCCTTGTCCTTGCTGCTGGCTTTGCTGGTTTTGTTGCCCTTGTTGGCCCTGTTGAAGTTGCTGCGAACCTTGAGGTGACTGTTGTCTAATAGCTGGAGATTGAAGATTCTGGCGGTTTGAATGAACAGCAGGTGATTGTGACCTTCCCACAACAGGTGCCGCGCCTGGTGCAGGAGTAGCAGATGCAGTCCCGGGAGTTCCTTGTCTGGTCACAGGTGTGCCTTGTCTAGCTGCCATAAAAGGTGTCGTGTGCTCCGTTACAGGAGTGCCAGTACCTGTGCCAGGTGTAGATGCCATTGCATTCCCAGTAGGAAACTTTTGCTGCGCAAGTTGCGGATGAGATTGCATCTGAGATCCAGCAGGCATGGATTGAGGCCGCTTCTGATCACCGCCACTGCCTTCTTGCTTCAATTGCACTGTGGGACTAGGAGTCATGCCAGCTCGTTGAGCTTGCATTTGAGCTTGCGCATGGAATTGAGCCTGGCGAGTTTGTGCGTTTTGTTGTTGGCCCTGTGTCTGTGACTGAATCTGAGGAGAGTGCAGCTGCGCTCCCTGTTGATCCTGATGTGGCTGCTGTTGTTGTTGTTGCTGCTGCTGTTGCTGTTGCTGCCGTAATTGGAGTCCATGTTGCCGCAGTTGTTGCATAATAGTCAGCTCCATACTTTTGAGCTGGTCTTTTTTCGCTCGAATATTTTGCTCGCGCTGTCTCAGGGTTGCTCGCTGTTCATCATCCAGATTCGCAGACTGTTCACGAAGAGCGGCCTCGATTCTTTCTAGCTGCTGTTGTAAGTCTCTTTGAGCTCTTCTGAAGTGTTCCAGCTGGGTAGTTCGGTACGCCTGCTGTTGCTGTGGAGTCATATTCTGGAATTGCTGCTGTTGAATTTGTCGTAGCTGAGCTGGAGTAAGCTGCTGTCCTTGACCTTGGCCCTGTTGTTGTTGTGGTTGTTGAGGTTGTTGCTGTCCATTACGAGCTGTCTGTTGTTGCCCGACGTTTTGATTTGATTGCTGATTTTGAAGCGGTGGTCGTTGTTGAGTCTGTGCTTGTGCCTGTGCTTGTAAAGCCAGTAGCTGAGCTTGCGTCAACTGTTGTTGTTGCTGCTGCCCCATCTGAGGGATTTGCTGCTGCGAAATCATCCTCTGTTGCTGTGGCATCTGCTGTTGTACTTGCTGATTTTGTTGCAACTGTGGCTGCGATGTAGGCCGCTGCTGTTGCTGAGCCTGAGATTGAGGCTGGGGCTGCTGCTGCTGTTGAGGGTGGAGTTGATGGCCAGGAATAGCCTGACCAACTTGCGGACTAGCCACTTGATGTGGAGGCCGCTGCTGGCCCTGTTGAGCCTGTTGCGCCTGTTGTTGTCGCTGCTGCTGTTGCATAGCTTGCACTTGTACCTGATACTGTTGAAGCACTTGCTTGATCCTCTGAGCGCGCACTATGTGAGTTCTCCCTTCCGTAGTTTGAGGTCCTGCCTGCATTCCGGCCTGAACGGCTTGCTGATACTGCTGCACCAACGCATTTAGATGTTGAGGTTGAAGATTCGGTATTCTTCTCTGCTGCTGCTGGCCCTGTTGACCTGGTTGACCTTGTTGGTTCTGGTCACCCGGCTGGTTGTTGCTACTGCTTGCTCCAGTTTGATTCTGATTCATATTTCCACCTTGCCCTTGCATTTGATTGATGTTTTGATTCATAGTGGGCGGTTTCCTTTTGAACCGTGGATATCCTGTGATTCAAGATTTCTCCAAAAAGCGGCCAAACAGGACTTTAATCACGACTTAGGGAATCGCCGATGAGCTTGGGCAATATTGAACCTCCAAGTCAGAATCCCAGTTCTGCAGCAAGTACTACACCAAATTGAAGCTTTGCGTTATGAAGAAATGACAAGGATTGATCCCAAACGTAGATATATAATATAAAAGCCCGCGTCGAAAGAGTTGATCAATGTGGTGAATTTTAAGTTCTGTTTATTTAACGGTAATCGAGGTTCGAGAAAAGAAAGGTGCAGCGTCGAGTCTCTGTGAAAAGATAAAAGTTACGTAAGCTGGCGTAATTGAGTCGACACCATAGAAGAAAGCCCTCAGGCCAAACGTCTTGGTAGTGGGTACGAAAAGGCTTGGAAGTACTAAGTTCTTGCTACTTCTTATATGTCTCATGAGAAAAGATTAAAAAGAGCTATGTCTTCTATGATGATGCTGCAGTATTGTAGTATGCCACAAATTCATCAATTACTGAAGGCCAAGCTCCCTCCGCATCATACTGATCCAACGCGGGGTCAGTTTCAAGATATTTTACAAACTCCCAAAGCATGCTCCATGTGTCTTTGGAAATGCTCTTTTTATGCTCTTCGTTAAGAAATGTTATCCAGTTACCTAGTAAATTGAACTTGTCGCCAAGCAGCAGATTCCAATAGTCTACAGCAGACTCCAGTGGAAGCAGCCTTTGTCCCTCTGGTAGGTTGTATGCAAATGTGAAGTTGTAGACCTTACCAAAATAGTCTACATCTGCCGACATATATCCTTTGAGCTCTCGAGCTTTTTCACTCATGGAGTTCATAGAAGTGGCTCCTAATCTACGCCAGCCTCTGATGAAGCCAATGCGCGAAAACTGGCCCATACTAGGTGACTCTAGCTCCATCGCTATGGCAAGTACAACAGGGTCTTCCAGCTTCAGCCCTAAGTCTTGTATATATGCAATTGTACCATCTATTCCAATAGCGTCTCCATCTTGACCAGAATCTCGTTAGTAAATTTAAGTTGAGCCGTGATGGATGCAGGTTATCAAGAAAAAAATTTCAGCTTACCCTTATACTTATCAAAAACGTTTAGCAGCTGAATGGCAGATGAGCCTGTTTTTTGCAGCAATCCTCTGTCATTGAGAATAGCACTTATAGCTCGTTCAACCTGATTGTCATTTCTTTTCAGGACTGAAGATGCATGGCTTGTAGGCAGCCCAGTAACTGAGCAGACCAGCTCCAGAGCCTGAGTGTTCCTGGCCTACAGCATCCTTGTTAGCGACAACGCAAATCTAGTATATCGCGTGTTCATACCGTCCGACTCATGGTGTAGCTAGTCAGTTATGTTTATCCAAAAGTTTTATGAATTCACTTAAGTGAAAACTTGAAGATTGCATCTGCATATGCACATATATATACACAGTACCAGCATGCATGTTTAAAGCTGAGTATTTACAGCTTAACCTCCGATTATGTAATGACATTCGAGAGCCTCTATAAACGCATCAGCTAGCATATGTATATACTATAGCTAAAACCCGCTGGATTAGCAGGAACCTCCCTGACGAAGGTCTGGGGGTTTTCTTTGATACTGCCGAATAGCTTAATTTCAGGAATTGTTAACTGACTAGTTGCAAGACCAAATGTTGTTGCACCAACGAGGCTCGCTCACTTTTAGCTATTCTGCGCTGGCAGCTCTGCCACTGCACAGCGCTGTTCTGCAAGGATCTCATTTTATGCAAGTGAGCAAGCTCTGAAGAATGCTATAGAAAGAATCAAGAATTGAACTGACAATATCGTAGTTTGCCTGCCCTTTCGAAATGCTGTGTGTATTTCAGCCCCCCCTTTTTAGTTGCGATTCCAATTCCGTTCCTCTTGCGGCAAATTTTGCTTGAAGCTTTCCTTGGTGAGTTATCGTGAGCTATCTCAGTGTTAGATTCTAGGGCCTATCATGAAGCGCTTTTGGTGCCAGCTCTTTTCGTAGCGGAAATCAAGAAGCTCTTCAGCCATTCTACAGTGTGACAGCACTGCGCACTCTATGGGTCACCTTTTAGGATGCGTTTCAACGATGTTGTCCAAAAATGCTCGGATCCTTCTCATAAGCTCCTCTTTAATATCTAGCGAGATGTCATCTGCATTTGGTCAGAATGACGGCTCTTAAGATCGCAATGTACATCAAGCCAACTTACCGTATGCAGCTGGTAACAGCTTCTCACTCGCATCCTTAAAACTCGGGTGCTCTTGTTGACTAAACTCCTCTAGACGGGCTGTTAAAAACATTTTTCCACACGTTTTTCAAATGCTAAATCCGACCTTACCAGTAGCACGACTTTTGAGGTCGTCGTACCAGCCTGCTTTCAGCAGCTGTTCTTTTAGAAAGTTTATAAGGCTATGACAAGTCAGACATAAAGTTTAGATAGCTAGAAGAGGACTCCGAGGAATAGCCGAAATTGAGCATACTTATCATATTCACCAGACTTTATGATGCGGTCTCGAACTTGTGTCAGCAAGTCATCCTGAGTTAGTTCCGTCATAACTGGAGAAGGTCCTGGTGAATCTTTTTCCGGTTCTGACTACTGAAAGAGTGTCAGAAAAATATCGTTTCAGCAAAACAAGTTCGGCACTAACTGAGCTTCTGGATTCTCGAAATCAGTCTCTTCAACGGTTAACGAGTTTTAAAATTTCATAAATCATATATAAAGCGCTATAGCGGCTTGATATTTTACCTCGAGTACGCCCTAGGCCTAGTAGCGCTTCTCGATCGGCTAGCTAACGCACGATCGATATAACTATAGTTAGACCGCCAGACTGATCAAGCTAACTCTCATTGATGCTGCAAACATTGATTCGGAGCAACGCCAAAGCAAGAACTGGGAATTTAACTGCTCAGTTACTGAACTCGTTTCACTCTCGGTATCATTACTCTAGCTCAAAAATGGATTTCTCAAAAGCTAAAGTTTCCAAAGTGGAGAAACTTGTGAGTTGTTTCGCCCTTTTTTTTTCCTGTGGAAGCATCGTCTAACCTTCCTGGCTTAGGAAACAAGTGATGCGAAATGGGTTTCTGTAAGTTGCTTGACCACTGCAATATTACTGTGACAATCAATCTGACTAGGTTTCAAAGCTTCAAAAGATTCATTACACTGATGTTGAGGGCAAAAGTATGTGCGGCCTGAGCTCTTACGGACTTTACGGAGGAGTTGCTAATCATTGTGTCTGTTTCTAGCTCGAGACTGGGAAGCATCTACTCGGCAAACTCGTGTAAAAGGAAGTGATGTGGATGGAGTAGGTATTCTTGCAATCCTTGACAAACCTACGGGCAAGGAGATTTTGTTACAGAAGCAATTTAGGCCACCTGTAAATAAAGTATGTATCGAAATTCCGGCAGGCCTCCTTGATCACCAAGCTGAAAGCATTGAGCAATGCGCAGAAAGGGAATTGCTAGAGGAAACTGGGTATATCGGAAAAGCTGTGGCTACTTCTCCTTTGATGTTCAACGACCCTGGTGAGTTTTAACTGGTTTATTACTCTTCGCTTTGATGTCAAAATTCTAACGTTTAGGGTTTTGTAACACCAACATGAAGATGGTAGAAGTCAAAATTGACTTTTCAGATTCTCGGAATCAAAACCCGCAGCCTCAGCCGGATGATGGAGAGTTCATTGAAACTTTTTCTGTGCCTCTGAAAGAGCTTTCTGAAAAATTAGCCGAGCTGGAATCTCAGGGCTATGCCCTTGATGCTCGTTTACAGAATGTTGCACACGGCATTGATATCGCTTTAAGGTATTTCTAAATAAAGCTAATGTGTTACTCCAGGAAGTCTTAACAACTAGTTCATGGTGCCGAAAAAGTTTGGGCAGGAATTGAATGATCAGCGTAGTTAATTGAATTTGGAACCTGCCTGACTAGTATTGGGATAACTTTCAGAATTGACCAATATTAATATATAATTATGCTTCTTATAGTACCAACTTTTACACTTTCCATGTGACCTTTTCCGACCAGCGCGCACTCGAAATAATTAACATTTGAGGTGAAGATTACCCCTGATGATCGATCTTGAGATAAGATTAAACTACAAGTCTCTCCATAACGCCTAGCAAGATCTAGAAAAGTTATACAGCACCAGTACAGTGATGGTTCACAGGCTGAATTAGCAGCCTGTTAATCTAGAGAAATCTTTGATGTCTCTCTTTTGTCATAGAAGGATGAAAATTATTTTCCAAGCGTCTCCTGATATTGCGATTCAAAAACCAGCTAGTTCTGACAGAACTCTTGATAACGCCTTAGCTTTCTCGAGAACTTCAAAGAGACAACCTGGCCTGGATAGTAAAAGGATGAAGATTCGAGCCGTCAAAAGACTTCCCTACCTATCATTCGTAAAATAAGGCGTGAATCTAAAGCAACAAAAATCTGTTTCGCAGAGACACGTTGTACTGGCTGATTAGGCTTCGTACAATTAATCTACACTTCGGGTAACCTAGGCGATAAGTTCTAGCTTTCAATTTCACAAGAGCCACAACCTAAATTTTCTGTTCTTTTTGAGCATCGCCAAAGTTCGCTATTGAGTTAAACTCGAAATCTAGCGAGTGTTAACCTTAAAACCGAAAGGGCCCTGAAATCATGCTGGAGTGAAATTGAAGCATCCGCCATGAGAAATACGAGGCTCTTGCGCACAGTTGTCTCACAGTATAGTGAGCTCATTTCCTTTTTAAAAGCGATGAGCCATATCTTTAACTTCGTCGGCGCTGCCCTTTTGATATGCACAGTGGTATTAAGCTATAGAATATGTTCGAAGTGAATCATGATATCGATATTATCTGAAATTTAGCTTAATTGCATCATCATCGATGGGGATCCCGAAAAACGCAATATTGGTATAAATTTATGCCGCGACTTACCTGGCCTCTTTTGCCTTCCTAATTTTTATGCTCCTTTCCACTACTCTTGAACTTTACATTTCTTGAACGTGCAAACTGATATGGTCACAGAAGAAAAGTCGCAAGAAGAGTACGAGCAAAACAACTTAGCTTCTGGCAAAGCTGCCGAAGCTCAGCTCTCAGAATACTGGATTTTTGGCTATGGATCCTTGATTTTCAAGCCTCCCCCGCATTTTGATCTAAGGGTCCCAGGCTATATTAAAGGATATGTTAGGAGGTTTTGGCAGTCATCTAACGATCACAGGGGTACCCCAGACGCGCCAGGCCGCGTGGTTACTTTGATTGAAAAGGGCTTTTGGGAAACACTAAATGACCCACATCCATCTCCGGACGACGATATCACTTGGGGAGTAGCCTATAGAATACGAGCTGACAAAGCCCAAGAAGTGAGAAGCTATTTAGATGACAGGGAGAAAAACGGATATACTATGAATGAAGTGCCGTTCCATGTTCTTGGACAGAAAGCAACAGATGAGAATAACGAATCTGTCAATGTTGATCAACTCCCAAATATTATACAGAAGTGTGAGGTCTACATTGGCACCCCGGATAACGAGGCTTTCGTGGGGCCTGAAATTCCTGAAAAGCTAGCAAGGCATATCTTGCAGTCTAAGGGGCCTAGCGGCGAAAACCGCGAATATTTATTCAAGCTTAATTTAGCTTTACAGGATCTTGCACCAGAGTCCTTTGACCATCACATAGAGGATCTAATGTCTCACAGCAAGAGAATATTACAAGAGGAAAAGACCGCAAGCTTTTTAGACACTACGTTCAATGATAGACTAGATATGCATTAAAAATAAAGAAAGAAAAAATAAATAGTTTAAATGCTAATCCACAAAATTTGTGGGATAAATATGCAGTAACCAACACTAAGTGAAACCTGTGTCCTCACGATCTTTCCAGCGAGAGCTGTTAACATGTTGCTGCTGATATTCGTTTACTTCTAGGGCTGTTGGCCAATTGTCGGCTCCAGTCTTATTTCCATGCTTCAGTAGAAACTCCCCATTCGGTGAGTAGGTGATAAGAGCACAGAGGCATTTTTTATCCGGGATAAAAGAAATCCTTTCCATCCAAGGCAATACTTCAAGAAGCTCTGCGTGATATCTAGCATGACCCAACATCAAGATATAAAGGTAAAACAGACCATTTGTGGGGTAAAGCTTCAACGGATCATTTACATCCGATCCGTTGAGATTAGCTCCCTGAACCCATCGCTTGAACTCCACTACTGCTCTTTGCGCAGCATAGAGACCGTTCCACTTCAGTTCAGGGATGATAGCAGCACAGCATATTGCTTTCATTATCTTGTTATCAGGGTCAATACCATGCTCCCATATCATGCTAGTATAAGTTTCCCACATGTTACTTGGCTCGTACTTCAACTCTGCCGACATGAGCATGTTAAACAAATTAAGCGAATAGAGATTAGTATTACGAGCCATGTTGCGTAACATAACAAGGTCTTGCTTACTTTTAATGCGAAAAAAATAAGAACTGTCTGTGCTGCTGCCAAGAACTAAGCCATTTTTTTGTGCTAAATCAAGAACTTCCGCAGTCTTCACGGGAGACCCGCCAAATCCTTGAATAATCATCTGAAGCAAATAGCGAGTCAGCATTATCTTTTCTGTACGTATCTTTTTCCAAAGTATCTCACATGATGCAGGAGTAAGGTCACCATTAGCACGAAATTTCATCAGCAAAAATGTCCATAGCGCAGTGCTCTTATGAGCATCAGTAGTAGTTTCAAAGACATTAACAGCATCAGTGGATTTCCCGGCCAGCAGGATATTCAAAGCAGCAAGGCCCTCCAAATAAGGAAAGGAGCCTATTCTTCCTTGCTCTGTCTGATTTTGGGAAGCGAGAGCTAGTTTTTCTTCGCGGGAAGTAGGGTAGTTGTGATCTTTTATTAGACCGACAAATGCTTCAGCTCGTGCAACGTCACGAAGACCCACCACATATGCTAAAGCTAAATAGCCTTTTGTGTCAATTAGAACATTATCCTTTTTCATTGCTGAGACAATGATTCTTTGACCCTCTGAAAGATAAACGGAGTCATTGCGAGACCAGTAAGTGCCAAACTTTGATAATAACCATAATAATTGGTTATACGTGAATTCTATTCTCAAATCTTTGTGAGAACTTTCAACAAAAATTTGGCACAGTAGTGGGACGTGGGAGACCAAAGAGTTTTGTAAAATTCTTAAGGTCCGAATAAATAAACTGGTTTGCCAGTATTTGCTAACCAGAGAAAGTTGCCGGTCAAACAGCCTGAGAGCTTCGTATGCACAAAGTCGTGAGTGGCACCTCCGTCTCAAAGTAAAGAGAACTAAAAATTGAGGCCATGCTTTTGTGTCAGCCATAGTTCTCACTCCTTCGGCAATTGAGGATGCATTTATACATCCTAGCCATTTTGACAGGTCGCCGGGATTGTGCCTTTGCTGCTTCATGAGGCTGCCGACATAGGATTTATCAGCTTCTTCCAGATCAAGTCTCTCAATATCTGCAATCATCTCTTTTCTATCCAAAGCCAATTTCTCGCTAGCACGATCTATAAATGCTTGTAAAAAGTCCTTACTGATAATCCCCTTTCTATAGTGAAGAATGTTCAACGCAAAAATCGCAACCACTTCGCATCTGTCAAACTGAACTTCATTCCTTTCAATGTCAGCTCTCAATTGTTCGGGTATAAGCTGCTCATCAAACAAATTGAATGTCGGCCGGGTACTGTGGGTGACTGGCATGTCAACCGACAAATGGCCCGTCCGCACATAGTCCACTAGTTTTAACCCCGGAGAAGAGGAAGTTTCATTTGGTACCTCATGAGCATTCATAAGAAGTTCAAATTTCAAGCTATCCGTGTTGCTTTCAATTTCAATTGTTTTTGTTGCAGTAGAATAAAAGTTGATCTTCAAAGCTGGAGCTGGCTTACAGATATTTCGCGAGATGCCATACATTATAGGCCTTGATGGCCCCCAAATCCGCATCCACGGGGGCCGCAATCGCAAACGCATGCCAGATATAAATAGTAGATAAAGTGTCGGCCTGAATCCTGGCAGCTATAAAAGAAAAGTAGCACAAGAATAATAATTAATGCTGCTGGGAACTCATGGATCCAGTAGTTAATCAAAACTCTGAAAATTTCACTCCGGCATGGATCCATTTTTGGCGGTGACTCGATAATTATCGATCCAGATCAAAATCAGGATCACATTGTGGAGACCAATTTTTTACCAAGAACTATAACACCTTGACTTAGTATTACTCTGCTCAAGTCTCTGCTCAAGTTTCTGAAGCTAGTCTTCCTGATGAAGAGATGTTCAAGATTAGGCACAAAAGTCTGTTGGCTCAAGGAACTTTGAGATATTTCAGTATCTCAAAACCAACTCAAGAGAACATATTAACCTCTCTTCGGTCTCGTGGGCTAATAGCGGATATTGCCAATGAGCACGGAATCAGTAAAGCGGTATCTGAGGGTAAAATATCCTTGTACTGCGGAGCGGACCCTACAGCTAAGTCTTTACATGTCGGGAATACTATACCACTGCTAATTGCTGTCCATTTTCTGATCAGGGGACACGATGTCTTTCCGTTAGTAGGCGGAGCCACTGGAATTGTAGGAGACCCTTCGGGCAGAGACAGCGAAAGACAGCAAATGCTAGCACTAGAGAGAGAGCAGAATGTTTTAAAGATCAAAACCCAAATGGCCAATTTTTTCCGCTCTGCGATAAGTTATGCTCGGAGATACGGTTATAATGATTTTGGAGAGATCGAACCGGTGAACAATGCAGATTGGTGGAGAGACGTCACCATGCTGGAGTTTCTTGGAACTTATGGCAGGCATATCCGAGTGAGTCAAATGATAGCTCGTGATAGCGTCAAGAACAGGCTTGAATCAGAATCTGGCTTGGGCTTTAACGAATTTGCGTACCAGACACTGCAAGCTTATGATTTCTGGCATCTTTATTCTAAGAAAGGTGTGAACCTTCAAGTAGGTGGTAGTGATCAGTGGGGTAATATCACTGCAGGAATTGACTTCATATCGAGGCTAAAAGCTCATTCAGCAGACGGCAAAAGTCTCAAGCACCATGCAGGCGGCATTACGGCGCCTCTTCTAACTACAACTTCTGGACAAAAATTTGGCAAATCTGCTGGAAATGCCATATGGCTGGATAGAGAAATGTCCAAACCATATGACTTATATCAGTATTTTGTTAAAGTCCCGGACTCAACAGTTGAAAAATATTTGAAAATGTTTACATTAATACCGTTTGAAGAGATTGAAACCGTCATCAAAAAACATTCTGCTGCACCGGAACAACGACTTGCTCAAAAACGGTTAGCAGCAGATTTCACCGATCTGATACATGGGGAAGGAAGCGGTAGGAGAGCCGCTTTAATATCTTCAATCTTGTTCCCATCTTCTGAGCAAGCTCCTACGCACAGCACTCCTGAAATATTGGCTGCTTTTGAGGAGGAAGGAATTCTCCAGACATTAAACAAAAAGGATATTGTTGGTTCACCATGGAGGGAGGTAATTTCAAAGGTGCTAGGGATATCCAAGTCTGAGGCTACACGGCTGTTAAAGGGAGGGGGTGTATATGCTGGACTGGCTAGAAAAACTATGTCCAGTGATGCTATTTTTCAGGAAACTGACTTGCATGATGGAGAGTTGCTACTTTTTAGAACTGGCAAATCCAGATATACTGTAGCTAAATGTTCATAAACTGGCAAGCGCTTGCAATAATGCCAATTAAATATGTATATATTAATTTATAGAATGTCATACTAACTATAGCGATACCAGCAATCTGGTACCATCAAGACATATCTCTCCATTGCTTCTCTAAATCGATTTTTGTACTGTCTTGGGGAAACAACTGTGGGTTCTTTGACACCACCTCTGACCAATCCCCTTTCCTTGACCCAACTTTCAAGCTTTTTGTCCCAGGTGAAAGTGCGAATGAAGTCAATTATTCCTACCACCAGCTGATTATTGTTTTCGTCGATACCAATAACCAAAGAGTAATCCATAACGTTAACTTTTGCCAGAAAAAGAGTATCATTGAATAAGGAAGTTCTTAAGAGTCGTTTCGCGTGCTCACGAACAAACAATGGAGACTCGTATATGTACTCAACCATGTTTTCGTCCAACAAAACCTCATTTTCCCGTCCGGTTTGCTGAACGTGGCGGTTTCTCATTGAACCCTTCAAATCAAAGATCCTAGTCATTTTACGGTTGTAAAACAGATTTTCCATGACAATCAAATTCATTTTGAATACCTTGTTTGTTTCAGGGTTTTTAATGTGGATTTCGTAAAGTCCAAAAATCTTTGCCAAAACGGTTGGCAAATCATGAAAAAATGCTTGCGCCATGTATTCAAAGTATGAAGGAGCAAACTTCAGAAAAGCATCAAGCTCCGTAGGCGACAGCTGTTTCACTACAAGTCTGTCATCTAGCGTCTTGAGAAAGGCTGATCCAGATTTCCCGCCGCTGGAGTCCCATTTAACGCATCTCGCCAAAGATTGTATGTAGTTTACGTCGCACCCACATTGTCTCCGGAATGCTTCGAACTGCTCATAATAAAACACTTTGCACGATAAACTAGCAGTCCCTTCCTGAAACTGATATTTCAAGTGGGTACCAGTTTTCTTGAGCATCCACTGCTCCAGTTCGGAAGATCCAACTCCTCTGAAATTAACGTGCCGAGGAAACCCCTCGGCAGACGGCGGAGAGGTAAAAGCAGACACTTTTTTGCGGCACCTTTCAAGGTAATCTGGGGTACTGAGGCAAAATGCAATCAAAGAGCTAGGCTCATCCTCTCTAAAAATGACATCAGAGTTCGCAAAAATATGCTCCGTGTGGCCCAGTGGGTACTTCAACGGGTTCCACCCAGTAGCGGACCGATCTGCCCAGAAATTTGCTATAGTTTGCATTAGTGTTTGCTTTTCCGCAGTGGAAGTGTTAGTAGAACCAGCATTATGGCTAATTGTATTTTCCCCAGACGCCATTGAACTAGCCTCTTCCTTAGACGCCTCATTTCTTAAAACCCTCTTGTCCTCTCCATCACTGTTTTTACTGCTTTCTTGATTTTGAGTAGCCAGTGACAAGTCTTTCTCCTTCTTTTCATTGGTAGTTGTTGGGTGCAGCTCGTGATCATCCTCGTTATCATCAAAAACTTCAACAGTGGGCTCTATGCTTTTAACAGGCACTGCTCTAGATTGCCTTTCAGCAAGGAGCTTTCGCTCTTTCGCTCTTTCTTCTTCAAATTGAGCTGAAAGCTGCTCAAAGTGCTTAGCTAATGCTGAGACTTTGTTGCGGGGTATATCTTTGACTGAAGAAGACGAAAGCAAATGCTCCTGAAGCTCCTTTGCAGGAGTACCAAATGTTTGGCTTCTTGTTCTAGTTGGAGTTATAGCTTCAATATGCGCAGAAATTTTCGATGCTGGTGGAGGCATTTTTTTCAAGGCCTCTTCTGACAGTTCTTGCTGGGAAGCTTGGGGCTTCAGAGCCTCATCTATAAGGGTAATTGGCTTAGTCGAAACAGAACTCAAAAGCCGCATCTTTTTGGGACTTGGCGAGCGTGAGGTTAGCCCACTTTTAGACTGCGGAGAAAGCAAAGGCGAGCTGGGCCCAGAAAGTACTGGCACCAAAGCTTGATCTTTCTCGCCATGAGTGGTTTCTACCTTCTCCACAGCTAAAGGCGCTGACTTAGCCAAATTATCTTTCGAGCTGTCCTCATTTTGCGCGAGCTGAGTCTCAACCGCTGAAACAATGTTAGTTCAAGTAAATTTAAAAAAAAAAAAAAAGGGAAAAAAATTCTTTGGCACATACGTTTCTTCTCATCAAGCTGTTTGAGTGACTCTTCCTCGGGTTCCTTGAGCCGAGCCTTTTTCTTCTCTTTGGCTGCAAATGGATCCCCCTGCTCGACAGAGGGACTAGGTAACACAGAAACACCACCGCTTTTGGTTTCATCATCAGCAGAAAATATTTTCTTCAGCTGCTGGGTAGTTATCCTAGTAATATCTCTTTCTGAAGGGAAAAAGTTGTTTTCGAAGTCTGCAAAATCCGAGTCCCAACGGACTACATAGTCTTGCATTGAGCCTACAACCCTGTTGAGTGACAAAATATCAGTAGCTCTTGACTTCACATAAAAATGCTCCAGCTTTTTCGAGATTTCGCTACGCTCAAGAATAGAACGCTCAATTAATTCAGCCAAGCTCTGCTTACAATCCTCAACTTTTTCGGCACTAACGCTATCAATCAAAATCTTATCCAATCGATCTGAAACGCTGTCGTAGAACAAACCAACCTTGGTTTTAATGCTCTGATAGCTTTGAAACTTTGAGCGTATCAAAGATTCAACTGTCCAGCTGATTTTAGGCTTAGGAGCTACAACTTCCAGCAAATTCACAGAGTCATACTCAAATCGAATTGCTAAATTGTGAAACCCAAAATATCGTATGTGGTCTCGGTAGATGTTATGAGTGCACATACCTGCTCTCAGAGACAGTGGGGTGCTCCAGAAAGATAGCTCAAGATACTTACCAAATGAGTATTTCCAAGTGGAGGCAGACATAGGGAGCACTGGCATCACGTTACTACACTGCTTACAGTAGCTCCACATCAATATCGTGTTTTCCAGCCCAGGCAGCCGGCACTGGAAATTCTCGACAATAACGCTGACCCTTCCTTGGCCGTGGACATAAAATCTATAATGTCCCTGCAAAGTGCTTCCACAACCATCGGGGCACATGTCGGCAGCAGTCAGTGTGACGTGCTCGACGAACTGACCTAACGTCATATCACTGTCACTATAAAAATCCATTCCCAGTAATTCTGGACCAATGCAGGGAGTGGCTGTCTCTTTGCACACAAGGGAAAACAAAGCAGTGAGATTCTGATGACTTCCGGGGCTAAACATGCCAGGCGACTGTGCATAAAATAGCTCCCATTGCCGTTTCTGCGAGGACCATTGCTCATGAAGACTATCCAGTCGTTCGCGGTTAACAGTCATTATAATATTCTTCACCACGTACATGTTGATTTTTGGCAGAAGCTGATTGCGACTGTGTTCCAAACCAAGTATTTTGTAAGCCATCTCTTTGATCACTCTATACTCCCGCTTTTTGACCAGCTTCTTTGCTTCCTTAGGCGCATCTCCTGCATCCAATTTCTCAACGTGGCTTTCTGAAGGTTTCTCCGGCTCTTCTTCGGTTGCCTTTTCCTTTTTAGTCTCTTCAGCAGTATCGTCATCATCCAGCAAAAGCTCTTCATCGATTTTGGCTTGACTTTCGGTCTCATGAACAAGCTGGTCCTCTAACTCTCGCGCACCCTTCAGCAAAAATGGAGTCCCAAACTCAACAAATGGAGAAGAGGACATAACTTTGCCAGCTTGAGATTTCAAAAAACCATAGAAATACCCCTTATCATCATCTGCAGCAGGCTCGGGTGTCTCAGCATTTGTTTCCTTCGGTGCCGTATCTGTGGCAGGTATTAGAACAAATTGGTCGCGCATCAAAGAAGTTTCCAGCTTAAGATTGAACGAAACATACGCTAAAAACTCCACAATCAGCTTGACATTAGCCAAAGTTTCCATATCCGCGCCTCGTAAAATTATAGTGCACCCTATCTCGGGAGGTACTCCAGAAAATACAAGAAAGCTTCGAACAGCATCATTGTACACATACTGTCGCGTCTCAAACAACTCACACGTACCTAATCTCGGATTAGTAGCCAGCCTATCAATAGAGCTAATGATATCTGCGTTAGTGTATCTTGCAACCCTATCAATAATTGTATGCTTAACATAGGGTACGACAGCTATCCCTCGCTGTGCCAACAAGTCCAAAGCTAATCCACTAATAAATTCTTTGGCCAAGATCAATGTCGGGCCCAATGCAGCTATTCTTTTGACTAGTTTTTTCAGATACTCAGATTCTTGCGCCAAAACTGGTTCCAAGCTCAAATAGTGGTTTGTCGCTCTACCATACTCGATTCGGAAAGTTATCAGCAGTATTTTGGGATTTGCTATTTTCGTAGGCATTGACTTCAGAGCCAAAGACTTGGAAAATATTATGCCGTCAAGATAGCAGGTATCTTTACACGATCCACCAGGAATTCGTTTAAACTTCAC
This sequence comes from Groenewaldozyma salmanticensis, assembly GCA_003708315.3. Lineage (NCBI taxonomy): Eukaryota > Fungi > Ascomycota > Dipodascomycetes > Dipodascales > Trichomonascaceae > Groenewaldozyma > Groenewaldozyma salmanticensis. The sequence continues at coordinate 175,773 of PPNW03000009.1, forward strand.
ATACTGTCGAATATCAATCCCATTACCATCATCAACTTTAGAGTCCAGATCAACTCCCTTAAGACAAGTCAGCAAAGGTTTCAGTAGGGGAGAATGCCACTTTCGGGGCAAATTGTTTTCATCCAATAGTTGAGCCAAAAACTTTTCTATATGATTCAAACTGGCCTTATTTAGATCCACAGTTCCATTAGAAGGTACCGTTGAGGAATCGTTTGATGATTTCAACGGTGTGGATACTATCGCTGCAACTCTGCCGCTCACATCCCTCGTACCCAGCCTTGATCTAGAACGTCTATTCTTTTTATTACCAGGAATCAGTTGACTGGAATTACCCACATTACCACCACTATTCGCCATATTGTTGGAAGCGCCGCTGCTCGTCATGACATTGCTATAGCTGCTTGCATTCACACTTTTCCTTCGTCGTCCTATACCCATCAGTCCTTGTCTCACTTGGGACTGATCCAAAGATTTTGCAGTATCGCTTCTAGGACGCCTGAACCCCGAGTTGGGAGTAGAAGGTAGCTCGCCATGGCCTGACAAATCTTCATTGCTACTGGAGACACCACTCCCATTTCCGCTCCCTCCAGCACTTCCATCACCCTCACCTGCATTTGTAACGGCGTTACTGCCACCGGATATATCAGACCCATTTTCCGCAGCATTTAAAGCTGCAAATAGACTCATTGCATGTTCGTCTTCCTCCTCATCACTGTCTGCAATAGCAGAGCTATCTGAGACTCTTGCATGCATGGCGTCATCAGTATAAAACCTATGCCCGGATGTATCAAGTGCTGGGTTCGGCGTTGCTGGTGCCTGTAAAAGCTGATTGTTGCTCCCAGATATAGGAGAGACATTTGTAGGTGCGCTGCTATTGTCCACCACAGTGCTTAGACTCAGACCGTTAGCTCGAAGTTTCGATAGCTGGTTGGAAATAGCTGGTCTTTGCAGTTGCGGCTCACTCTGGGTATTGTTACTGTTATACTGAGGTGGGGCAATCTCCACGGACTCGCCGGTACGAGTTGCTGGAATAGCCATCATAGGAGTAGGCTGCGGAGCATTGTTAAACAAGATTTGGATGCCCGACGGCTCTGTGCTGTCAGAAAAGTCGAAAGGTTTCATTGATGGCGTTAAAAGCCCTGTTTGTGATACCGTGTTACCAGGCCCGCTGGTCACTTTGATTACCGGAGATACTGGTGTCTCCGTAGTATCATCGTCATCCTCAGAGGAGAACTGATAGTTGTCCAGTAACTCCAAACAGTTTCTGCAAGTTCGCAGTTTCCCATTATGATGAAATTTGTGGCCTGGAATCAGCGATGTGCACCCCGAACAAAAGATCTGACCACATATCCTGCAATGGTGCTTTCTTCTCCAGGTAGTGAAAGGCTTTCCACAACTGTAGCACTCAGTAGCATTTTCGTCTTTCATCCAGAAATCTTTGCTTAATCCACCTAGTTTTACAGTACCACTTTCATTATTGCTGGTAGTACTGTTGTTATTACTGCTGCTCCGGTTACTACGGCCTCCACTCACATCCCTAACTTCCCGGCCTGTTGCATCCTCGTTTATTGGGACTACAGCACTCGAAACTATACTCTCAGTATCACTCAGGTCATCTCTATCAGCAGTTGGAAACCCAGGTAAATGATTCATCGGACTCATCATCATAGAATAAGAGGACGTCATGCTGGCCGACCTTGATAACCGAGCACGCGACCTGCTATTCCCGCCAGTAACAGTAGCACCATGTTCTCCGTCGTTATGTCTTATACCAGGGATAGAGTCGGATAAATTATTAGTCAACAGTGAGTTATTCCCTGTTGGTGAGCCAGCATAATCAAAGTTGTCATCTTGGCCCTGCAGTATTGGAGTAAGCAGTGCTTTCGAATTAGAATTTGTGGCAGTATTAATGGGTATTCCTGAAGAAACTCCAGAGATTGTTGGTGAGCTTCTTGTGTTCAAAGGCAAACCAGGTATATACTTTGTATTTGGGCCCATACTCTGGCTCTCTTCAGCGGCGGTGTTGCCAACCATAAGCAGCGGCGTGGTATTTTTATAAGCGTCACTACCACTGACTTCTGTTGCGGGAGGTGCAGAAATGAGTGATCCTACAGATCTAATGCCTCCGCCTGTAGTATCAGCACTTCTGCCTAACCTGGTGAAGGTCGCTCCACTCTCAGCTTCTCTACTGTTTGCATTCATTGGCCCAGTGGTGCCATCAGCGCCTTCAGTGCCGTTAGTGCCCGACACTGATCTAGGAAGAACATTATTCATAACCGAGGTAGCTGCGGACTTCATTTTGCTGTATAAGTTTGGTATCTTGGCTGAGTCAACCGGAGAGTCCGCAAACCCTTCTGTGGGGAATGAGGTAAAACCTATAGGCCCTAACGACTTGGACAAGCTCGCTGGCTTTTGCGTTACAGAGGATGAGGTCGAAGACGCGGCTGATGGGTTCCGCAGTGATTGCGACCCCGGAGAGCCTGCATTATTCCTCGTATATGACAGCTTAGAGCTGTCTAAGGGTCTCAGCATATTATATCCGCTTACCGACCGATAACACTAAGCTGTCGTCGTTTATGGGGTATTCATCAGTTAACTTTTGCCTGTTTGTATTGATCAAGCTACAGCTATAGCATGTGCTGAGTATAATTATGATCGCGGTGATCATATTGTATATCAAGACACCGTTTGTGATTACGTGCGTGTTGATCATCTCTCCGGCAACATTATCTGAAATTTCACTTTGATTAATTTACACGCGCACAATTAGTTTGGGTGAATATATGCTGGCGAAGCTATGTTTTTGTTGGGAATAGTGATTTCTTGGTTCCTTTTCATTGCAAAAGTAGCAAGTTATCAGAAGCTAAGTGCATCTCAAACTCGCCAACTGCTCAAAGGTTCCGAGAACATTGTCGGTACTAACCTTGATCCTCAAAATGCAGAGGGATACCTGAACCCAATTTTGAAAATCAGAACTCCCGGAAGTCAAGGGTCAAAAGATGTTCAGTCTCACTTTAAAGGGTTTTTTGAGAAACTTGCGGGCGAATCTGAGCTTGACGATTGGGAGCTAGAGTTTGATACGTTCTATAGCGATACACCATTAGAGAAAGACGTTGAGTTTACAAATATTATTGCGACTCGGGACCCGCCCAGTGCAGGTGACGTCTCCTCTCGTATAGTTATTGCTGCTCACTACGACTCCAAAATTGAGCCTGAAGGGTTTATTGGAGCAATTGACTCTGCTGTACCGTGTGCTATAATCATGCAGGCGGTTTCAACAATTGATAGCTTATTAACAAAGAAATGGCAAGCTCAAGAAGATAGCTCGGAAAGTGACTCTTCACGCTTTCCTATTGGTCTTCAAATAATATTCTTTGATGGAGAGGAGGCTTTCGAGAAATGGTCCAACACAGATTCGATATACGGGGCAAGACATTTGGCTTCCAAGCTAGAATCCATGCCCATAGTTGCATTAGACAAGCCACGGATGAATGAGCTTAAACGCATGGAATCTATGGTTTTGCTAGACTTAATTGGATCTAAAGACTTGCTGATTCCCAGTTTCTTCAGGGAAACAGACTCATTGCATAAAGCGCTCAGAAGAATAGATGAGAGGCTGGACAGGTTGGGTATAACAAAACGTAACAGTAAGTCACAGTCGTTTTTCTCTCCAAAGGAAATGTTCCATCTTGGCGGGTTATATGGTGACGACCATATGCCATTTTTTCAGCGTGGAATCCCAGTGTTGCATTTGATTCCCTCCAATTTTCCACCGGTGTGGCATAAAATCACTGACGATGCCGACCACTTGGATCCGGATACAGTTTACGATTTCACATTAATAACAACCGTGTTTTTAGCCGAGTACTTAGAGCTCGGTGATAGCATAATGCCTTTCACAAGGTCTTACTTATAACTAGAAGCTATTTATCATATTATTTATTTTTATCTCTCTTTTGCGTTTCATTATGATTTGTCAAATCTCTCTGCCTTTACTGCCTTTAGCATGCCTAAAGAATTTCATACCCATCCAAGAAAACACACACCAGATCCATAATATTATAGTCAGCAGTACTATAAGGGCAGGATAATAATGCTTGATAGGATAACCTGTAGCATCTTCGAATTCTGAATTAGTGTAAACGATGCTTCCTTCTTCAGACTTGTAATGGCCGGTGCCGTCAATAATTACAATCTTTTCTGTCTTGCTTATCCATGGATCAAGTATTCCAAACAGTAACCCACCACATACCAGCGTGAGAGTCCAGGTAATTAGAATTATTGCCTCTCCCCAAAACTTGAGCTGGGACGGGCTTATTATATTGGTCTTGTAACCCTCCGGAAATACGTTCTCCAAGTCAGTGAACCCGGTGGTACGCCCTTTAAATGGAGATGGCCGACGCCGTATAGGATCGGACATCATACCTCGACCGGAAGGACCCAGTTTCTTAAAGTCCGGTAGGACTAATACCGGGGATTGGGCTCCTTGGGTACGCAGATCCTCGAAGTGAAGCGAGCTGTTATTAGGAAAGTTGTTACGGCCGTCATTGTCAGGAGCCTTTGTAATAAATATGGGTTGCTTGTGATCTTTTGTGATATCGTCACCACTGAGCAAGGGGACATCTACCTCCGAAAAGGCAGTTGAATCATCTCCAATACTGATAATTTTTGAGATCAAATGCCCTTCGAAATATTTTGGTGTACGGCTCCTTATGACTTCCGAATGCCCATTGAGGGACCCGGGGAAATAAGCCAGTAAGTTGTTCAGTGGCTCGTATATGTTCGAACCTGGAGATACCATGAAAGGGTGAAAATCCACCAGGTGTAGTAATGATACAGTTGGATCACCTAAAACTGTCTTGGAATTTGAAATCCAAGAAAAATCCTGCAAGCATGACAGCCTCAGACACACTGGTAACGAAAGCTGACTGAAATTATCTAGGAGCTCAAGAAGAGATGACTCTTTGAGCGGATAATCTAACGTTGTCAAATCCAGTTCAATCCCGCTGAATTTTTCCCAATGAGGGTCAAATGCATCTTCATCAATAGCGTTGCTGCTCCGACTGCCTTTGGCGTGACCGTTACCATTAAGGCGACTGGCATTTCCATTGAGAGCCAAACTAGATTTCTTCTTATAGCTGGCCTTGAGAGTCCATGAGTAGTTAATACAATTTAGTCTGAGGTATACGTAGGCTCCTAGTTTTCTCGCTTGTGTCAGAATCTTGCGCCAGTATGATATACTGATTCGGCTATCATAAGGTAAAGGCTCGGTGAATAACAAAGTACCTAGCGATATCTCCTCCATATACCGCTTAGAATCAATCATTATACGTCCTAAATGCTGGAAGAAGTGTAGAGACTCGCATAAAAGACGGTTTGGCAGTTGTATATGTGCATGTAAGGTCAGACGTACTGTCTTGGCCGCTGTTGGTGATGGTCGTTGTGAAGATTACACTTGCACGCGTGCGGCGAAACCTCGAAAATCCTACAACTAGTAAGATCAAAAATCCCACTCAATAAATTCACATCCACCAAGCCAAGCTATGCATGTATACTCAACGCATCCGTAAGGGAGTATATTAGACAGAAGAGAATACTTGAGTGATGTCTTTTTCTAACACTCTCTTCAATGTTGCCAATACTCCGTTGGTTTATGAAAACAATGGGTTGCTAGACGAGGCCTTCCAAGTACTTCCTTTGGACCTCTACGAGAAAGCAGACTTGCGAAAGCAAGAGGAGCTGTCGGGTGTTGACCAGCAAGAAGAATGGGGATTAGAAGACTACGTTATTATGGAACTGTTAAGATGGTTTAAACAGGAGTTCTTCAAGTGGGTTAACAATGCCCCCTGCGAAAAATGTGGGTCTTCCGAAACCAGCGCTCGCGGTGGTGTTGCTCCGAGTTTATCAGAGAGGAGGGATGGAGCTGGAGTGACTGAAATGTATCAATGTTCGAAATGTCAGTCTGTCACACGATTTCCTCGATACAACCACCCCAAAAAGCTGTTGTATACACGTAGTGGTCGGTGTGGCGAGTGGGCCAACTGTTTCACGTTGTTATGTAGGGCTGCTGGTGCAGAGGTCAGATATATTTGGAACTCTGAGGATCATGTATGGACAGAAGTGTATTCGAAGACGCAGGAAAGGTGGATCCATGTTGACTCCTGCGAGGAAGCTTGGGACAAGCCCTCACTGTATGAGAAAGGGTGGGGTAAGCGGATGGCATACTGCATAGCCTTCTCTAACACAGGGGCTACTGACGTAACCAAGAAGTACGTGCAAGATCCTCAAAAGGCTCTGCCCAGGGACAAAATAAGCGAAACAGACTTGAGAAACGTTTTGAGCACAATAACGTCCATGAGAAGGTCTCATATGTCTCCACAAGAAAAATCAGATCTTGAGGAAAGAGATATGATTGAGCAGGCTCAGATTGACTCTTTATGTGTTGAAGAAATCCCGACATCAGCAGCTTCTGCTGTCGGTCCACGAGAGAGTGGATCCGCTGAGTGGACGAAATCTAGAGGAGAAGACGGAAACTAAGCATTTTACACGGTTCCATTTATTTATTAGGTATTTTTTTGATGCGCCCAAAGCATCATTTAGGTGATTGTCGGAATTAGCCTTGACTTTCAAACTAAAACAGAGTAGGACCACCAACTCGCATTTCTATAGAATTAAAATATTTATTCTCGGATCTCGATATCATTTGTGGATAGTGGAAACTGGTGTTTTTTGTTTGGGTATTAAGTTATCTTATATTTTTTGGCTGGGGAAAGCTGCCAACATTGCACTACGGTGCGAGGTTGCGGAGAATGTTGGACTCGACTTTATTGTCATAGCAGAAGAATTATATTGGTGAACTAGAATAGCTAGCAAAATGTATGTACGACCAGAGCTCTGGTTTAGGCCTAAGGCTCAATAGATTTTCATCATCATCATTATAAGTCCGGTAGTTAGCCAGTTCAAGCTTGTTGAACCTTCGCTGAGATTGTTATGTAATCAAGATTGCAAGACATTTAAGGTTCTTGTGGTTCCTAACAAAGCTAAGATTATAGTTCTACGGCAAGTTTGCTAAGCCAACCACCCCGTATATTCGACATTCACGCTGTGACTACAGTGCGACCTTTTGCTATCAGCGCACGCACTACTCATTTACGTATACTGTGCGCACCTAGATTTTTATGGCTATTTTAGTTTGAAATTGTTTGACATGCTGTTACCAAAAGTTAGCACGCCAGCTGTAATATCAGCGTTGGCATGCTATCTTTCTTTTGATTGCATTCTAGCTGTTTCTGCTACCGCTGGCGGCCAGAATATTGGCAAGTTGCCATCAGAACTTGAACAGAATGGAAGAAGCGTCTCACTTCCGTTAGATGGGTTTTCTGAGCTGTCAGACACTTCAGACATTCCAGACCGAGGAATTTTGATAAAGAGCCACATGCTTTTCCCCGGAAATAAAGGCGGAGGCAACAAAAAGGATGAGTGTCCTCCCTGTTTTAATTGTATGCTGCCAGCGTTCAGCTGCCAACAGTTTGCCACTTGCAACAAGTACAACGGAAGATGCGACTGTCCTGCTGGGTTTGGTGGAGATGACTGCTCAGAGCCTGTATGTGGAGGCTTATCATATGGATCGGATAGGCCAGTGAGAAATGGAACAACTTGCGAGTGCGGTGATGGCTGGGGAGGAATCAACTGTAACATGTGTACAAAGGATAGCGTATGCGATACATTCATGCCTGGGGATGAGCTAGGAACTTGCTATACAGGCGGAGTACTAGTGAATCAAAATCATCAAATGTGTAACGTAACAAACCGGAAAATCTTGGATATCTTAGGTGATAAAATTCCCCAAGTTACATTTTCTTGCAATCGTACTGCGGGTGAGTGCAATTTCCAATTCTGGGTAGATCAAAGGGAGTCGTTTTTCTGCGGTTTGCATAACTGCGAAGTGGAATCTAGTACGACAGGCTCGACTAACTCCACGAAATATCATTGCCCAGATATTAGTTGCAGTTGTGTTCCTGATAGAATGCTCTGTGGCGAAGAAGGCTCCATTGATATTTCAGATTTTCTAACTGAGACCATAAAAGGCCCTGGTGACTTCAACTGTGATTTAGGTTCGGGTCATTGCACATTTTCAGAGCCTTCAATGAATGATTTGATCAAGAGCGTTTTTGGAGATCCTCAAATTACTCTTGATTGTCTTTCATCTGAATGCCTTCATTATACCGAGCTTCCAGATTACCACTTACCTGAAAAGGAAGAAACTAGTACGTTGTTTTTTGTCTCTGCCTTAGGAGCAGCAATATTGGTCTTGGGGGCAGGAGGATTCGTTATGAAATACTTTGTTCGTTTGAGTCAGTCTCACGAAGACTATGCGCCACTGTCAAGTATACCCGGTAATGATACCTCCAAGTTGTTGGCAGACCATCAACCAGTCTCTTTGGAGTTCAAAGATGTAATGTATGTGGACAACGGTAAGCAAATTTTAGAGGGTGCCAGTGGCGTTGTCAAAAACGGTCAGGTCATGGCTATTATGGGTGGATCCGGTGCTGGTAAAACCACATTACTGGACATCTTAGCACGTAAGACCAAGAGAGGGAAAGTTTCTGGAGAGATTTTTGTGAATGGTCAGACTGTTACCAAAAGTCAATACAGCAGAGTGGTGGGGTTTGTTGACCAGGACGATTGCTTGATGCCTACTTTGACAGTGTTTGAGACTATTGCAACCAGTGCATTACTTAGATTACCGAAAACTATGACTAGAGAGTCTAAGATCATGAGGGCTCTGGAGACCATGAACGAGCTGGGGATTATGTCAATTAAGGATCGATTGATTGGTAATGAGACTACTCGAGGAATCTCAGGTGGTGAGAAACGAAGAGTAGCCATTGCTTGCGAGCTGGTTACCTCACCTTCGATATTGTTTTTGGATGAGCCTACTTCTGGCTTAGATTCATTCAATGCGTTCAACGTGGTTGATTCTCTAGTCCAATTGGCTAGGGATTACAATCGAACTGTTGTTTTTTCGATTCATCAACCTCGCTCTAACATTGTAGCATTGTTTGATCAACTGGTGCTTTTAGCAGGAGGTAGGATGGTCTATTCTGGGCCTCAGATTCAAGTTAACGAGTTCTTGTCAAGTATTGGATACCCATGCCCTAGTGGGTTCAATGTAGCTGATTATATGGTTGATTTGACTATGGATGTTGAGGACTACGATCATCCAAACGAGAATAGCTATCGGGATGAGCCTACTGGAACTGAGGATGGAACTGAAGAGTCACATGTTCATGATATCGTCATTGACGACACTGGAATTATAGATTCCACGCACGAGTGGGAACATCTGGCAGCCCATAGGCAGTCATTGGATTCCGGGCCGCATTCTATTTCTACAGTGCGGAAGCCATCATTAACTTTGAACAGAAAAATTTCTGTGGATCGACTAGTAGAACTTTTCAAGCTCAGTCGCTGGCACGACTCCATAGTTGAGGAAATCTCAGATTTACATGATGCGGGTAGAGATACACCCATTGCAATTGGTGGGTATAAAAGGATAAGTGGGTTTGAGCAATTCAGAATCCTATCAGGCAGGTCATTCAAGAATCTTTATAGAAACCCTATGCTTTTGTTTACGCACTATGTCATTTCGGTATTACTGGGTGTGTTTTGTGGAGGGCTTTACTTTGACGTTTCCAATGATATTTCCGGATTCCAGAATAGGCTGGGTTTGTTTTTCTTTTTGCTCGCGCTTTTTGGATTTTCAACATTAACTACTTTGAACTTATTTGCCGAAGAGCGGCTTATTATTGTCAGAGAGCGGGCAAAGGGGTACTACAATGCTTTCGCGTACTATTGCTCGAAGGTTTTGTTCGACATTGTCCCTTTACGAGTATTCCCGCCGTTACTTCTGGGACTTATCATTTACCCACTAGTTGGGCTCGCTACCGATGACCATTCTTTCTGGAAGTTCTTGCTTATCTTGGTGCTATTTAACTTGACAGCTGCATCAATATGTCTCATTATTGGAATTCTTATCTCTGATAGCGGTGTTGCCAATTTGGTGGGATCGCTAGTGATGCTATTCAGCTTGTTGTTTGCGGGATTATTCTTGAACCAAGATTCGATGCCCAGCGGTACTATCTGGTTCAAGTACATATCTATCTTCCATTATGCATATGAAGCCCTGGCTGTCAATGAGGTCAAGTACCTGACATTGACGGAAACGAAATTTGGACTCAAAATCGAAGTCCCAGGTGCCACCATTTTGAGCACTTTCGGGTTTGATTCTGGAGCGCTGTGGGCAGATATAGGAGGGCTAGGTGTAATCTTTGTGATTTTTTTGGTAATGGCATATATAGCGATGCACTTCGTGCTTGTAGAGAGAAGGTGATAGAACTCATTCCTAAGGTAGTATTAATAATAGTAATATATTTGATATGTATACACGACTTTTGTTTTCCAATTTTAGGTGATCTCAGCCTAGTCTTGGCCATGGCAACGGGGCATGCTAGCTTTTGGTAGACAAAAAGCAAGGGATGCCGTCATTTTGTGAGAATCTGGAAATTATAATTACTGTCTCACTTACCACGCTGAGATCCCACATGGGCATCCAGGGACAGAGATAATATGTGATATTTTCTTACATGCAGGAGGTTTCTGCCGGTGCCAATGATCGCATGCGAACAGCACTGGGCCATATTCGATCATGAAAAGCTCGTGTATATACGTACAAGGCTAGTTAGCTATATCTAGATATTAAGGCGGTGCGGATCTTTGTAGATTGATTAACGATGAATCGATTTGACACTTTGTCAGAAGACTCAAAGATCTGAAAGATGAAAACCCTGGAGGCTTTTGGGGTGGACCCAGGAGACAAAGGAAACCGAAAATATATATACCAAGATGGACTAGTTCGAAGTAATTATATATGTATAGCTTTCAGATGGGCGCTTCCATGAGCTTTTTGGCACATTGTGCGGACTTTGCGGCAGAACACCATAAGCACCAACATGATAGGCAAAAACGCTAGCACTTACCTAAAGTTCGAGATACAGCTTTCCACTTGTGAAAAGCATCACCCATCGAAATGATTATAGAAGCAAGCCTTCGGTGAGCAGAATCGGTGGTGGGCACGTACATCTGAAAACTTCAGATCTCTTGACTTGAACTTGGGCTCCAAAAGCCCGTTCGTTTTTCTGCCTCTTTTCGCTTTTTCTTTTGAGGAATCTGATTAGAAGAGCTGAACGGACATGATAGTTACTTCAGTGATATCAGATTGTTCTTTTTAGTGGAACTGACGTAAATGGCAATTCTTCTTCCGAATATTGTGTCCTGATCTCTAACGGCTCTCTGTTTATGGTAGCTTGGAATGATGATGATGATGTACGTGACGACCAAAGCAATTAGCTCTGGCTTTATGTAATACGGGCCTGCGTGTCGTCAGCCTATTTTCAAGGTCGTTCCCGCCAGAGGGGCTTAGGCAGATTTGGCAATTCTGAAGAGAGTTTCGAAAAGCCAACTTCTCTTCAACTTGCCCGTCTGCCGAAAAGAGCTGAAACACAATCGACACTAGATCATAACTTATATTTATCATCATCAGACATTGGTGCTCCAGCCCAGCAACTTGCCTAATGCATTTAGATGCTCGACGCCTATAATGCTGTAGAAGATACTGCGCTGTAGCTTCTTGATCGCTGCGGGCTTTCGCTTGTTGAACCCAGCACTTTTGTGTATTCTGTTGAGCCAGATCAGGGCCAATTTTAGCTATCTCAATTCAAGACTAAAGCGACTATAGAGAGTGTACAGCACATAAACGAAGGTGCACATATATATAGCTTACATCAGTAGTAGTATGCGAGCGTAGAAAGCACAGTCGTATATGTGATCACAGCCTGATTTTATATATCTACAGCGCTATTCCTATATTCTACCATCTTTATCTTCTTGTTCTTTTTTTATCACTTTTTCTTAGATCTTGGTTTCTCTGTTTCTCACTTTCTGAGTTTACTCTTTTTGTTCTAGCCGGCTAGCTAATCTGCATTTTCTGCTACCTTTTGTCGGGCCAAATTTGATTTTCAAACGGAGTATTTTATCGCTGTGAGCAGAAACTGTTGTAATATATACCGATCTCACACACAAAAGAACTCAGACACAGACCCGTATAAGCGTTTTGAGCCTTGTGAGCCCCACTAGTCCTCTTTCTCCCTTTCCCACACACACAACCTTTTCTTTCAACCTGTGGAAATTTCAACACTAACTTATATATTTCTGATACCAGCTTGATATTTCTTGCGCCTTATTGACACACTCCACACTAATACTACTGCAGCAAGAGGGACTCGTACGCGCGCAAGAGAGATTTAAAATAGGTTTATACAAATGAGTTCAGCTGTGCCAATAGACATTTCTTACCAGAGCTCACAGTTCGGAGGCTCCGGGCAAGCGCCACAACGGTTCAGGAGGGAATCGATGGCCCATTCTCAAGGTATGGGCGGTATCTCATGGGGAGGAGTCTCTATCGGCTCATGGCTTAAGGACGAGTAAGTATATTGTTTGATTGTGCTTTTTTTCTAATCCTCTTTCTTTCTGTTCTTTCTTGATTCCAATCGCTCTCTTTTTTTCTGCAGATGCTGCACATTTGAAGAACTACAGTGTCCTTCCGGTGTACGGGCTACTTAATTTCTAGCTCTTGGGGTTTCAGTCGCAAACGATCTCCTTATGGATGGCGTTCACTGGCTGAAACTTTTGGTCTGGCCATCTTTTTATTTTGGCCACTGGGGTGAATCTCAAATCTCACACTGACAAATTCATTACCACATATCTTATTACTAAGACCTCAGCAACACTTACAAATTTTTTTTCCCTGGCTCTTGTGAAATTGCGTCTCGCCGTTCGCCACAGAGCGTCTAGATTCAAAAAGGCTTTGGATTAGGGACGGCAAACTGTGGCTTTCATAATTTCGTTGTTTGCTGATTCAAAGAAAGTTTAAGGGGGCTCTTTCCATCACATACACACTTGCTCACGTTGACACACACCCACACACACACAGATATCTCGCCTACTTAGGAGTGGTTAGTTTTCAACAGCTCGCTTACTTTCCCGAAGCTCAAATTAATTGGTTTTGCGACATTACCCAACTTTTGTTTCTCAGAACTGTGGAGAGTGGGGGGGCTTTTTAATAATTTTGTTGATTTCTATGTTTTTTCCGAACCAGATCAGGGAGAAAGTTTCGTCTTCGCTCTCGGGTTCCAAACATTATTCTGTTTCATCTTTTTCTGTCGGAGGATCGCTTAACTTTGATATCTATCAGCTCGTATTTACTCGGTACTGTCTCAAAGTGGGAAAAGGGGGGGTCGACTGACGGAGCTCAATAAGTTCTCAGCCGTTGTGTTTCAGAAACCCAATGTGTGATGAATAGATAGCCGGCGGAAATTAGAGGGACTCTGAAAGTGTATACACCAGGATGTGCAGACTCCTGGCTGCTGTACATGATTACGCTTTTGTTCTTTTTTGTCCCATTCAGGTAGTGGCCCATTTTAGCGTTCTATCTTGCGTCAAACTTTAAATCTGATCGACACGAAGATTTCACCTTTGCAAAATGTTGAGAGTGTGTATAGTATACCATATGCCGTATGTGGGTGTCGGGCGTCTGGGTGGGTGCTGATAACTCACTTGTCAGTTTTAGGATGGGCGTGCTGCTGGGGGATGTGGCTGGGTGTGGGTTGGATATTATGGAGACGAGGCTTCTATCAAACTTTTTTTATCGGTGGTGGTTGACGTGTGTGTGTGCATACTTGTACCCCTCCCGCAGATACCACTCCTCCTTTTTTGCTCTACTTTCAATCCTGAAAACTATACAAATGAGGGTATATTCAGATTCATGAAATGGAGTAGCATAAAAAGAAAGAAAAAAATAGCTTCTTCCTTCCTCAGCTTCCTCACGTGCGAGTTCCATATTATTTTTGACAACGTCTATCACCAGAAAATGATTGGAATCGTCTGCATTTTTGAACTTTCTTCCTTCTTCTACTTTTCCCTGAGCCTGAAGAAAATGATTCTTCCCAATTCTTATATCTTCACCTCTCCTTTTTGACATTTACCTTCAGTTCTAACCACAATTTAGAGTAATGATGAACAATGCGCTACCTTTGCAACAGCAGCAGTATCAGCAAATGCAGCATGGACATTTGCAGCAGCAACATCTACACCAACACCCGCACCAACATCAACAGCAGCAGCAAATGCAACAAATGCAACAGCAACAATTACAACAGCCACAGCTGGGTACGGGATTTTCGCCAATAAACTCCACCTCTTATTTGCCAAACTTGGAAGCTAATTTCTGTCGCGACTATTCTTGCTGTGGCCAAATACTTCCTACCTTACATGATTTATTACGACACTACGAGGAAGCTCATATTGCTCCTTCTCCACCTGCAGAACCACCAATAATGCGAAGGATGCAATCTTTAGAAGCTGTATCTACAAATGAAGTGTTTCTATCACCAGTCAGCTCAAATACAGGCACACCCATCATGATGATGGAGGAAGATGACGAGATGTGCATTGATGATCCAGCTAGACATTTGTATGTGATGGAACGAGGTGAATATAAGCCATTCAAGTGTCCTGTGATAGGATGTGACAAGACCTATAAAAACCAGAATGGATTAAAGTATCATAAAGTTCACGGTCACCAAAATCAGACTTTGCATCTGAACGAGGACGGCACTTATAGCGTTATTGATCCTCTGTCAAATGCTCCGTATCCGGACGGAATGGGACTGGAAAAGGACAAGCCTTACAGATGCGAAGTTTGTGGAAAGCGTTATAAAAATTTGAATGGATTGAAGTATCATAGAGGCCATACAACTCATTAAGCGGGAAAAAAGGATTGGAGAAGCTTTCTGTTTTTTCCAATATATTCTCTCTTTTATGAAGGTTTGAAGGAAGAGAATGAAAAGAAAAAATAACTAACTTCTTCCAGTTGATGTTTTTTATTTTAATATTATCACTATAATATTCATTAATTTATTGCAATGATCAGATGACATTTTTTGATGACAGGATACCCAACTGGAGAGACGGTTTGGGGTTTGGGAAAATTGACTAGCTAACTCAGGAGCTCGCTCTTTGGTGCTGGTTTGTCTGCTTGAAAGTTTTTCGCCGGCTTTGAAACTCAAAATTACAAGCTTGAAGTGCGCCGGAACTTTTTCCATCAATTGATCTTGAATTTTGTGGTCAGAACTTCAAAAAGGTATACTTATTAGACTCCCAGAGGAAGAAGGCTAACTGATGTGGTAGATACGATACATCAGGTTGATCGTGGTGTTGCTATGAATGTCTACTACATACATTGACACAATATGTCCGTGATCTGGAGAAAGGTGTGTTGCTCACACTTTACTGTCTAATTGAATGTTGCCATTGTTTGAACAGATGTGAGCATGGGCTGTTCATGAATTTATCTGTTATTGCTCATCACTTAACTGACTAGGACCAGTGTGTAAGTGATGCTTGTTTTGTATAGTATAGCATTTTCATAAAATAGCTAGCAGTATGCATCAAAATTTACTCGGTTTATACTTAAGGTTTCGGGGAACGTTCTTGTATGTATGCAGATCTGGTAAGGTGTGCCCTCCTGCTGAAGCCGGTGGTTGGTATATATGTGGTATGGAAAGTCTAAAGACTTCCTCCTATTTCTACTGATGTCTGATCAAAGGGTCCCATATTCAATTAATGGATCTAATTTAGTATTTCTGTTGGCCAGCTACAACACACCGTCAAGAAAATAAACCGGCTCGGCTAGTCTTGAGCTTCCCGGGGTTGAAATTCAAGTACAAAGGAGCCTTTCCCCAGGGGCTGCAAAAAGGTTTGGGCAGTAGGATTGTAATGCCTGCCTTGCCTATTTGCTCTTGAGCTTTGTTATAGTGCTTACGCGACACGGCTCGAGGGGGCTTTGAAAGTTAATACCAGTATTTTTTTTTTCAGTTTCATTCTGACTCACCTGAACCATAATTGAATAATTAAGCTTTTCATATTCAAACTAGACATATGGAAAAAAGCTCAGATTTCAGTTCATGCATTGACAGGCTCCATTGCATATCAACGACCAATTCCAAACCGGGAAAGCGGCAATTAAATCTACTGCAAGCACTTCTTTGTGCCAAGATGTCATTCAACTGTGCGCCAGCTGTGGTGACGACAATATCCATCATCCCTGGCAATATAAGAGTAACTATAGCAACAGTATCTATGAGAGCATTCATAGAATCCTGGGCATACACAATTTAGAACACTTGGCCTGACACAATTTTACATAAGTCAATGTGTTTCACTCAGGTCAAATGTTGTACATGTAGGCCATCAGGATCCCTAGTCTTAGCAGTCCCGCCTTAAAACTGGTAGCTGTAAATTGTTGCCATTATCGTTAGAAATTATCAGCAGAAAAAATGTTGCTGATGCCTTCACACCACTTCGAAGCTTGAACGGCCAGGAAAACTATAAGTACAGCAAAGTGTTAGTTCTGCTCTGATTTTCTATAGAGACGCGCCTCAAGCTCTCTCAATGGCGAAGTCCCATCTTAATCATGGTAATAAAAGCACATGCCATCTCTACGCGCTCTTCGCCTTTATGGCAGCTTCTTGCTAAGAGCAAGCTATAGCTCCAGCCACATGCTAGTGAAAAACACAACTTGGAACAACTACGGGTTTCAGCTGCTCCTAAGTTGGCTAAGGTAAGCCGACGCTCAAGAAAATCAAAGCCTACACGAGGAGCTGTTAACATTTCCCCACCCCCTTAAATTTTCAGGGGAGAGGGCAGTTCTAGATTTGCAAATAAGGTCTCGAAAAACAAAAGGCTAGAAGACTTCTTCGAAAAGGTCAGACACATATATATATATAGATTTGGAACATTGACTTAGATGGACTTAATAACAACGTGAATCTAGCTGTATTTGGATATACATCTACTCTAGTAAGGGTTGGGCAGTCAGCTTTGCCTATACAAAAAGCTTTTCCATTTTTATGAAACTGTGTTAATCTCTGAAACTACAGCTTCGAATGGTGATAGTACATCACGCCTTCATGTGTATAGGGTCTAATGCCACGACAAAGAGGAGCAGCTGGGCGGTCGGGATATGCGGCACCATCCTGCTGAATAGCTACGCCGTCGTAGGGACAAGAAGAAAAATTCAACAAGAATCTGTACAGCTGTATAGCATTAATAGAGCAAAAAAATAAATAAAAATAAAAAATAAAAAAGATGAAGAGTGTGCACATCGTCTCACACGCGTTTAATTTTTTAAATACGTGAGGACCACACGCAAAATCTCCTTCTCTCCTCTTCTTTTAAGTTGACAAGCGCCAAAACTTTCCTTCGTCGATACTTTTTCTTTACAATTTTTACTATACTTGTTCTCTTCTACTATTGACTAGTGTGACTTGGAATTGGATCTGCCAGCTGTCAGTTTTTCTCATTCAGCACCTTCAACTTCTCGGTCTCAGCATTTGTATTATATATTCAGGTCCTAAAGCTTCACTTTGAGTCTCATTTTGGGTTATACTATTACCACTCTTTTTCCTTGGCTGTTAGTTTCAGGGGCCATTTTTTTCAAATAATGGCTATTCTTTCAAAGTACAGGAAAAAGGGGAAAGATTCCCAAAATCAGGCAAGGAACTCAGTTCCTCCTTCTGGTAGTAGCAACAATACAAATGGAAACACATCTACTTCCAGCACACCCCAAGCTTCTCCGCTAGTTGGTAATGTGAGCAATAGCCCTTCCAGCAGCCCTAATCAGGGTCTCACACAAGCTTCTTCTCGTGGACCTAGCGCAGGAGAAAATAGCAACCATGATAATAACCCCTCTTCGCCTATCATGAGCGGCGCGTATCGAGCGGTCTCTGGTGCTTTGGGTCATGGTTTTCATCATCAGCATGAGCAGCAGCAGCAGTTACCATCCCAGCAATTGCAGCAGAAAAGATCTATATCAAGCTCTGGTTATGTTTCTCCTGTTCTGCATGGGAATTCACCTAGACAGGGTCTTTACAATGGCAGCCCTGTGTTAAACCATGGTGGTGTGGCTAACTCAGCAATCAATTCCAGTGCGGTGGGAAGAAGCGTGTCTGACCCTACCACTATTGTTTCGCCGTATCCTTGGTCACAGCATCGCATCAGTAATGCTTCTCCCTTTCCGCGTTATGGTCATGCGGTCAATCAGGTAGCTGCCAGGGACGGCGAGATTTTTGTCATGGGCGGACTTAAAGGCTCCAATGTGTTTGGCGATCTTTGGGTAATTGAGAGTGATACTTTGACTGGTTACTTGCTAGACACTGAAGGTTGCCCCAGCCCTCGAGTTGGTCACGCTGCTCTGACCCTGGGTAATGCATTTATTGTGTTCGGTGGTGACACCAAAATTGATGAGAATGACGTTCTGGACGATAACTTGTATTTGCTCAACACCAGCACTTTGAAATGGACGGTTGCCAATCCTACGGGGCCCCGGCCCAGTGGAAGATATGGTCACACTATAGCGACTATTGGTTCCAAAGTGTTTGTCTTTGGCGGTCAGCTAGATGACTATTTTTTTGACGATTTGTTCTGCTATGATTTGACTACTTTGAGGTCGCCCACCTCACAGTGGCAGCGCATTGTCTGCTCTCCGAACTCGAGAATTCCTCCTCCGCGAACAAATCACATTGCGGTGACTTATCAAGATAAGCTCTACATTTTCGGTGGCACTGATGGTAAGCTGTGGTACTCTGACACTTGGTGTTTTGATCCCAAGGATAATACCTGGACCGAACTGGAATGCTCTGGATTCACTCCTTCTCCGTGTGAGGGACATGCTGCTACTATTGTTGGTGACATTATGTATGTTCTTGGCGGTAGGTCATCTCAGGGAAAAGATCTGGGCACCGTTTCAGCTTTGAAAATCTCTACGCGCAAGTGGTTTACATTCCAAAATCTGGGACCTGGTCCCTCGCCGAGATCTGGACATACCATGACTGCCTTTGTGGGTACAAAAATTTTGGTTATGGGTGGAGAGTCTCCTGATGAACCACAGCAACCCTCTCAAGACACAGTGGTGTATGTTTTGGATACTTCTAGAATAAATTACCCTAGTGATCCTCCAGCTTCGTCGCCTCAGCTTTACCAGACAGCTACCAATGGCCGGGCTCAGTCATCTTTACCTGGTTCGCCAGCTGTGATTGGGAACTCTGATGCAAGGCCAATCTCCCCTGCTGTCGCAGGTGATAGATCTCCTCCTGTAATTTATTCTCCCCCGATTTCTCAGCAACAACAACAGCAACAACAGGCGCAGCAACAAAGACCTTTGCAACACCCAGCACAGGTTCAACAAGATCCAGTCCAACGACAGCAGTATCAGCCTAATCACTCTGGAAATGCACAGAGCGATGACTACCTAGGCAAAGTTTCTTCCGAGAATGCTTTGCCAATTAGTAAAACTGGAGAGATTAATGAGCTTGGCAATACGGCTGTCAACATCAAGACCAACGGGGGTAGTGGTACTAATCTGTCTAAAGATTTAGTTGACTCCACACCTCGATTGGGTGAGAAAAACACCGATAAGAGAAGATCTTATATCACTGTAGAAGACAATTCAGGGAACATGACTGAAGATGGCAAGAAAGTTGATCAGATCATTGCAAACCGTGTTAATACTCCCGAACTCTCAAGTGACATTCCGGGCTCGTGGATCAGTACTTCTCCTCCAAAGCAGCTACAACAGCAGCAACGTGGATTAGCACAGCAGCAACCGCAACAGCGAAGCAATCAAAATTCAGCACCAGTAGAACATTCTGGTGAGGGGGCTAGCGAACCAGAATTAGTAGGTGTTTATCAAAGTAAGCAGCAGGAATCTTCAACATCATCCACGGCCACTTTGCCTACGGCCAGTGTCCACAGCATTATTGTCCCCTCCGACAACAAATCCAGCGTGCGAAGCATTGAAGTATACGATGAGGATGTTGATTCGAAAAACAAGGCTCTCAAATCCCCGCCAGCTACTGCTGCTCTTAGCACTAAAGCCGCTTCTGGTATTCCTTCTGACATACCTACTGGTGGTATATCTGATGAAAGCGCTGTTTCTGACGCTGCTCAGGCACTCGAGCGACTCAAGGCTTCGAACTCTTGGTACGAGTCCGAGCTCGCTTCTGCCAAGAATGCCGGATATGTGCCTTCATCGCGACCACCGGTAGATATTTTCAAGCTACGTAGGGTGTCTCAGCGGGCAATGCAAGACAATAATGGATCACTGACCGAGCGGGATATCTTGGTGACTGCTCTTGCTGAACTGAAGGATGAGCTTCAAAATGTCCAGGTTAATTTGAGGCGTCAGGCTGAAACTGCTTCTAGTCGGATCAGTGAGGTTGAGCTGGCTCGTGATGATGCTTTGCGTGAAAATGAGGAGCTTCGACAAAAGCTGAGCGTGAATGGTAGTAAAGATCTGGTTCCCGGTGCAGATGATGATGTTGCTAGAAGCCTTGATGACAGTGGGATTGGTAATGGACGCGTTACCGAGTTACAGCAAGAACTTGAAGAGAGCCAGGCTAAAGTGCGAGCTTTACTGTTTGATAGTGACGATAGTGGTCAAGTACGAAGCAAAAATCTTGAGCTTGAAACTTTAGTACGTGAGCAGCAAGACCAGATTTTGAGTTTGCAACAGGAGAGGGATGACTTGAGTACTCAGCTGGAAACCAAGAGCACTAAGCTAGATGAGCTGGAGGCTACTACAAATGAGCATGTTTCTGCGTTACAGGCTGCGGGACTTGCTGTTACTAGTTCGCAAGCTCGAGTGGCGGCATTAGAGTGTCAGCTAACTGATGTTGCCACCTTACGTGAGCAAGTTTCTTCTCTTGAAGCACAGGTGGCTTCTAGTGAGCATGCTAAAACTAGTGTGGAGAAGAGTTTAGAGGAGCACAAGTCTTGGTTATCGCAAGCAAGAGAGCAGGCGGATACTTCTAGTCACGCTTTAGGATCTGGTATTGAGCAGATTGTGGCTATGTGGGGTGCATCGAAGGTATTGGGACGTGGCTTGCACAAGAAACGGAATAGCAAAGTGTTGTCTGGTAACGGTGAGTTTCCACAGGCTGATCTTGAAAGTGAGGGCAATAATGAAACCCAGGAAAAGGAGCTCAATTATTCAGATGAAGAGAACGAGGATCCCAAGTTCAGCGAACTTCAAAGGAGGTTGGGTGATTTGGAGAAATCAAAGAATGCTCATAAGGATGCTGCTGATCACGCCACCAAGGATTTGTCTGATAGTTTGGAGCAAATCAGGATTCTGAGGACTGAAGTAGTCGCTGCGCAGAAAGCTAAGGAAGAGTCTGACTTGCAAATCGAAGATCTTAAGCGTGAATTGAATGCTGCCCATTCTGAAGTTACTTTGCACAAGGATACTCTTGACAAGCATCAAAACACACTCAAGGAAATCACCTCTAAGCATGAGGACCTTGAAAAATCGATTGCTGATCAACGGGATGAGTCTACTCGTGAGCTTGAAGCTAGTACACGATCTTTGGAGGTAAAACTGGCTGATATGAGCACAAAGCATGAAGAAGCTCTGGCACAGTTAAAGCAAGTTGACGAAACTAAATATGCTGAGCTCGAGAATGAATACGAAAAGTCGTTGCAGTATTTCCGAAACACCGAGCTGGCTCTCACAAAGACTCGCGAAGAGCTCTCCAAGTACAAAGACTCCAACACTAAGCTGCAAACTGAGGTTGATGAGCTCAAGTTGCGTGCTGATACTAACGGGTATGAAGATGATTCTAAGTTAGTTCCAGCTAATGAGAGCCGTAAGGTTAGCGGAAGCGAGCTGATGGGCTCGCCAAAAATGCATCGTCAGTTGGATCTTCAACTGAGAGATTTGAGAGCACAAGTGATTTTGCTACAAGAAGAGCGAGACGAGCTCAGAACTAGTGTCACTAATCTCAGAAAGAAAGCGATCAATAGCAATGAAGATCTTCAAGAGGCTAAGAGGATTATCGAGGAGCTAAACCGAGAAAACTCCAAGCTTATTACGAGCGTCTCTGGTAATGGATCAAAGGACAGTCCGAATCATTTATTACCAGGGTCAGAGCGCGATATAAATGCTATATCTGACGAGCTGGACCAGTTGCAGTCTAAAAGGAACAGATTTAGCGGTGGAGAGTAAGATCATGAGTTTTTGAATGAGGGATGGGTTACTATAGATTTTCTATTCTTTCTAAATGCTATATAATATATTATTATTGTTATTATTGATTTTACTTGTCATGTCGACAACAACTATATATAACCGCTTATTTCCGGGCCATGGCGGCGGCTTTGATTATCACGCTGCTAGCAACGTTTTAATACCGGCTATCTGGCAAGTTTATGGCGTGGGCTTCAATGCAACAAGTGAAGCTATAGGTGCTGGTCAGTACGCATAATTTCTGAGGAGAATGAGTTCAGACCTCGAACCAAGAATAATTTTTAAACAATGGAGCTTCTCAAAAGTTACCTTTATAAGTTCTTCCATTATTAGCCAGTCCTTTTTTGTCTGAAACTACTGCCTAATAATCCTAAACAGCTCAGTTTCGGGTATGAGCAGGAGCGCTTTACAGCCGGTATCAAGTGCCCGGGTTAACAACCCAGTACTAGCTCATAACCATCAGGACCATCATAACGTACGCGGTGATAACTATTTGGGCAAGGAGTTGGACAATATTGAAAACTTGGGTAATGATACATACTTTGCGAGTTCTCGTGGACGCGGACGAGCAGATCAGCGAGCTCAACAGCGGCAGCAGCAGCAGCAGCAGGTTGCACTACCTATATACCAAAAGTACAAATCAAGGTATGCGATAGAGTCACTAGACTTGAGCAAACAGCAGTTTGACTTCGCAGGACTTGAGACGGCCAAAAAGGTTTCCTTGAAGTACTTGGCTGAACACGCTCACTATAACGAGGATAAAAATGATGGAGTCAGATTCGGTGACTCGCTTCTGACTGTTAAACCATGCTACAACCACGAAGTAGACGATGATGAGTGCTCAAACTTAGCTACAGGCTCAGTGAGTGAGCTTAGCTTCGATAGTGACGCTATTACTCCTAAAACGGGTAGCACCACCACTTCTGGAGGTAGCAGCACTTGGTCAACGATCAAGAACTATGGTAGTCATTTGATCACCTACGTGAAAAGTGGCAGTGGAAGCCACAGCGGTGACCATAGCTGTAATAGTCTCTCCCCTGGTGAGCAACATTCGCGACACAAAAGATTCCAAACTATTCGCAAACTTGGTTCTAAGCTTGACCATCACATTCGAGTACCTCCCATCTTGAAGGTTGACAATAATGACATCGGTGGCAGACCGTATGTTCCATCTATTACTCCTTCACCTGTGAAAGCGGCTACTATTCACACGGCTAGTCCCTCTTTAGATGCTGCACTAAACAATCGCGACAGTGTAGCTGGTGGCACAAAAGCAGAGATATTTGAAAGCTTCTCTGGTGCCCCCGCCAAAAGTGAAATCGGCAAGCTTGTTTATGACCCTGATACTGATATGCTACACTTTCAGGACCGGTCTTCTCAAAACTTTCTGAACTGTCTTCGAGAACCAAGGATCTATAGCGCATGCAGCACTTTGGGTTTGAGATTTGGCAGTAGTGCTGGAAGCAATTTTAGAATGGAAGAAGAGCCCTTGGTTGAGGATTCAATCGACTCTGGTTCACCTGCAGTGTCTAAAAAGGCTGAATGGTCTCCTCAGTTGGTTGATGACAACAGCACCACCATCTTTGCACCACGTCCCTTACCTCTGCCGCGCAAAATCAACAAAGATCTCTATACTATTGAGGAAGTATCAGAATGTCGCACTGGTTCCTTGGGCAATCAGAGCGGTTTTAGTGAGTTAAGTGGACGGCAGTCAATTCCTGCGGTTGCCACTTATACCTACGGTCAAGCCCCAGCGTTCGCTTCACCAAGGTCAGCGGGAGGAAGATCAATTCTGAAGTCCAAAAAAAATGATAACGTTGACTTAGAGTTACATAGAATGTCAAGATTGGATACAATAGGGGGTCAGGACTTCTTGAAACAGATGTCCACCAGAGAAGCGTTCCGGCCAAAATTCAGCTCAGTACCTAAGGACTTATGGAACAATCAGAGTAGTGATTATTATTAATTTTTTCAAGTATTAGCAGAGTGTCTTAAGTGTGTTGTTTTTCTATGCTTGCCCAATTTTATCAAATGCATCCCAGTCTTCTTCTTTAGTTTGTTTTTCTTCTGGGGCTTTTGTGTCCTCCTCGCCCTTAACAAATTTGACCACCGCTTGAACCAAGTCCTTTGAGTTGGGAACGTAGTGTCCGCCGGGGTGTTTGAGGATCGACCTGTTCTCTGGGTTAGAAGCGTTGTACAACAACGTAGAGCGCTCCTCAGACACTACCGTGTCCAAAGAACCCATAACATGTAATGTGCGAAGAGATAGTGGTGGGTCGTAATACTTTTGCAAAGCGTCTGGCTTAGCTCTAAATCCTGAATAAAAAACGCCAAACTCTAGAGGGGGTTGTTTTTCACTGAGAGTTTGTATACACTGACATAAAATACCAGCTAAGCCAGACCCCTGTGAGAAGCCAATGACCCCCTTGTAAGGTCCATCCTTCTCAATTGACTCTCTAACTGCATCAAGAGCTTTATCTATAGTATAGTAGTCAGATGCGCTTTCATTGTTGGGCCACCATGAACGCATGGTTTCTTCCTCTGAAGCAGAGAGCTTTGAGTCTGCGGCATCAAATGGCAGGTCTGAGACAGAAACTTGATACGGAGCATCAAGGTATACAGTTTCGTAGCCAGCTTTCTTGAGTGCTTTCCTTAGGCCGCTAGATTTTTTAGCAAACAAGGAGCCATTCTAGAAGATTAGAAGAAATGAAATTTTGAAGCTTCTGGCTTTCGAGACTTACTTGAGCGAACCCATGAAGACAAAGTATTTTCCCAGACATTTCCTGTACGAAGAAGGCAATTCTTTTCCAAAAAATTAAAATCTCGGTATCAAGTGAGGAAAAATGAAAAGCTATTTGGTATTGGGATGAGGTGAAAGCACCGCTGTTATATATAAATCAGTATTGTACAAATACTATATGGCATCAGATATTGAAAAAAGTTCCGGCTGGGATTATCCGACGGGAAGCTTAATTTGTGTCCAAATACTGAAGATCGTCACTATCGCCATCAGTGCTAAGCTGAAAAATAAAATAAAAAAAATTTCAAAATATGAAAATATATTTATTGACCAAGACTGAAAACTTTTGATAAGTCCTTTTTTTTTTGGATCTCATATTTGACATGAACTTATGGCGAACAACGGCACTATGTGGTCGTCAACGCTTTTACACGACGGCACGTGATAGGGCACGAACAAGTCGCGGTGTTTCGCCTGTGGCTAAAGAGATGTATGGATATCTGGTGGATCCCGAAGATAGAACCAATGTGGTGGAACTATCTGAGCTTACTGAGGAATTCAACCATGAACACAAGTATGGGGGTAAATTTAGCGGGAAACTAAACAAACTGCATCCTTTAGTTGCTCAAAACAAGTTTGGCGGTCAAACGCACGTACTCATACCCCATAAAATCTCTGAAGCGCTACTAGAGTTGTTTAACTGCTATCATGCTCAAGATTTACGAAGGCATATTGCCAACATGTTTGATAATTTGAGCTCTGGTGATCCATTTTTACCATCTACAAATGTGCTGGAGGTTGACACCCAGATCTCCGGGCTTTTTCTACGGCAATATGCATCTACCATGACTCTCCTTCGGGAGATCAGATCCAAGCTTGGGCCTGACTGGAGTCCAAATACCGTACTGGACATTGGGTTCGGTCCTTCAGCGGGCATGATTGCAATGAATGAGCTGATGGGGAGCCAATGGAAGCCTGAGAGGAAGTTGTCAGTTGTTATTGGCCACCCTGAGATGAAGAAAAGAGCAAAAACTTTGTTGAGACTCCAAGACAACGAAGTTTCAGGACTAGAGCAGCATGAGGGTATTTTAGAGGAAGAAGAGCTTTACGAAGAGTTTGCAGAAGATTTCGACGAAGAAAGTGATCAAGTTGCCACAGTAAAGCAATCAGATAGTGAAAATTTTCAAAGTCAGGCAGGTCTAACTGATTTTGAAAAATCCTTGGGCTTAGAAGAGATTGAGGATGGGGATACGGCAGCAACCTTTGGAACTGACCCGGTGCAGCAATCTCAATCTATTTTTTTCTCGAAAGAGTTCAATAAACGACGAATCAAGACTTCAGTACAAAGCACTGTGCCACCATCAAACTCTTCTGTGAAGTATGATCTGATCATTGCGTCAAACCAGTTATATCGGCAAGACCATGAGTTTCCTTTATGTGTTGACGATCATGTGAATAGGTTGATCTCTTTACTATCTCCATCCGGTGTTTTACTTTTTGTAGAGCGAGGAGGCCCCAAAGCATTCGAAAGCGTTGCTCGAGCAAGACAGATAATACTCCGTCCCGAGGACCATACTACTGAAATTTCAAGTTCAGAACCCAGAATTTGGAAGTCTGATCCAAGTTACAGCATGAAGGTTTTAGCTCCATGTACGCATCACAATCAGTGCCCTGTTCAACTAGGATTTACTGCTAGAACAGCTGTAGGAAAAAATCCTGGATATTTTCCATGGTGCAAATTCGCACAGACTGTCGAAAGACCCCGTTACATGCTTGAGATCAAAAAGGGCAAGTATCTTTCGCAAAAATGGAGCGAAGAAAAAAACGAGGGTAGTGGCGGAGGAGTTCTTTCTGGAAAGGGGCGCCCACATGGCCGCAATTACGAAACTGCATCTTTTAGTTACTTGACAGTTCAAAGAACGGATCAAATTGAAAAGATCAAACAGTCATCAGACGCTAGGATTATGAAACCGCCCTTGAAAAGACAAAAGCATGTTATTTTTGAAGTTTGTGCTCCCAGCGGAAGAATAGAGCGATGGACAGTGCCCAAGTCATTTGGTTCGCAAGCTTACCATGATGCTAGAAAAGCAACTGGTGGCGATGTTTGGCCATTGGGAGCAAAGACTAAGGAGTTCAGAGAAAGCAAAATATCTCGACAAATAGGGGAGTTCCGAGATCTGTCTGTGAAAAGGCCAGCTGTTAGTGATAGTGCAAGTTTAGTGAACAAGTCGTGGACCAAGCGAGAAGAGTCCCAAGAGTATCAAAAACTCAAGCGACAAGGGCTATCTAGAGGTATCGACCCCAATCCTAACGAGGATGTTGGCATTGACGAATACTTTGAAGAGCTGAAGGTTTTGCAGGCTCGCAAAATTAGGCAAGCTGTTGCCGAATTGAAAAAATAAGAAACCTGTATTAGAGGTTTTCGTTGTTAATTTTTTGAACTTTTATATTTATTGTATGTATAGGAAGAATCTACTTCAAAGGACTGAAAGGTAGTGGAACCATAATGTTTGATTCCATTTTGGTGACCAGCTTGACTGTTTCATGCGTTGTTTCTGCCCATCCCGGAAGTTCCCAGCATTTTTCTCTAGATAACTTACGATGTTCCAAGTCTGCAAACTGCCAAAGATGGTGGACTCGGTTAAGTGGGCCCAATTGAGTGAACCAGGCTCCAACAGGCTCCATGACTTGCCTTCTACATTCAATTCCCTGTTTCCAATGCTGTTCCCATTCCGCCAGTTTACCTGCCTGTAAATCGTATGTCCTCATCTCAAAAATGCCTCCGAGAGCATGCGGGGCAGCAGTGCCACCCCAAAAACTAAATTCTTGCATGATGCTAGACTCTCTAGATCGTAGGTAAGTTCTTAGCTCGGCCAGGTAGCGAAGATATGTCCTGTTTTTGTGAATGTTTTGCTGGGTGCTATGAAACCCAGGATAACCATTATATTCCCAAATATGTACATATGTATCCATATCCCCAATGAGCGTACGCCAGCTACCAACTAGATGCACCTCATTGGCTGGATCAGCTGCAATTTTGGGGTAAATATCTGAAACTAACTCCACGTAGTCTGCTGAGTTGGAAGGGACGACCTTGTGTATAACCATCTCGTGGACGTACTTACCACGCATTAACTTTGTAGAGTAAGATTGTTCCATCTCTTTTTGCTCTAGTTTGGTTTCAGCTGAGCCATACAAAAAGGATTTGATTAGCCCTCCGCCGACTTCGCCAGATTCACCTGTTCTCAAACGATCCATCTCTTTCTGAGTAGACGAGTCCTCTTCACTGATGTACTTATTGATGTTTGTAGCCTCAATTCCTGCAAATGAGGGTAGTCTTCTGACTGGCTCGTCTTCTCCAACTCTTGAGCGTAAACTTGCACAGAACTTGAACCCCCGAGAGGCTCGAGCATTGCTCAGAGCAATTTTGCGCAAGAAGTTCATTGAAATTTGCTTAATCTGGCTTAATTAAAATTTAATGCTTTTCGGGTAAGTTTTCAGGTGCTTTTTGAAATATATTTTCAGTTATGGTCGAAGGTAAAAAGTTGGGAAAGACCTTAGTTTATATAGGGGGCCCACCGCTTCTTCCTCCCCGCTTTTTCTCCAGCGCTTCCATTCTGTAAAAGGCTTATCAATTGTATGTGTTTGATCGATAACATCAACCCCATCACTGATAAAACCACTATTGACAGAGTCACCAGATCACTGTAGGGAAGCCAGCCATAAATTGCAAAGCTACTGTCCTTGTTGGTGGGTGGAAGGGTTCTAAAGTTGGTGTATCATGAGTTGCGAGTGTACCATTGGTGTTTGCTGTACAGTAGTGGAACGCTTTAAAATCCAGGTGTTATAATTACTCGGGCAAATGGAGTCTCGGCGACAAATGTTAAGCCAACGAATAGCCACATTTTGTTCAAGGTGTCGAGGAGTCATTAAAAGGGGGGGAAAAACAGAACAATAGGAGAAGCTCCTGCTCATATTGCTCATATGAAAGGCTAATCCTCTGCTAGAAAGACAGAAACGCAGCAAAAAAATTGGACAATTCCGGAATCGAACCGGAGACCTTTCGCATGCTAAGCGAACGTGATAACCAACTACACCAAATGCCCTTCAATTGGATGTAAATCAAATGGTAAACTAACACCTTTATACTCAATTTTTAAAATTACGTAATTATGTTAGTAACATTACGTAAGCTTGACAATAATTAATTTTTTGACAGCCGCATGATGGGCTCGATATGGAAATGATGATATGGAAATCTTGGATTGAAATCTATTGGGCTCGCACCCCCTTTGCGACGTCTCTTAAGCTCTGGAGCAAAGTATCTGTGGTCGAGGTAAAGTTTACATGAGCTTTTAGGAGCTTCAACTAGGTTGATAAAAAGTTGAAATGCAAGAAGCTGCTTTGGTCTGAGTTTGTCTCACAGCGCTCTTTTCGAATAAGCTTTCGTTCGATATCAGCCTTGAAAACAGTGGGTGAGATTTATTAGAGCAAAGGCAGTTTTTTAAAAAAGACTTCTGTACCTAAATTATACATTCAGTGTGATACCCTTCATCTATACTTAAAAGCGGCATAATCCATCGTAGAATTCCTGCTTCGCATTTTCTGTCGCATCGTGTACGACTTCCACTGCTCTAGCAACAAATAGAGCCAGCTTTCTTCTATTTTGACGCATCCTCATCCTGGCTGCCACCTTATCTTGACACTGATCATAGTCTTGACTGGTTTCACTATACTTCAAATCGATTCCAAAATCTTGTGGTATGCTAGGCGGGATGTACTCCTTGTTTTCACGGCGTAAGAAGCTGCGTTTACGGTTTTCTCGTCGAAACAGCAATTGGTCTTCGTTGAGAACCTTCTGATACCCATCTTCGACCTCCTTGATTGTGCTCTCCACATCTATGTTGTCATAGCAAGTCATGGTTTGAAGCACCTCGCTGTTTTGCTCTTTATCTTTCAGCATGTTAATTCGGTTCTGGCATTGAATTATAGCATCGCAGTACTTGCGGTGCCCACTCCTTATTAACTTATACCTGATAATTTGCAACCACAGAACCCATGTGGGTCTGAGATTCTCACTGCCCGAGTCCTGCGCCGCTTCCAGGATG
Source organism: Groenewaldozyma salmanticensis (assembly GCA_003708315.3). Taxonomy (NCBI): domain Eukaryota; kingdom Fungi; phylum Ascomycota; class Dipodascomycetes; order Dipodascales; family Trichomonascaceae; genus Groenewaldozyma; species Groenewaldozyma salmanticensis. The sequence continues at coordinate 205,822 of PPNW03000009.1, forward strand.
AACCTGACAAGGGTGTCACTGATGGGGAGTTTGCAAATGCAGTACAGCAGCGTCACAGAGATAGCTCTATCATTATTGAAAAGCTCAACCAGTCTCTTCATAAAAACCTCAATCAGATAGGCATGCTCTTCGCTTTGTGGGGACGCGTTGGGTATCAGCTCAGAAACCATACTGCAGAGCTCTAGAGTAGCTAAATAACCGGCAGTAACGCTCTGCGCTGCCATTGTGTCGAACTTACTCTGAAACTTTCTGAAGACATCCTGGTTTGAGTCCGTTTTACTCATTGGCTCCGTGGAAACCTCATTGACGCTAATGGGCTTCAATATGCGACGCATTCAGAGAGTTTAGCTAGTGCGAAGAAAGGGAAATTGTGAAATGCAAAATGCAAAAGTTGGGCGCTTATTTATCAGCTTGTCTTTTTTGTTTTTTGTTCGTTCTATTGAAGCGCTTGAGATATATGTACTATACAAGCACAAATAGAGAGTGTGTTCAACCTAAGAAGTCATACTTAGGCACCCCGGTGCTCTTGGTCACATACTTGAAAAGCTGACCACCCTGGTCACTTCCGCCTTCGTGATATGCAGAAGTAATGTACAATGTAGAGTTGTCTTTTCCCCAGGTAGGGCAGGTCATGTTTCTACCAGCAAATTTGATCTCTTGAAGAGTGTTACCCTCTCGGTCTACTTGAATCACGCAATTACCTCCCCATAAGGCCATCCACAAGTTACCATCTGTATCAATGACGCATCCATCTGGCTCGCACTGAGTTCCTTTAAATTCTTTGATTATGGTCTTGTTTGAGATGGAGCCAGTAGCATCGTCATAGTCGTATCGATAAACTTTCTGACCCACAGAATCATTTACAAACATTTCCTTCTTGTTAGGGCTCCACACTAGACCATTTGCACAAATGTATCCATCATCAACTTCGGTCATGGTACCGTCAGGACTATATCTCCACAACCTTCCCAGAGGGGTGCCATAGTTATCCGGGAGGCCACCAGCACCGTAAGAGGCTGCGGTCTTGTCAATCTCTCCACCCCAAAATCTTCCACTAGGATCAACTCCACCGTCATTGAATCTTCTCTTCTCACGCTCATTCGTTGGAATGATTTCTTTGATTATCTCTAGCTTTTCCGTCTTTTCATCTAAGAATGCGAATCCCTGATAGTAAAGGCATATATAAGACCCAGGATGGTCCTTTCTGAATGCGTGACAGCTTACACTGTCTTCCAAGTTAAGAACCCTCAATCCCTCCTTGCTTACATTCTTCTTGTTGAAATCTGAGTCAGATGGTTTAAGCGTAGAAGGACTTGAAGCATTACCCTGGGAATCTAAAGAAAGTATTAGCAATTGAGGGGGCTCCGAAGTGCAATCTACATAATGGAGAGTAGAATCGCTAGCTCGATAGATTGGAGCTTCTCCTAGTCTCGTAGGTGTGTCATGAACGTAAAATGCGTCAGCCATTTTTCAGTGCAATTGAACCGAGATGGAAGGTTTTTAATTGACAAAAAGTGGTAGAGAGAGGTGAGTTCGCTGGCATAAATCCCTCGAGAGTCTCAAAGATCTTTAGTGGGGTGAAAAAAGGGCCCTGGGCGCCTGCTTTTTAGTGGGGTACGTTCATATCAGCCTCGTGACCTTGGTGGGATAAAACTTAATACTAATTAACATGCACGAAGACTATTTCTTAGGACTATCAACCATTATGGAGCATATTTACATTTATCTCGGGGTTAGAACAAGAAAGGAACCATGACCTTTCTGGATTTGGGATAGTCGGGAAACTCTTTCTTGTATCTAGCATGTTTCTTAGCAGCCCAGATCCACATTTGCGCAGTTGCCACAATCAAGAAAACCCAGGAAGAAAAATTCTGAGTCAAGATAGCAACGACAAGCCAAGCAAGAGACTCAAAAAAGTAGTTTGGAAATGAGACATACTCGAAGAAAAAACCTCGGGGAATCCTTCTTTGAGTGCTTCCCGTGTCCCTGAGTTCAGCGAGTATCATATGAGATTTCAGATTAGATTGCTCGAACAAAGTCCAAGCAATACCAAGGGCAATGAGTTTTCCTTCAGAGAAATGATAAAACTCTTTTCCAAACAAGAACTTCATAACTGAATTGTTACCAGTGTATGGTGGCGAGTAGGTGAAGTAAGCCAGACTGAATCCCGATAGGACCCAATAATGCCCCGAGTTTTTAAACAAGTTGAACAAAGGCATGGTTGCAAGAGAAAACTTGTGAATAAACAAGGTCTCAAATTCTCTTTTCACAAAGTGCAGCATGACAAGCACAAAAGTCAGCCTTTGAGCAGGCGAGTGTTCGAACTTTTGTCCATAGATTTGAGACTGGAGGTAATAGAAAACCGGGTGGATCAAAAGAGGGCCAAGATACTCTAAAAAGAACACTAGTCTCCAGCTTATTTGAGGACCGAGATCCTTAACTTGTAAAATAATTTGGTCGTCTTCTAGTGGCAAACTTCCAATTTTGTCGGCATTGTTGACCACCTTAGTTGGCTTCTTCTTATTTGATGAAGGTTTGTCTGACAAAAGATAGCTCAATCGAATTCTGTGGACAGACTTACCAGTTGCTTTCGAAATCAGCACAATCAAAGACTCGGCTGTCTCATCAGGGCCAAGCTCCACAGTTCTGGGAAATTTCTTGCCAAAACTGCCTTTTGGCTTCAATGAAACGGTGACCATTTTATTATATAGAAAGTTAAGTTTGTGATAGGAAAACCTCACAATGATCGAACTTGACATAGTTCGCCAATACATTGGATCTCGAGATTTATATACATATAAATAAATTTACCTGGACACTTCAAATCTCATACTGCGCCCATCTAATTCGTCATGCTGCTTGTAAAGTGAGTTGACCTCAAGTTCATTTACTTACAATTGGGTAAACTAGTCTAACACTTTAGGTTTCTGATGAAACTGACTTCGGAGTCGGTGCAAATTGAGCTCAAAAATGGTAAGTCGCTAGAAACGAAGAGATTTGGTAGCTTAGGGCTCTCCCATCTAACAGAACATAGGAACGGTTGTGTCAGGAACAGTAGTTTCAGTGGCAAGGAGCATGAATACTTCATTACGAAATGTTAAAATGACTATAAAAGGACGAGATCCAATTGCATTGGAGTATATTAATATTAGAGGTAGCACCATTCGATACTTCATCCTGCCAGACTCTTTGCCCTTAGATACAATGCTTATTGACGATACACCAAAATCACGGCTTAGCACGACACGGCCGAGTGCAGATAGGGGAAGGCCGCGAGGTAGAGGTAGGGGCTCAAGAGGAAGAGGCTCAAGAGGTTTCTAACTATCCTCCTGTCCATCAATGTATTTTCGCAAAATTATCTACATTTATATATATTTACGCCTTACATATCATAACCTTTCATCATTAAGTAGCTAGCATCTATGAACAAAGGAGAACAGGCAAGTGAAATGTTCTTGAGGCCGTCATGGCATCGTATAGCACAAGTACTGCTTGCAGTTTCTAGCGATACCGCAAGATCTTGAGATCTAGTAACGTTTCCATCGCTTCTTATATAACTTTTGATCGATTTTTCATGAAGTTTTTCAATAATTTTTTACAACTCTGACTCTTTTGAAAGCTGCAACAATGGTTCACAACGTTCTCTTACTCGGATCTGGCTTGGTTGCCAAGCCTACTGTGGATGTGCTAGTCGCTGACAAGAATATCAACTTGACTGTTGCGTGCCGAACCCTGGAGAAGGCTCAGAAGCTTGCAGGCAAGGACGCTAAGGCAATTTCTCTTGATGTCGAAGATGAGAAAGCTCTTGACCAAGAAATCGCTAAGAATGACGTTGTCATCTCTTTGATTCCTTACACCTACCATGCTGATGTTATCAAATCTGCCATCAAAGGTAAGACCCATGTTGTTACCACATCGTATACTAGTGATGCTATGCTTTCTTATGAGCAAGCTGCCAAGGATGCTGGAATAATTGTATTCAACGAAATTGGTCTCGACCCAGGTATTGACCATTTGTATGCTATCAAGACAATTGATGAGGTTCACAAGGCCGGGGGTAAAATTGTTGGATTTTATTCTTTCTGTGGTGGTCTGCCTGCCCCCGAGGATTCTGACAATCCACTAGGTTACAAGTTCTCTTGGTCCCCAAGAGGTGTTCTGTTGGCTCTCAGAAACACTGCCAGGTTTTACCGTGATGGTAAGGTTGTTGAGATTAGCGGAGAAGACCTCATGGACACTGCCAAGCCCTACTTTATTTACCCAGGTTATTCTTTAGTTGCTTACGGTAACCGTGACTCTACTGGTTATAAGGAGAGATATAACCTTCCAGATGCTCAGGATATTATCAGAGGAACTCTGAGATACCAAGGCTTCCCTGAGTTTGCCAAGGTCCTTGTTGATCTCGGATTCTTGAAGGATGACAAGGTTGATTTTTTGACTGAGAAGAAGCCCTGGAAGGAGGTTTTCGCCAAGCTTATTGGTGCTGCTTCCAGCAGTGAGGAGGATTTGATCTGGGCAATTTCTTCCAAGACTAAGTTCAAGAGCACCGAGGACAAGGATAGAATCATCAGCGGCCTCAAGTGGTTGGGTCTTTTCTCTGACACCCCCATCGCTCCAAGAGGTACCCCTCTTGACGTGCTGTGCGCTACTCTCGAAGATAAGATGCAGTATGAGGATGGTGAGAAGGATGCCGTTGTTCTTCAGCATAAGTTTGTGATTGAGTGGGCAGATGGATCCAAGGAAACCAGAACTTCAACTTTGGCCGAGAATGGTGTCCCCGGTGGTTACAGCGCCATGGCTAAACTTGTAGGAATTCCTTGTGCCGTTGCCGTCAAGCAAGTTTTGAACGGTACTATTTCCAAGCCTGGTATCTGGGCTCCTGTTACTCCTGAGTACGCTTACCCTCTTTTGGAAGATCTCAAAAAGGATCACGGAATTTACCTCAAGGAGAAGACCATTGCTTAAATTTAGTCATCTGTAGCTTCACTCTCGCTTTCTAGTAATGAGCTTTCTCGAACTTCCAATTTGCCTTGATCTTCTAGTACAACTCTTTTAGGTAGCCTGGGAAGCGTAGTATCGCAAACACGACGCTCAGTTAACAATTGATCTATAAAGTCGTCCATGTAGGTCAAAGAGACCGTCGCCAAGTTTCTCAAGCGCAGCTTTCTATAATCTTCCAGAAGGGGTTCTAGAAATTTGTAAATATCTTCAGGTTTGAAGAATAAACGTATGTAGAAAGCCGCCACGGCTCTTAGGTACTTGAACTCTGTTTGGTTCAAGTACTCCAATATGATCTCAGGTTCTGGCTGAAGCTCAATCAACTTGAACACCAGGCACAAAAACGGAGATGCCCGCCTACTGCTCAGGTAAAGACCTCCAATGAATTGCAACTCCACAGCTCGGTCGCATATCGTTGCGGCGTCGATACCAAAGCACTGCTCTTTCCAGTACATAGACTCGAAAATACGCTCACGGACTATTTTCTCTATGAGAACAGCGGGATTGACATCATGTACACTTCTGGCTCCTCGCACAATGCCTCTATCAGTGATAAACTCTGTCATTGTGCATTTGACCTCACGCGAGTGGACTTCTATGGGTTTGTCCTATAACCTGCCTTAGTAAGTTTAAACGGGCTGAAATAAAATATATTTATAATAGCGGCAGTGGTGCACTTCAGCGGCCCTCCGATCTTGAAATTGGCGAGACCGAATCACTTGTATACAACTGTTAATTTTCATCTGATTTGACACGTACAGCTCTACTACAACCTTATACATTTCAACACAATGTCCTCTGTTACAGATAAACGTAACCGTTTGTGGTCTAAGATTAAGACAGGATATGGAAGTACCTCCCAGGTCTTTTCCAATTTATCCTTGGGATCTTCGGAGCACGACGGTGCTACTCCCACAGACACTGTTGTGCATAATGCATTAGTTAAATACTATTTAGACAAAGAAGGCCATACTCCGAGCTGGCTCGGAGTTGAAGTTGTCGAGGCTCGAAAGGGTGTTGACTCTGCTGCGCAAAGAGTGATACATTCCGTGAGTGGCGGAGGGAGTCTTCGAAAAAATCACTCGCATACAAATACAGCTTCTTTACAAGATATTTATAAACGTCGGGAAGAAAGATTGCAGCAGCAGTCTCCAGGCCCACCAACTAGAGCGCAATCTTTCAATTCTGCGGTGGGAAGGCAGCAAACTGGAAGTAGTGCAAGCACTGCATCCAACCAGTCATTGAAAAGCAAACTAAGGTCAGGCAGGGCAAATTGGTAGGAACAAAGAGAGACAAAAAAATATGGGGACCATAGAGAATGGTTTAACAAGAGGCATTACATTTCATTCTACGCTAAAGCCTCGAATGACTTCTCCAAGATTTCCAGACCTTCAATCAACACCTCATCTGGAGTATTCAATGCAGGTACCAGTCTGATAGTGTTGGTGCCGCAAGTGATGATGAGTAGCCCAAGCTCGCTGGCCCGGGCAATTATTGGCGCAGGATTTTCGGATAACTGGACACCAAGAATCAGTCCCTTTCCTCTAATCTCAGTAATAACTGGGAATTTCTTTTGTATCTCACCCAATTTCTCCTTGATAAGGTTTGACTTTCTCAACACCCCCTCTTGAAGCTCTGGCTTGACTAACTCAGAGAGAACATAACTGCCAACACGAGATGCCAATGGGTTTCCGCCATATGTAGTACCATGATCGCCGGTTTTCAGGACCTCTTCAACATGCTCTGCGATGAGAGTGGCTCCGATAGGAAAGCCGTTTCCTAGAGCTTTCGCGGTTGTGACAATATCAGGACCAGTTTCAGCGACGTCGTACCATTGATGGGCCCAGAGCTTTCCTGTTCTGCTAAGTCCGCATTGGATCTCGTCATATATCAGAATCGCATCATGCTCATTACATTTCTGTCGAAGTGCTTTGAGAAATTCTGGGCTCGAGACATTGACACCGCCTTCACCCTGAATAGGCTCCACAATGACCGCACATGTGTTCTCATTGACTAGACCATTCTCAAGCTGCTTCAGATCATTGAGTTCCCCGTACTTGAATCCGGGAACCATGGGTCCAAAGGGATCTTGATACTTCTTATTAACAGTAGCACTCAAAGCGCCAAAAGTTCTGCCATGAAAAGATCCCTTGAAAGAAACCACTTCAGTTTTGGCGGTAGCGTTAGCTTTGCGTTTACCATACTTTCTGGCAAACTTCAGAGCAGCCTCATTGGCCTCCGAACCACTGTTAGCCAAAAACGTTCGGCTGGCTGACGGCATTCCTCCAGCATTTCGAGTAGCTTCAATTAGGTCCCGAGATAATTTAGGAGTCCAATTGTTATAGTACAGGTTACTTGAATGCATAAGAATACCAGCTTGTTCCGAGATAACTTTTGTAACTTCGGGATGTGAATGTCCTAGAGCAGTAACTGCAATTCCTGCTGTAAAGTCGACATATTTCTTGTCCTCGGTGTCCCACAGATAACTTCCCTGGCCCTTTGCGATAACAAAGTCAGGTCTGGCGTACGTAGTTACAGTGAAAGGATTGTGACTTGAGATAAACTTCAAAGCCTTGGAGCTGTATAAGGCCCGTGTCTGTCTCATTTTTTATATAGTAAAAACAAAAATGAAAGAAAAGAAAAAAAAAACTTGTAGTTGATGAAGAGTCACGGGCGGGAAGTGAAAGGTCTATCTCGGAGCTCCCGATAAGATGCGAAAGAGAGAGCGTCCAAGCTGTGCACTCAAGCGATCACCTAAAATTTTTCAGATTCTCGATTTTTTTTGGTGAAATTTCACTAACCACCAAAGGGTCAATTAATCGATCACTATACCTCTTAGTATATAGGCCAGCGCTGAATTTACACAACCTTGGTTTTCCCAAATTTCTTCCAAGTACAAAAATCAAAATGAGCATCAGAGCCGTTATAGAAGACGGCTTGAAGATAATACAGCCTAAGAAAGGTAAACTTTTGGCAAAAGAAGTACTCAAAAATGCGCTAGCGCTGAAAAAGTGGCAGGAGTCCAAGACAATCACTCCCGAACTTACAGCTCAGATCAAGTTACCCGGTAGCGGTGAAGAACCCAAGCTAAAAGCATTACGGCCTGAAGATGTTATCGAGGTGCGAGCAGCTCAAGAGAAACTAGAGGGCAAATTTACTTTTAATCCGTTTTTCCAGCAGTTGCCTAAACCTTTGGCGGAGTTTTTCCAGAAATACCCTCCTCCTCCATTTGCCAGTTACAGCGAAAAGCCAACCCTTACGAATGCTGCCGACGCCAATCCGTTTTTACCAAACAAGCATCCATTGACTGGAAGGTATCATAACCCCAAATATTCTCTCAAGCAACAATCAGTGTTGTACAAAACAGCATACAGGTTCGGCATCCCTCATTTGATGCCTTCATTACTGAAGAACAAAAAATTCTACGAGGACAGATATATTTCGAAATCGCCAATCAAGGGTTCATTGCAGTTTAAGCTCAGGAAAGGTGAGAGGATTGCTCCTCAGCGAGAGGCTGAAGTTAAAGAAGCTTTGTCTAAGGCCGACCATACTATATTTATGAGTAAGCCACTCAAGGTTAGACGGAAACTGCTTGAAAAGGGTAGCTACGTGGAACGTGATGGTGTATACTATAGAGCGTGATGCATATTACAGTGTTACGCTAAGAAGTATATGAAGGATGTACATATATTAAAACAGAAGAACCTATTCTATCAGCTTGCGATTTGTCTGAAACACCATGGTGTTTGACATGAGGCTATCCATGTCTACTGCCACTCCAGAGAAGTAAAACCCGCTCATAACCACCAGATAGGACAAAATTAGGATAGATCCCTTGAAGTAGTTACTCTTTCCCTCTGCGTAGATGTACGAGAACAAAAACACGCAGAAAATCACCATGGTCAAGTCCCAACGAGGGAAAATCAAGGTAAACATGAAGTTATGCAATGGCTTATCTCCAATCAGAGGGGCGATCCAGAGAATAGAGTAAAACACCAAGGCAGGAATCTGTAACAAGCAAACTTGGAGCACATATGCAGAACCAATTTCCATACTGAGGGCGATATTACCATTGATTGCAAAGGATATAGCATTCAAAAACTCAGTGGTGTTTGGTACTAGAGCAAAAATAGTTATACCCAAAAATTTCTCGCTGATTGCAAAATTCTTCAGCACTGCATCCACTGTATCTACCAAAATTTCTGCAATAATCGCATAAAGTACCGTAGCGCCCAGCAAAATAATGCTAGATTTTTGCCTAGACCAATTGGGAGCATCGTGGCCACCACCGCTACCTTCCGCTGCTGCAGCTGCTGCGGCTGCTCCTGGGTCAATTACTGGTGGAATCAAGTGCTGCTGATTCGGGCCTAGAGCTGGTGTTCGGTCTCCACCACTGATCCTGACGTACCTTGAGCTGCCTGATCTGTGATATTCTGGGCGGCTTAAAACTGGTGGGCCTTCGGAATTGCTCAAAGTAGGTCCGCCACTGTTTGGCGCTCCAGGTGCCGCTGCACCAAGAGTAGACGGAGTGGCGGCAGCCATAGAAGGCGGCAGATTGGATGCAGGCAGAATTTGTCCTGAGGAGCTGGCAATTGCAGCAGTTGCTGCAGTATGCGAAGGTAGTTCAGACGCAGTAGGGGTATTCCAAATCATGGCAGCGTGTGTTCTCAAAGTAAACCACAGTCCTACAATGTATGAAATAAAGAGAAGGATAGCGCAAATGACACAAAAGGGCATGATAATGCCGCTGTAAAACTCATCAGCCTGATGAAGAGGCATTTGATAGAACATGCATTGCTGGCAGTCCTCTTCAGGTTTTGTCACACAGCTTCGGCACACAAGCTCGTAAGGTCCGTAAATCTGGTAAAAGATAGTTGGAGCAAAAGCTCCAATGACTGCAAATACCAACATGGTAGAACTTACACCTGCTGACTTTGGGTTGTATCTTTGTGTTTTCCGTCTGATTGCACCGCTGCACATTGATAGACCCGGTAGCAACAGAATGCCTCCCATGATACTTCCAATGATACTTCCCTCGACCAAGTCACCTTTACCCTGTGACAAAGCTACTGAGTACAAAAACACTTCGACAATCGTTGAGAAAAATGCATTAATAGCAGCACCCATACCCATTGAAGACTGAGCTGAGATAGAAGCCACAGCCTGGCCAATGAAGTAAGCTAGTGGAATCACTGACAAAAGACTCAGTGAAAACAAAAACGCTGAGCTGGTAATAAAAGCATTAGGAAATATCGGTCGCAAAACATAATAGTCAGCAATGGCAAATAGCACGGGGGCCATCAAATTGAGAATAATAACGTTTGTGCCATCAAGAGTATACTTGTAATAATTCCAGCCAAATGCTCGATAAGTGCAAACCAAGATACTAGACGAAGGATGAGCTTTGGTATACGAAGTAGCTGGTCTGAAAGTGAGGGCTAATGGATGTCTTCTCAGGTGTTGGACCAAGATCAAGAGAAGTCTAGACATGGGGATTGAAAAAACACCCAACCAGCAAATTAGGCAAGCCAAGTACATCAGCGGATTGATAAGACCGTAAAAGCAGATGTAGAACAAGACTCTTCCGATATTCCATTCTCCTCTTCCAAATAGTCGTCTTTTAACAGTGTGATTCAACAGCTGGTCTGACTCTCCTGCGTCCTCGGTTTCATTAACGCTAGGGTGGCTGCCATTATTACTATTAGTGTTGTTGTTGTTGTTGTTGTTGTTGTTGTTGTTATTATTATTATTATTATTATCGCTGTGGTGGGTGTCTCCTCCAGTCGGTCCAAAAAAAAGCCTTCCTCGTTCAGCTCCGTCTCCGTCTTGCCATTCTCTGTACTCCTCGAGACTGCGCCCTAATCCCTCATCTTCGTGAATATAGTTCTCGTCCTGCTGCAATTCAACAAACCTGCCAAACGGGAACCATAAGTACCTCCCTAGTTCAAACAGACACTTGCCATATAGCTGAGCGCTCTCACTCCAGAATGCTACAAGACAAATAGCTGACCCTAAGACACAGGCTACCAGGAAAACGGCCCCGAATGTCAGTGTCCATATACCATTACCCAGCCATACTGTCAGGCCGATTTTCTTGCCAGGGGTTGAATGCACGTCACTATCTGCAACTTTCTGCACAGATCTGAATTTCTTATATACAGCTGGTTTCCAGATACGAATACCGAAAGGATGAGTCTCGTTAATTGCATCCTGCCGTTCACGTAAAGTGAAAGTCTCCGCACTGGAGATGCTATGACAGTCATCAACAAATGGTTCAGGCTCACCATCGTTATCATCATCGTCACCATTTTCATCTTCGGCCTCTTCGCCATCATTGTCTTCTGTGCCCTGCTCTGTGAAACGGTCGCTGCTCTCTTCAGTATTATTACCTCTGGTCAAATCGTGTATGAGCTCAGAGTGCCTGTGACGCAATGCCGGGATAGATTCCAAGTCGACGCCGGCAGCATTACCATGGTCGCTGGTATTATTATTGTTGTTGTTGTTATCACCGCTGATACTCGCATTGATTACTGGTGACTTGGGTCCCAATGCTGGCGAATACAGGTAACCCTTAGCTTTCTCTCGTTTCCTACGGGACTTCAGCCCATCAAAGTACCCTTCCTGATACTCTCGCTCTAAATCTGCTTCCAGCTCTCTCTCGTCGTCGTCAGTGCTGTAAACAAAGGGTCTTCTAGTCGCAACGCCGCTGCCACTGCCGGTATTACTACCAGTACCACGATCACTCACACTTCCCTTGTCTGAGCGCCATCTCAACTGAGCACGCAGTTCAGGGGATGGAAAGTCATGGTGGGAGAAGTTTAAACTACCCAGCCGCGGGCTCTTAGACCCCAATGAATGCTGCTGCTGCGGCTGGTGATGCTGTTGTTGTTGCTGGTTTACAGGGTGTTTGCCTCCACTGGGCGATGGAGGTGCCAATTGAGAGCTCGGTTCTCCACTGGCAATACCACCAACGTTATCCAGGTTTAGCCGCTGCAATGCAGGATGCTTGGGTGTCTTTGGGTGATTAGACTCCTTATGTTTGGAATTGTCCTCAGAGCCACTCATCTTTGAGACCTGTACTTCCACAACAAGAACAAAAAAAAAGGCTATTTAAAGAGCCAAAAGTATCCTGTGACTCAAAAATGCAAGAATATAAAAGCAGAAAAAAACTTATAGAGCACAAATTCAATCTGAAATTTTTCACCAAATGCTTAATTCACACACATTCACTAGTGTACGTATACGTACTTTCTCCAAAACACATGTGGGCGGCACATCCCTTTACGGCGACTTATCTGAATCGAGATCGCTGATTAAGAGAGCTCAGAAATCAATTGACTATGTCATTTTCTTATTTACTTTTGGGCTGACTCTCGAACAGGACGATTTAGAGCCACTTCTGGAAACTTTTATATCTTCAGAAACCTGAGTATTTTCACTTTAGAACATGAACTGAAATATGCGTATACCTCCAAATTCTACCAACACAAATACAAGACTTTTTATTATTACCATGAATCTTGTTACCGCATTCAAACTGATACCTTGAGAGAGAGAAGAAGAAAAAAAATCACAACTTCCAGGCACGTGACTACATATAAAATTTCAAGATGCCATTTATGGTAAGTTTCAATGCTAAGAGCAGCTCTGTTCCCACCGCTTTTTTTTTGTCCTCTAAGTCGCTAAATCTGCTTATTCGGGTGTTTCTTTACTATGTTAGGCTTAGGGGAAATGTTCTTCTCTCCTACTCTGCCAGGATATACCCGAAAGCGAGATATAGTAACAGTGAGGGACGCCGGCAAAGAAAATACTACTTTTGTCTTCACTTTCCCCAAGGCGAAAGATGTTTTTTTTTCTTTACACCCAAATCTTTTCTGTTTAGTTTTCCAGGGATTCTGCAGGTTCATTTGAAATTTTGACCCTTGCCTGTAGCATAATTACTTGAGGTGCTAGGCTCATTTAATACCATGCTCGTCACAAGGGTTCTTTTCCTGGTCGCGCTGATTATCCAAATATCCATATGTAAGACTATCCCGGGTTTTTGATTTTTTGACATGTTAAAAAATTCTAACTGGAAATAGTGTATGCTCAGGCAAATAATGCTGCGCTACCCAAGGGCAGACCTCAGCAGTATCACCAAAACAACCAAGGCCAGCACCGCCAGGCTGCTAATAACGCTAACAACGCTAACAACGCTGGAGGTCCTACTAACAATAGACATCATCAGGTAGCCAAACAAGGAAATCATCCAGCAGCACCGAAAGCTGGAGGAGGAGGTGGAGCTGCAAAGGCCGGAAATGGTAGAGTTGCAAAGGCCCAACCACCATCTAACAACAACAATAGCAACAACAACAATGGCAAGCACCACTCTCCTCCGCGTAAACCTAATGCTCCCAAGAAACCGCAGGGCAAGAATGGACCCAAGTTTGGTGGAAACATTGGGCCCAACAGGTTTTCAACTCCCACAGTTACCGCAGCCGCTAAACCAACAGCAGCAACACCTTCAGTCACAGCAATGCCTACAATTATATATGTCCCAGTTACCTTGAAAAACGGTAAAGTGGAGGCAAGACCTACCGAGTACTCGCAAACGTTTGAAACACTGTATTCAACTCTGTACACCCCGAAACGTGGGACTATCGGGCTAGGCAAGCTGAAGACTAGGGGTAGAATTGGGCATGTACAAACCCCAAAGTTTGTTACACACACAGCCTAGCCAAGTTCATGCCATTGACTAGATTGTAGTATTCCTTTATATACTGATATGCCATGGCTCTACAAAAGTTGAACTGAAAAAAAAAAAAAGCCTATTTGTCACGTGGATTTCTAGCAAAAGAAAAGACATTTATCTAGCTCTTTTTTCTTTCTCAATTACATTAAATATAAGACAAGTAGCACCAAGTTTCTGGAAGATTATAACCAAGTTGACCTATATTCGCAAGATTTATATAGCCAATGTTGGCGCGTTGAAAGCTAAATGCACGCAAAATACTCGCATCTGTCAACTTCATTATCTAAGCCGATAAGCCCAAATCGGCAAGATAATCTTGACCATCTTCATAGATCATAAACTGCATGGCTGCGGGTGGTGCAACTTGGTCAATGTTGTAACTGCATCCCAGCTTGATTTTATAAGCACTGATCCAGCTTTACAGCTGGGCGAAGCCTTTGTAGTCTTGTATAAAATGGAAAGCACTTCCTTCTCCTTTTTTCTCATCTTTCTCTTTGACTATTCCCAAGTAGCCTCTTTTTTTTTTTCCTGACTCTCAATCTCAATCTCAAGCTCTATTTCTGATAAATCACCTTAGCATACCTCATCCGAAGAATTCAGACTAGAACAAAGTGGTAACCTAGCAATGAGCCATGGCACGTATATAAAAATCGAGCATGAGTCTCCCAGACTCACTCCGCTCCACGACGAGGTTGCGAAACTAGAATCAATTCCTTCATACTCTTGCCTGCTCGGAGTCTCTGATAAGGAGAATGATGAGCCCGCAGCAATTGAAAGCGACGAGATCAGCTATAGCTGCATCAACCAGCAGCATCTGGAGCTAGTCAGCGCAGATAGCAAAGCTAAGACTGGATCAACGTGTTTTGACCACCATGATGTACAAAATGATGGCCATAGTTACAGCCATCATCACCATCACCATGGCGTATCCACTGAAAGCAGTACCAAGTCCGGGCTTTTGCTGTCGCCACAAATTGACAAAGCCATGGAAGAGTCCTTTGTGTGTCCTAATGATACGTTATTCGAAACGTACAAGGACAACTCCGGTAGCAGTAGCGACTGCGCTGCTGACCTCCAAATCATACCTAGTCTCAAGTCAGGGGAGCATGAACATGCTGACCATGATTTGGAGTTCGAAGTTTCTGAGAATACCCACTATAACAGTGATGACCAAGCTAGCATGGTCGAGCACAAAGATCTAAGTGACGTCGAGGATTTGTCAAATACAATGCCAATTGGATCTTTTCCTCATAAAGACAGCCCTTCTTCCAAAGAGCAAACTCCGGAGTTTTCAACTTTGGTGTTATCAAGCCCATCTGGGTTAGATCAAACCAGCGAGAAACATGTCGAGCATGTCGAGCATGTTGCTGAGGAAAGTCACCGTCCTAAGCGAGCTGCTGCATTAGTTGCAGCAAGAAATATGCGAAAACGGCTCAACATCTCTCCAGAGATTTCGGCTGCATCAGCTAAAAAACACAAACCATCCAGCACCTTTGAAACTTCGACTCCGAGAAAGTGTCCAACTGATGCTAATGCTGATGCTGATGCTGATGCTGATGCTGATCCAGCTAGCACCACCTGTCTTATAATCCCTGTCTCTGAATCGCCCTCATCCTGGTCATCTTCTACCTCTGCCTCGTTGACATACCAGGGCGCAAACAGGTGGACTGAAAACGAGGATATGTTGGTGATACACCTGAAAGAGAGCTGCAGGTGCTCCTGGAGATCAATTGAGAAAGCCATGGGATACACGCACTCCTGGCAGGCAATCCAGATGCGATACCTCCGTGCACTCAAGGATCGTCACCAAGACTTCACACCGGAGGAGGAGGCCAAGTTCAAGACTGTTGTTGAAAACGATTGGAAAACCAGGTGGAAGCGAATCGGCACTGAAATGGGCCCTGCCTTCACCGAAGAGCGGTGTAAACGTAAAGCATTGAGTCTCCTGGGTAAGAATCAACTGCTCAAATATCCAGACACCAACACCAAAAGATATCAAGTTTTGAAATGTTACCAGCTAGTCCACAGCGATGATGACAGCGACGCAAGCAGCAGCAGCAACAGCAGCAGCAGTCACTGTGGTACCAAAGTCTCGAATGAATTATTCATGATAGATGGTATTCCCCTGTTAAACCCTTCGTTCCCCCCAGATACATCGATGGAATTACGTCAAGTGCTGGTTCCTGTCGAAGCGCCAATTTTGCCAACCTCAGCATGCAATCATTTAAAAGATGCTGATCTGAAAGTGTTTAGGCAAATTCTCAAAACATACACCGAGCCCAAGAAGTAGTGGAGCCAAGGAAGGAAGAAAAAAAATTGTTGAAGAAAATCTTGAGCTCTCTTCGAAGCTTGGGCTGCGGGTCTACAACTCTTCTGAGTTGTATATATTTATTTTCTATCTATAGATATATATATATTTTGCATCTCTTTTCATATAAAAACCGCGTAATATTTTTATTTATTATTAGTACTAATATAGAAATCCTGAGAATAGTAGCAATATATCTCGTTGATACAGCTTTGTTTCTTTCTTTTGCTAATATCAGTATGTTCAATTTGTACACGCACCAATATATATCATCTCTTTACAGGGTAATCTTTGACTTATTTCTACCAGATTCAAGGTCAGTGAACTCGACTTCATCTCTATCGGTAAGTTGGAGAAGCTGCTTGAATCTCACGCCCACCGGTCTCAGAATCTTCTGGTCGGTTCCTTTAGTCCAGATGTTGAACTTGACACCTGCCTTACGGATATTCACAAAGGCTCCATTGATCTGTTCATCCTCATCATGATCAAGAGTACCACCAATCATTCCCAGGATAACCTGCAACCACAAATTGTCAATAGGCACAAATCTCTTGTTCTTGAACAGATGGACCCACTTGCCACCATCCTTGTTAGCCTTGTCTTCCCACTCAGGCTTGACACCGGTCTTGAAAAACGCATAGTCTGATTTGAGCGGCAATTCAGAAACTTTAGGGATACTGTTGTAAACACCCCAGAACTCCTCTACTGTGCTGATAGTAACCACCTCCTTAAGCAGATCGTGCCAGTCGTCATTCTCACCAGTAGGAGGTTTGATGTACCAAAGCGTCCACTGGTGGGTTAGAGGGTGAACCACGGTGAAATCATCCACTGAGTTGAAAACAGTAGTAGGCTCGTCTGATTTCTTCTTCTCTTCCTCAGTCACTGATAACTTCTCCACATCCTTAGTGATCTGCTCTGTAACAGGTTCTGACACAGCTTCAGTCATTTTTTTTTCCTTTAATGTGTTGATGGTATATATATATATGTTCAATTAAGAGCGCTTTTTCCTAGTTTTTCAAATTCACAAACGCTAGTTCTCCACAAATTGAATTAAGACTAAGATGTATTAACACAAGATGAACGTTAACTGAAATAAATAAATTTAACCTTTTGATCCCTCCGCTTGATTTCACACCCAAGAGTATCAGTTAAAATTTTATAGATAAATTTATATCAAGGTTGGATTTTTGGTTGTATGTTGATGATTTGTTCGAAAAATTAAAGAGCTAGCTGGAAAATGATCACACTTAAAAAAAAAAAATTAAAGAAAAATTTAAAAATTTGGGTGTGCCTTTGCAAAGATCTCAGTACTTCAGCCAGTATGCTTAGATAATCAATAAGTTCCACCTGGCTCAAGTCTAAGTTGGGAATGACTGGCAATATGTGAAGTGTGAGAAATAAATGGTTAGGCGGGTACGTCTGTAGTTTCAAATGCCGTAAGTCAAGTAATTGTGTGTGCGTGTGTGCAGGCATTATATACATGGCGTAGAGAATGCACATAGAGGTTTGGAGATGAAGCCCTTGACTGTCAGCGCCAAGCTACTTGCAATTGCTTCTTATTAGTAGCTAGTAGCTACTTGCAATTGCTTCATACTGGTAGCTACTAATGCAATAAATGCTCATAGTGTACATGTTTCCTTGTGACTGTGGTTCTAAATATCTCGAGATGCATGTTTTTATGGTAACTCTATGTAGTGGTTAACTTGAGACTACACTCCAAGAAAATAGCACCAAGCTAATACTGAGTTCATGTCTCTGATGCCTTGTGCAACTTAACTGCTTAGGAGTATAAATGATGTTTGCGTAGTGAGCACGTAGGGCGTACCACAAATGCCTTGATGAATAAAAGCATATATATATAGCCTCACAGGATCCTGATCATAAACTTTGATTTATTTATGCCCACCAACAGGCTTTGATAACTCCCGCAGGCTTCCACAAAAATGGGAGGCTACATTAGCAAACCGGTGAAGGTAATGGCAGCGATAGTCACGGTCTTTGTCGCTACTCTTGGTGCAGCATTGTACAAGTTTCAAAAATCACTGATATATCCCAGCGATTACCCCGAGGGAACGCGTCAGGACGTGGATACCCCTAAATCATTCGGCATACCATACGAGGACCTGAAACTGGAGACTCCTGACGGACAAAAGCTGCAGACTTATATAATGACCCATCCGTCGTCAAGTTCATTGTATAAACCGAAAACCGTTCTCATGCTTTGTCCCAATGCCGGTAATATTGGACATAACTTGCCAATGGCGGAGATTTTCTACAAACAGTTCTTCTACAACGTGGTGTTGTTCTCATATAGAGGGTATGGCAAATCCAGTGGGTCACCCTCGGAGAATGGCATCAAACTGGATAGCGACACCATTCTGGAGCATTTGTCGTCGCATCCGGTGATTTCGAAATCCTCGCT
Organism: Groenewaldozyma salmanticensis; assembly: GCA_003708315.3. Taxonomy (NCBI): domain Eukaryota; kingdom Fungi; phylum Ascomycota; class Dipodascomycetes; order Dipodascales; family Trichomonascaceae; genus Groenewaldozyma; species Groenewaldozyma salmanticensis. Next base: position 224,281 of record PPNW03000009.1, read on the forward strand.
GGTGTTATACGGTAGAAGTTTAGGCGGGGCCGTAGCATTGTACATGGCTAGCAAAGCTCCAGAACTTGTGAAAGGCTTAGTGTTGGAAAACACATTTCTGTCAATACCCAAAGTGATTCCGCACGTTTTCCCGGTTCTCACTCCCTTCAGCTTTTTGTGTACCGAGAAATGGCAGTCTGAGCTTTTGGTGCAGGATATACCCAGTGGAATTCCCATGCTGCTACTTAGCGGGAGCAAGGACGAGATTGTACCGCCGGAACACATGAAAACATTGTTCAAGCTGTCTAAATCTACGAAAAAGAAATTCAGAGAGTTCTTGAAGGGTCAGCATAATGATACACTGCTACAGCCTGGGTACTGGGATGAAGTTCACGAGTTTATTCAGAAAAACGTTGATCCAGTCGAGTCTAGTTAAAAATACATATATATAACAATATCATAAATTATTATTATTATAAGGCTAAAAATTTTTCACTAAAAAATCGTTCTAATTACCCATCTTTGCTTGCTCCTGCTGAATGTCCTCCAGAGTAATATTAGACTTATCGCACATTGACCTGAAAATGCCATCTTGCTTGTGGTACAGATTAAGAGGACTATCAAACTCGCCAATCTCACCGGAATCCATCACCAATATCTTATCGTAGCCCAGAATGGTGTTGAGACGATGAGCAATGCACAAGATGGTGTACTCCCTGAACTCCTTGACAATTGTGTTTTGGATCTTGTGGTCAGTCTCGAAATCAACGCTTGAAGTAGCCTCGTCCAAAATGAGAATCTTGGATTTCCGAACCAAGGCTCGAGCTAATGCCAGAAGCTGTCTCTCACCAAGACTGAAATTGGTACCGTCGTCATCAACCTGCTCGTCCAGATGGAATTTCACTGGTGAAGTGGGGACCTCGCCGTGAGAAAGCTTTTGTGCATCCTCGCTTTCCACCAGCCAACTTCGTCTCAGAGCATCCCATAGCTCGATATCAGTACACATCCCAAAGGGGTCAATATTGGATCTGATGGTACCCTGGAACAGAATAGGATCCTGGGGAATAATAGACAGCTTGGTACGAAGTTCATTTAACCCCAAAGACCCAATGTCAATACCATCAATACTGATTGATCCTGCGTTAAGCTCACATAACCTATAAAGCGAAATCATGATTGTACTCTTACCAGCACCGGTACGACCACAAATACCAATCTTCTCGCTGCCCTTGATTGACAGCGTCAGATTTTTCAAAGCTGGTGGCAGGGTTGGCTGGTATGACATTGAAACGTTCTCAAACTCGATTGCACCAGTCTCAGGCCATGATTCTCTGGGCTTGGTGGCTTCAATATGGAACGCAGCCTCCTGTGGTACATCATATGCATAGCTGTGCACTCTCTCTGCCGCATTCATGTTGTTCTCCACAGTAGCCATTTCTCTCACTACCAAGGTCATCATCATGACCACTTGCAAAAGGGAAGAAATTACCAAACCAGTAGAAGAAGCACTAATGTTGAACTCGCCAAAAACACACAACATGCACACCATAAAGGTCATTGCCAGCCCTACTGCATCCAACCGCAGAGCAACCCATCTTTGATTGACCAGGGTCAAGAAATACGCAGAGTTCATATTATCCAAAGTGATCTTGTTATGCTCAATGAACCTGGATTGCTCATTGTATGCCTTGATCGTCAAAGAACCACTAAGCGACTCTGAGAAATGACTGAACACAACCGACCGAGCTAGTGAATCCAGACGCTTGATCTCTCTTGCCGAGGCTCGATAGAACTTGGAAACACCCAGAAACAAAAAGGAAAGTCCTGCAAGCGCAATGGCAAACCATGGAAGATAGATAATCACCAAAATGAAAACACCAATCAATGAAGAGGAACTGAAAACGAAAAGTCTAGCCTGATCACTCACCTCGTTATCCAAAGTATCGGTATCCTTGGTGAACCTATTGAGCACTCTGCCCAGGGGTGAAGTATCAAAAAAGACCATAGGTGCATGCAAGATTCTTTCCACTGCCAGTGTATGCAGCTTCAAACTGGTGTTGTTGCCAATAGTAGTAAGAATGTAGAAAAATACAAAGGCAAAAACGGCACTCAAGATTCCAAACATTACAAAAATTCCAATGTAAAACCCTTCAGACCTGCCAGAGAACTTGTCGGCGGTCCAGAAGGACAACCAGGTACTGGTAAAGATATTGCAAAACACTGCCAGTACCACCATTATGATGAAAATCGGCAAAATCGCATATCCCAAAAATCCTCCACCAAGTTTGAAAAATGACATGTAGACTTTCATGTCCACTGAATCAGTAGCTCTTTCCTCAGATAGCATGAGCACTCCTTTCTTTTTGCGCTCGGCCTCGTCGCCATTATTAGTGGCTACCTTTAAGGCTGCCTCCTTGTTCTCAATCTCTGCATCCTTCTCTATCTCTCCTTCTTCCTCTTCTTCTTCTTTGGCGTCCTTTTCAGTGTTTTGCTGCCCAAATGTCAGAAGTCTTTTAAACTCGGCACTCTCAGACTTCAACTGCTCCAAGGTGCCCTGGAAAAGCTTGCCAGATCCGTCCAAAAAAACCACACGGTCAGCATGCTCTAGGATAGACAGTTGATGCGTAGCCAGAACTCTGGTCTTGGACTTGAACAGGTCCAGAAAGCAGTTCTCCAAGATAAATTTACCCACATGAGCATCTACTGCACTTAGAACATCGTCCAGCAACACAATATCGGCATTCCAGTAAGCAGCACGAGCCAAATTGATACGAGCCTTTTGTCCCCCGGAAATTGTGATTCCTCGCTCGCCAACCTCAGTCAAATCGCCTGCGGGTAAAATACTGAAATCTCGCTCCAAAGCGCACTTCCTGACTACTTCCTTATACCAAACCTCATTATACGGCTTACCAAAGGTGATGTTCTCTCTGACAGTTGAGTTCTGGATCCATTGCTGTCCACAAAACACAACCTGTCCTCCCAATTCCACGGCCCCGCTAGTCCTCACCATCATACCGCTGATTGCAGAGAGCAAACTACTTTTGCCTGCTCCGATACTACCTGTGACGACCACGAACTCACCATGCTGTATATCCAAGTCAATATGGTTAAACCCGGTAAAGATCTCACCTCCTGACTCCGACTCGTGCTGTGAAGACTTTTCTTCCCCTGGGGCAACCACTCTTTCAGCTAATGGCAACGAGGTGTCATGAATGCTAGTGGCGTATTCATTAGTTTCAGATCTCTGCAAGTCCTCTTGGGTTTCCTCCATGCTATCAACTTTGGCTTCCTCTGCCAGTCTCTTGTCCTCCTTGGCTTTCTGCTTTTTTTGCTGTTTCTTGGTTAATGGTTCAACCTCTTCAGTGATGTCATCTTTCTCCCAGATGAAAGAGCCGTCGGTGATTTTGATTGCAGTCTTGGCCTCCGGGTCATATGTGACATAATTGCCAGCCTCCGGGGCAGCAAGGAAATCTTGAATACGGCCCGCAGCAATTTTGGCATCGAAGCCAGTCACCAACGCTAGGGGCAGAACCATCAGGGGCATTCTCAGCAAGTTGAATGTGGTCAACGAAGAGAATACGGTGGCTGGGTCCAGCGTTCCTCCGGTACCAGATAGCGTGACGAAGGCCACTAACCCTGCCAAGGTAGGAGCCGCGGTGAAAATGGCATTGACGACATTTCTGATTGTAAGCATGATTTTGACCAAATGCATTTCATGAGTTCTTAGAGTAAGCACTTTTTTCAAGTACGCTTCTTCCCATGAATAGAACTTGATGACTTTCATTGACTGGAGAACCTCTCTCATGGCACTTACTCTTTTATCGGTGATGCCATTGACCTTCTTTCTGATCTTGCCCATTTGCTTAGCAACGTAGCCCACAATGCCAAACGCCACAAAGATCATAGCGAACCCCACCAACCCTGAAGCGCCGATGTTTGTAATGACGACCACGAGGCAAATTATTATAGATACCGGGAAGGTGTATGCGAAATGGAGCCACTGTAGGGCGAAATCAATACGATGACAGTCAGTACTGAGTAAATTTGTCATTTTACCGTTGGTGTAGTGGATTTTTGATTTCCCGGAAAGCTTGAGAGATTTTTCGTAGATTGCCTGACTGAGCACGGTCCGCACTCTTGCACCAGTGGTGGCAGCATCGTACATGAACTGGTTCAGCGCGAATGAGGCGATAAGCTGGAGCACAGTGATGCCCACTGCGTAACCCGCACCTTTACCCGCGGGCTCGAATTCTCTTACGGCGACAAACGCAATGAGCCTTCTGGTTAGCAGCGGCGAGGTTGCCTGGGCGATATCAGAAACCACTTTGAAGATGCCGCCGGTCCACCAGGTCCAGAAAAAGGTAGCATTGAGGGCCCTAATCAAGGCATACTGGGACAGGGGGGCGTTCAAGATCTCTTCCTCCGATTTGCCCTCGTCGCTGGCCTTTTTTCTGGCGATTTCAATGTGATAATTCATGTTTTTCTGAAACTCCTTGAACAGAGCATCTGTGGAAACAGGTGTGCCAGTAACTGTCCATAAATCTTCAGCAAGCAAGGTCCTGAGGTACCCTACTTTGAGTAGCGGGTATATCCAGTTGAATGTGTACCGCGAGAGCAGCGATGCATATGGCTCCGGGTACGGGGCGCGGTCCTTGGGTACTGGAGGCACAGACCTACCCACCAGCAAGCTCAGGAACCTGAACTTGCCGCGCTTAGGTAGGGAGGCGTTGATCTGGTCTATGCGTTCATACCGCTCGACGTCCTCCTCCTCGAGGGATCCATTGTTAGGCTGTTTGAGCGACTGCGAAGACGCTTTGTCTTCATCTGTGACAGAAGAAGACATGGAGTGAGAAGAGAGAGAACGCTGGAGAAGATAAAAAAAATTTCAGAGAATATAGATGAAAATACCAAACAGACAATAACCAGGAAATAGTTTCAAAGTCTCAGTATAAGAGCGAACTGTGTGTCACGAAGAATTAAAAGGCGTTAGATAGGTAGCAAGCAGAGACGACGACATTTATATCCGGGCTTGAAATTTATATATATATATATAAAAAATCTTTGCTAAATCTCCTGTAATAATAACAAGCACGGCACTGAAGCGGAGTTAAGGTCCGATTTACGTTGAGCATTGTGGCTGACACATCTTAAATACTCGCAGTGTCCTAACTCCTTCTTGAAGCTGCTCGAGCACCTCTTGGCTTCTCTGCATGAGTTTCGGACTCCGATCCAGCCTGCTCTTGTTTTGTATCTCTTTATCTCTTATGCTGGGAATTGCTAGGAAAAACAGCTGTCTCCTTATAGGCTCACTAGCGCACTGCTGCTAATGGCATTGTATTCTTACTGAACTAACGACATTACTGAAACGCTGTCGGTTTTACGTTGTCCGCTCAACGCCGCAGACGACGAAACTGGCGAGTCACGCGATCCGATCCATGGTCGCTTGGTGCGGGTATATAACCATTGGTAGCTGCGTTGTACGAACGTTCGATACTACGCATAGTGGAAATCTTATATATATATTGTGAGACGCTGGTTAATGATGAAGTTGGAGTATGTCAGCATCGTTGCTGATATATGTGTGATTGTGCAACATGATCAGGACTCATATATATACACCAGCCAAACCTCAAAGCTCAGGGTCCTCGATAAACGTTATTAGCATTACTACAAGCTGAGACGTTCTATTGAGACATAGAATTGAGAAGTACGTAGCTGACCTTTATTCCTGCTAACTTAGACTCTAAAGAGCAGAAACACAGAAGTAACAAGAACAACCAATGAGCCTATTTCCTTCGTCAAATGGCCTGTGGCGGTGATGGATATTACATAATCTCTTCTCTCTCTCTGCTAGGCTCTTCCGCCTTTTATACGGCTTGGACACGACCCAAGAAACCTGAGATGTGGCTAGCAGTAGTTCATGAGGCCCCAGCGCAGACGATAGCAGCAACTAATCCGCCAACAAGCGATCCTCATTTCGAGCCAACTTTTTTTCTTTATCCCCAGTTCTCTTAACCCATTCCGTGTATATATAACAGAGTATTCTCTCTCTCTATATATATATCAATTGCGCAGCGTTGAACTTACCACCTACCTCAAAACCCGCAGCTTTAAGTAATCGAGATCTTATCTCACCGACGTTGGCAGCATACGGCGCGGCGCCCTCCAGATCTCCCCGATCTTAGATCTATAGGACCCAGACGCCTCAAACCGCGCACAGGCAAACCAGAACCCTGAAATTTGTCACACCAAAGGCACCCTTTCTGAATAAAACCAATTAAACGAGTGAAACTCAACAAGACTGCTCGAGCGCAAAGGAATAACAGAGAGTAGGTAGAAAAGGAACACCAGAGAGTAAGAAGCACATAAATAGCAGTGATAAAGTCCTTCGAGAATATTCATGATGAGACCAATCGCCCGGGAGATGAATGAGGCAGCGCAGGATCCTCAAAAAACTCATTAAAATTCAAAAAAAAAAAAAAAAAATAAATAAATAAAATGAATACTAGCAGTTCAATGCTGGCAAACCTCATATCGAACTGCGTGCAAGCGCGTTTCTCTTCAATCCTTGCCCTGATCCTCATATAAGTACCCGGTGGATTCTCGTTTCGAGCTCTGTGCTTTCTTCCTCAAATCTTCAAAATTTGAAATAAAACAAACAAACCCAGAGCACTCACAAAGACTTCAAGGTCTTCTTCTATTACTTCTCTCTGAAGGTTTCAAAAATACTTCACGTTTGTCAAACCTCACGTTTGTCAAACCACCTTCGTTTCTTCTCCTACACAATTTGAATGGCTGAAACCGTTCAAATGTATCAAGTAAGGAAATTCGTCTCAACCTCATTTGTTTTGTCCTTTCATATTGCTAACACATAGCCAAAGAATCATCCCTACCTTGCACACTTCTCGGAGCATGGAAGCGGCAGCACCAAAGAACGGCAAGCAGGGAATCCAGGAGAGCAGTATAGAAGAGAGCACGCTCAATCTAGAGCAGCCTTCGCAGTGCCTCCAGCAACGACAAACAGCAATGCTGAGAGTTTGTATTATAGATCTGCGGCAGCCCCTAACCACAGCACTGCCTCTACCACCGTCACTGCTGCTCAAACGTTTCCTAACGTACACTATGGTGCTTCTTCTCGGAATATTAACGAGGCGCAACAGGTACCTTCTAGCTGGACCATGCCCCAGGGTTACCGAGGATACAACCATAATAGCGGCAAGCAAATGCCGCCACAATCACATCTGTACTCGGACAGCAGCAGCCATTGGTCTCAAGAGTATCCACGTCAGGTCTATAATCCGGTCAATTATACCCAGAGTCCACTTCAGCAGCAGGTACTTTATACACAGCCAGCTGACTATTTACAATCTGCAGATTCATGGAGCTACAAATCATACTCTCCACATCAATTGCATTCTCAAAACACCACATCTTCATCTTCGTCGATACCGACGTCATACAACTCTCACCTAAGTGCTTTTCATATCAGAGCCAGCCCAAATGATGAAACCGCTAGCACGGTCCACTCTTTCTCGTCCCCGCCAGCGTACGATGCAGGCGAATATGAGAGCAACATTTCGACACCGCTGTCAAATCATGCAACCTCGTCTTCTACCAGCTCAACCTCAAGGATATATCCGCAGCAGCAACAACAGCAACAACAGCAACAACAGCAACAGCAACAACAGCAACAACAGCAGCAGCAACAGCTGCAGCAGCAGCAGCATCATCATCATTTGACTATCCCAGAAGATTTCACGCAGACATCCCTGGCAGACATGTCCAGTAGGGCCATACAGCATAATAGAATGAGAGCAGCCATGAGACCTAAATCAATGGCAAAGCAGAGATTCACCCAAGAAGAAGACAACCTTCTGATACAGCTCAAGGAAGGCACAGATCGGTTATCATGGAAAGATATCTCCAGGTATTTCCAAGGAAGAACCCCTGGCGGTCTCCAAGTAAGGTACTGCTCAAAACTGAATAAACATAGACAAAAAAGGCCAGTTGCCAAGTAGAACTTTTATTATTATCATTATTCTTATAATTATTATTCTTATTATTTTTGTTCCTCTTCGCTTTCTTATTCCTCTGACGCTTGAATCATCGTCGCTTCGTTATCTGATAACACAGGGAGTAAAGTGAAAAAGCAGCAAAGTCTTAACTGTTGTAATCTCGCCTAATTTTGCAGTGACACTTTGAGATCGGCGGGCTCAGATCCAGATCTATTTGTTTGTTTTGATTTTGCACCCTTAGTACGCGTATATATAAAGCCAGTACAAAATTTATTCTAACCGATTATTCTCTCAAGCAGCTTCACTCTCTTATATATATACTCTCTTATATTACCTCTATATTACCCTTCATGTCAAACTCTAGACAGGGCAAGCGTCCTCTTGGGACCAACAATACAGCGGCTTCAAGTCCATCCAGTCCCCAGCCAATAGACCCAGATGGAAGGCGGCGTCAGAACAGACGAGACGAAGCTATCCGCAAGAAGCTTGATGATAATATCAACAAACGAATGAACCAGGTAGGCAAAACCAAGCCTATGAAACGAGTACCCAAGGGCACGGTTCTGGCGCTGAAACCTAACCCCCCGTTGACTATGAAACTGAAGACAACTGTGCACGAGGCTGCCGAGTTCATGTCAGCTAAACGGGAAAACTGTGTCCTGGTAGTTGACGACGACGATGCTATCTGCGGTATTTTCACTGCCAAGGATCTAGCTTTTAAAGTGGTTGGCGCGGGACTGAATGCTAATGCCCTGACTGTAGAAAGTATAATGACCCCTAACCCCATGTGTGCTCGTACAGACACTAGCGCCACTGATGCTCTGAACTTGATGGTTTCTAAAGGGTTTAGACATTTGCCAGTGGTGGACGAGTCGCAGGATATTGCTGGTGTCTTGGATATTACCAAATGTTTCTATGAAGCCATGGATAAACTGGAAAGAGCTTATCAAACCTCGAAAAAGTTGTACGATGCCTTCGAGGGTGTACAGTCTGAACTGGGTTCGACTCAGCCAGCACAGATTATATCCTACGTTGAACTTTTGAGAGAGCGCACCCAGGGTCCTAACCTGGCCTCTGTTCTAGATGGCACTCTGCCGGTGTTTGTTGATGTGAAGACCCCAGTCTCCGAGGTGGCAGCTTTGATGAGGGAGCATAGAACCACTGCAGTTTTGGTCACTGATAACAGCAACATCACTGGTATCTTCACCAGTAAAGATGTGGTACTTCGAGTACTTGCCCCCGGTCTCAACCCTAAAAACTGCTCAGTGGTACGCGTGATGACCCCACAACCTGATTTCGCCCCGCACACACTTAGTATCCAGTCAGCGTTGCGGAAAATGCACGACGGCAATTATTTGTGGTACTTCGAGTACTTGCCCCCGGTCTCAACCCTAAAAACTGCTCAGTGGTACGCGTGATGACCCCACAACCTGATTTCGCCCCGCACACACTTAGTATCCAGTCAGCGTTGCGGAAAATGCACGACGGCAATTATTTGAACTTGCCAGTGATGGGAGATGATAATGATATTGTGGGGATCGTTGACGTGCTCAAGTTGACATATGCTACTTTGGAGCAGGTGAACTCTATCAATGAAGGTAACGCAGAGGGCCCGGCATGGAATAAGTTTTGGATGTCATTTGACAATGATAGTGAATCCGGCCTTTCTGATAGCCAGCCTGGGAAGCCATCGTCGTCGAGCGGGGTTATGCGTTCGGGTACTTCGCAGTCTGATAGACGGTCCAACAAGGAGAACGATACCCCCTTGAGTCCACCACCACCACCACATCAACAACAACAAAATGTGTCTGCTTTGTTGGATGCTGCGGAGATACCGCAGAGCGAGCTTGAACAGTTCAACTTGCATGAGCTGGAACCACATGATTCAATCTCTCGGTTGGGTAGCAGGTCTCGTCAGGAGGTTTCTGCAGTGGTTACCGAGGAGGTCGTCCTGCCGTTCCCGTTCAAGTTCAAGTCGCCGTCTACTGGAAGAACTCATAGAATTACCACTGGAGGTGAAGCTACCATTGAGAGTTTCCGTCAAGCCATCATTGATAAGTTGTCACAGCAGGATTTGGTTGCAGTTAGTGGACCCGGGTTGATCAAGGAGGAAAAAATGATTGAGCCAGGGTTTGCGGTTAGTTATATTGATGATGAGGGTGATGTAGTGGCTATTACTACTACGCATGATATCATAGATGCCATCAAGCTTTCAAAGAGAAGTGGGCTGGATAAAGTTGATTTACATGTACACCATCCTGACGTTGAAGTGACTGTACCCGAGCACTGGAAGCAGCAGCAGCAGCAGCAACAACAACAACAGAAGGAAGAGGCAGAATCTAAACCTAAATCTTCGGATATGATTGCTGGAGTACCTAATGATTTATTATTACCAGGAGCGATTGTGGCATTGGCTGCATCTATAGTGTTGGTTTTTACCCTAAGTAGGAGTCGTTGATACTCTTTTTTTTTTTTTTTTTTCTTTCTTTCTTAGTGGTATTAACTTATGTACAAATTTTACTCCTGATCCAAAGCTTTCTTGAGCAAGTTCTCGTTTTCCTCCTTGAAGTGTCGTTTAGCTGCTTGTAGGGTTTCCTTATACCTGAGCCTTTGCTTCTTCTTCTCAGCGACAGCATCTACAAAAGTCACATTCAACCCTTTAAACTCCTCTTCGTTAATATATATGGCGTTTGGTAACTTTTCATTGTACTGATGATTCACCACGTTTGTCAGGTAGTAATTTTTAACATGCTCGACTGATGTGATTTCTCCAAGGAACTTGTCTGGAATTGCCACTTTCAGGATACTAGTGACCTGCTTGATAAACTGGAACCTTGTCTCCAAATCTGTCAAGTCGGTAATACTATTTTTGCTTGCTGTGTTGAATTTATCCAGTGCTGCACGTAAACTGGCCAAGTCGGACTCGATTTTTTCAGTTTGAATCTTGTCAGTAGCTTCATTAAGCTGAGTGGTCAAATTCTCAACTCTAGTTTCCAGCCTTTCAATAGTATTCTGATTCAACTCTGCAACTTTCTCAGCGGCCGCACTCACTGCGTTATCAATCTCAGACTCTGTAAGTTCAGGTTTCACGGTTTGCGTAGGCCATGCATTCAGTTCAAACCCGTTGCGTTCGCGTTCCCATGAATCATCCAGCCCAGGTCCACCAATAACTCTCAATTTCAGCCGACTACCCACATCAGCCTTTTTGTTCTCTAGTTCTTGCATAACTTTCTTTGTTTTCTCCGGTTTGGGCGGTGGTGGTGTTCCACTGGGGCCGACTTTATTTCTCCTGAAAAAATCAAATAAATCTGACCGCACCGGTGTCGTGTGTATGCCTCGCGCGTGTGAGCTTCGCAGCGATATCCTCGCAACAGCAGCCTTCATTGTGAGTCTGATATATTAAAAATGAATGTTGAAGTATATGAGAAAAAAAGTAGCGTTGAGTGAAAATTTCACACATGTACGTATATATATATAGCGATATATATCGATCTGAGCATCATTTAAGCATATACTATTCATGATCATGATAATGAAAACATTTTGGCTCATTTCTAACGCTTGAAGTCGACTTATACATATGGATTAAATTAAACTTTTAATTGTTTTAATTATATCTGCTGCATTATAGATCAAATAGTATGCTGGAATGTTTCTTTCCTATCTTCCACTTGCTCACCTCAAAAACAGATACCAAATCAGAAACAAGAATATAATACCTATACCCACGAACGGGATATATTGACGGATCATTGCCTCGAAATTGATTCTTCTGGCAGCACGCCGGTACTTCTTGGACTCGGTACGCAGGTTTGAGGAGATATCACTCATTTTATCCAGACTATCACCTCTATACAACAGATCCTCGATATTTTTGGTCATGATCTTCTGCACGTCTTGCAACTCGGTGTTTAATTTGTCTAATCCACCAGCAGCTCTTGTATCCTGGAAAACTCTTTTAGTCTTTTGCATGAAATTGTCAAATTGTACAAACGCATATGGTCGTAGCCCCGGTTTCATCGCCTCTTGGCCATACGAGGTGCTGAACTCCTTGTCCAGCTCCTCCAGGTATGAAAATGCTAGTTTCCGAGGATAGGAATGGTCACATATACACATGTATATGATATCATGCGATATCAAGTAACTAGAAATTAGAACCAGAGAAATACACGAATCCTCCTTGATAATATGTACATGAAAAATATGCTTACTGTATGGTGTATGCACCACTTTCAATGCTAGCGCGTGGTTCAGACCGACTATCAATTTTCCGTACAATCTGTTTGATCTGCCTCTTTTGCTGGTCAAGCTGGCTGCCTTCCTCGTCAACAGATGCAGATAACGCCAGGCCTAATTGTTAATAACCAAATGCAACACAATCAAAACACGAAAAGATACGTACCGTCACTTAACCGTGCAATATGTGTGATCAAAACCATGCCAGATATGTATTCTTGGATTCAAATGTGCTGTATTCACCGAGGCGTAATGCTGATATATATATATATAATTCCGTAGTTAACACGAATTCACATTGATATCATCATATATCCAAAAAAAAATTGAAAGTTTCACATCGCGAAAGCAAGAACTCAACACCCCCGGAGTTTAAACTTGTCACGTGATTGTTTTTTAAAAAGTATCCTTAAGAGTCTCTTTCAGCACATGAATTGTGATTTTAATATGAAAAAGGAGCTATTTACACTTTTTGCAACATAAAGCCTCAATCTGCTCCAATTGCTTTTCAGTTTACGGTTTGAGCGTTGTCTAATTTTATTACAGGAACATGCCGATCGCATCTCAAAGCCCAGGATCCGAGTCGAGATCTAAGCTTAAACCATAGTTCGTACACAAGAGCTTGCAAGCGACATGATTGAAACGAAACCATTTGAAGGAGATCCATTCAAGCCAATTGGTAGGTACAAGAGTATACCACAAGTTTTCCCCAAGAGATCGCACCCGTTGAAACCATTGGACACTAATAGTAGCAAACCCATTGAGACCAACAAGTTTTATACTAATTTATTACTTGACCAGAGAACGCTACCGGCGTTCCCACATCCTTACGTAGTATGGTTTTCCAAGGATGATGCTCAGTTCCCTGGGTTTGCGGTATCCCATACCACATGCCAACAGCGGGTCTTTGGACATGATCCTAACGTCAACCCTGTACAGTACTATTTCAATCCTGCGGGTATCCAGTCAATGAACCTGGGCGCACAGCAATTTGAGCCGGGGAAAATGGAGCTTCATACTGAGAATTGTGGCCCACTTTCTGTGAACGTCACTATTTCCGGTAACCAGGGTGCTAGGGTACAATACCCTTTGGTTTCAGGTATGGGGTTTGTATCGGCCATTTACAATGACCAAGCTTTCCCGGTGATTCAATCTCTAGTAGGGTTTAAGTCAGTCACCGAGGGAAGACCTCCTAACCAGGGGATCAAAAAATTTGTATTTCAGTTGTTCAATGATGTTTCATGGGTGGCTTATATCAGTGGTGATGAGGCAGCGGTCAGCAAGATCCGGTTCAACCTCGTTGATAACAATCATTTTGTAGCAAGCTCGGGAAACGTGGTTGTTCAAGTTGGCAGCTGTCCGCACGGATCGGAGGCTGCTTTGGATGCTGCTGCAGGCTCCTATGCAACCAGTGCCTGCCTAGAAGGTGAGATTACCGATAATGGGACTCGAGGGTTATACCGTATCAAGTACAAAGTAGTCGGCCGGGGTAAGTGTACTTTGATATACGCGTTACCTCACCACGTAGAGGCATTCACTGATTTCATGAAGGGAAGAGTGACCATGGCAAGGCTGGATTCCACTACCATGGGGTCCATGACTGGTTGTGTTACGGAGGTGCTTGAAATGGCTGAGTGTCATTTACCGTCCAATATTGGGTTTTTACCGTGGGCTCGGTTCAGCAAATGCCAGGGGGATAATAATAACGATAAATGGGTCCAGGAGCATTTATCTGACTTGTACTCTAATGCTGACCTGGATTTACTCAGGAAAACGGCTACCGAGGAACTGAGCCAGGATATCAAGGCCCAGGCATGTCTAGACTCGATGTACTTCAGCGGAAAGGGACTAGACAAGTTTGCTTTTATATTACTTGTAACGAAGTATATACTTGGAGATGATAACTTGACCAAGTCAGGACTAGCCAAGTTAGTACAGGCTTTCCAAGTTTTCATTGATAACAAGCAACAAAACCCGCTGGTTTACGATACCGATTGGAAGGGACTTATTTCAACTGCGGGATATCAGGACGCTAATGCTGATTTTGGAAATACTTACTATAACGACCATCATTTCCATTATGGCTACTTTTTCCATGCTGCTGCTATTGTAGGCATGATTGACCGGGAATACGGTGGTAAATGGTTGGCTGAAAATAAGGACTACATCGACTCGCTGGTAAGAGACGTTTCTAACCCTTCCGAGGAAGACACTTTTTTCCCGGTATCTCGGTCATTTGACTGGTATGTGGGCCATTCATGGGCAAAGGGGCTTTTCCTCTCAGGAGATGGTAAGGACGAAGAGTCAAGCAGTGAAGATTATCATTTTGCATATAGTCTCAAAACTTGGGGTCTGGTATCTGGTGACCGGGCAATGGAAGCCAGGGGTAACTTGATGCTGGGTATAATGAACCATGCTATGAACAAGTACATGTTATTTGATGACAATAACCGCGAGCAGCCTGCGAATTTCGTGAAAAACCGCGTTAGTGGCATCACATTTGAAAATAAAATTGACCATGCTACTTATTTCGGGCTGAACCTGGAATACATCCAGGGTATACACATGATCCCCATAACCCCAATATCTTCATACGTGCGATCCCCACAGTTTGTGGAGCTGGAGTGGAAGGAGCTAATTGCCAACCTTGTGAATACTTTGGGTAGTGGCTGGAGAGGGATCTTGAAATTGAACCAGGCATTGTTTGATCCAGCGGAATCCTATAAGTTTTTTGCCGAGGGGTTTCAACCTCAATGGCTGGATGGTGGAATGTCAAGAACCTGGGCTTTAGCATACTCGAAGGGTGTCTGTTGAGAGTTTTATATTATATGTTGAAATAAGTAAAATAAATAAGTTGAATTAAGGTTTTTTTCTTTTTTTTTTTTTTTGGGTCAATTAGAGTCCAGGTATTTTTGTCTGACTTGTTGAACTTTCGACAACAGCTCATCCTTTCGGTCTTTATCAATCCAGCTCCCGTTGATCGAATTAATTGCAATTGTATTCCACACGGCTTCATCAAACTTGAAATGATGTTGCACATGTCTGTAGTTATCCAGGATATATGCACCGAAATAGGCCGGGTCGTCACTATTAATACTGAAGGGTACTCCAGCATCCAGCAAAGTTCTCAGTGGCACTTTACTAATACAGTCTACTCCGCGAAGTTTCAGATTAGACATGGGACATACCGAAAGCAAGGTCTTAGACAGGGCAAGTTGTTTAACCACTTGTGGATCTTCAACTGATCTTACTCCATGGTCAATCCTCTCCACTCCCAAATGATCAATTGCCGCTTTGACGCACGAGGCATCGCCCTCTTCACCTGCATGTGCAGTGTACCTGATATGAGGGATCTTGAACGCCTTAGCGGCATCATAAATGGGCTTGAACTTCTCCGGGGGTTGGTTTTGCTCGCTTGAACATAAACCTATACCGTGGATCTGGCCTGCTTCCATGTATGGCCTCGCTAAGTGAACAGTATCCACGCCATGTTGCACTGGCAAATGACGCAAAAGACACATGATGAGTCTAGTAGAAATACCCAGCTCGGTCTCAGCACGCTTACATGCAGAGTTGAACCCGGTAACTATACTATCCATGGGGATCCCCCGGTCAAGGTGGGCTTGCGGGTCGAAAAACACTTCGGCATGGTGTACGCCGTCCTGCTTAGCTCGTTGGAAATATGCAAATGCCAAGTCCTCAAAATCAGAAACAGTGCAAAGCACAGACATGCCAATATAATAATGGTCAAGGAAATCCTGCAACCCTGTGAATTCCTCATATCGTTTATACAAGCTTTCAGCGGTAGTTGGATGATTCGCGGGTAATGCGATGCTGTTTTTAGCAGCGAGTTCCAGCAAAAGCTCGGGGCTTAGTGTTCCCTCTAAATGAACATGATGCTCGCATTTAGGCAGTTCGCGAAGGTAATCATCAAACGAGTATGTCATTTTGAAGGTTGCAGGAAATAATAAAATTTCAGGAACTGATTTTATATATATATATACACTGATAAGCGATTAGGCACGGCGCTGGAAAAAATTTTTTTTTTGTCACACAATAACGGTCTAGATCTAAAAGATCTCAACGGTTTTCTTGACCAGATCTGACTTAAGTTGGAGATATCCGATACATGATGGTAAAACCAACAAAAGCTCAATCTTGTCAATTTTCATTCCTTAAATATATATATATAAAATCGTACTTAAAACACGAACAACAAGTTAAATATATTTAGTTAACTGGTTTTCCGTCATCATCAAGAATCATGCTCTTAACAACCTGAGATAATCTTCTGTGCTCGGTGTTGTTGCCAGAGCCAGCACCAGCAGTGGTTGTACCTGCGGTACCACTAGAGCCAAGATGACCAGTCTCGGTAGTATCATAAGTGCCCGCGGCGTTACCAGTTCCAACCGTGTGGCCAGTACCAGCGTGTCCTGAACCAACGGTGTGCTCAGTTCCGAGACGACCAGTGCCAATGTGGCCAGTGCCAGCATGACCAGTACTAGAATAACCAGTACTAGAATAACCAGCACCAGTAGTGCCAGACGAATAACCAGAGCCTGTACGATCAGTATTAGTGCTCTGATCTTTAGTGCCAGTCTCAGAGTGAGGATTGTGGCCCAGAGAAGCAGCAACCTTCTCACCAGCTCTCTCAACCTTATTACTAGCCTTCTCAGCAGCGTTCAAAACCTTGTCCCCAGCGGGAACATCGTCTTTGTCGGTAGTAGAAGTGCTACCAGTGGTACCAGCGTGACTGGTGCTAGTGTGACCGGTAACGTAAGTGTTGCCGGTAGTAGGATGAGTGGTGGTCTCGTTGTATCGAGCATCATTACTATCAGCATGTGAGCCACTTGCGCCAGTCTCAGACTTGTGAGTGTTGGAGGAACTGGTATCAAGACCAAGGGCCCCCACAATCTTCTCACCAGCTCTCTCAACCTTCTGGCCAGCTCTCTCTGCAGTGTTGACAACCTTCTCCCCAGTAGTGGCATTACTAGAGGTGGTATCACGAGTGTCATGGCTACCGTGAGTGTTGTGAGTACCAGAGGTGTAACCAGTAGTGCCAGTAGCACCAGTGGTTCCAGTGTAACCAGTAGTGCCAGTAGCACCAGTGGTTCCAGTGTAACCAGTAGTGCCAGTAGTGCCGGTAGTACCAGTGGTGCCGGTGTAACCAGTATCGTGAGCATCTCTCAAACCCTCAGAGTGGTGGTGAGTGGTGGACCCAACACCAACAGCAGCAGCAGTTCTGTCACCAGCTCTCTCCAACTTATCTCCAACAGTGTTTCCATGGTTGGTGCTGTGATTGGTACCAACGACGTGAGTGTTGCCAGTACTAGCGCCATAAGTGTTACCAGCGCCATAAGTGTTACCAGTACCGACAGTGTGAGTGTTACCAGTACCGACAGTGTGAGTGTTGCCAGTACCAACGGTGTGAGTACCAGTTCCAGTGGTATAGGTGTTACCACCAGTACCAACAGTGTGAGTGTTACTGTCTCTTACAGTAGAGTCAGTGGTGTTGCGGGTGTTGGAGGTGGAACTGCCGAGGCCAACAGCAGCAGCAATCCTGTCACCAGCTCTCTCAATCTTATCTCCAACCTTGTCACTGACACTTCTGTGGTTAGACTGAGGTGGCTGGTCCAAGGACAAAGCCTGAGCTCTCTCAGTAGCAGAAGCTTCAGTGTTGGGAACCTTACCCTTAGTACCAGTAACAACGGGGTCCAAGGAAGAGTACTCTCTAGTGGCAGAGCCAGTACTGAGATTGGATCTGTCTGTGGTTCCGTGGTGATTAGTGTTTAGTGAATGGTTGTGGTCGAGATTTTGAGGCTTGCCAGTAGAACCATAAGCCTCGCCAGTACCACGAGTACCAGTACCAGTACCAGTACTAGTAGTACCATGAGAAGTGTTGGCACCTACAACACCGGTAGCATTCTCAGTGTGTGGGTTCAAATCCTGCTTAACGCTAGATCGCAGGTCCTTGGCATCAGCTTTCAGAGCAGTCTTGTCGTCATGACGGATATCGTCAGCAATAGCAGCACCGCCCTGCTTAATGTGAGCGCCTGCAGTTACGCCATCAGCTCCAGTAGTAGAGCTCTTTCTGGACCTGCTAGTGGTAGGAGAAGTCTCACCAGAAGAAGAAGTGGAAGAGCTTCTGGAGTGTCTTCTGAAAACACCCTTAATTGACTCCTTGATGGACTTCTTGCGCTCCTTGGTGTGATGTGTGTTCTCAGTGGGGGACAAGTGAGATGAGCCGTGTTCAGTGGAACTATCAGCCAAAACGCCAGTATCAGTGGTGCCATAAGTACCAGTGTGAGTAGTACCAGTGTGAGTAGTACCAGTGTGAGTAGTACCAGTGTGAGTAGTACTAGTGTGAGTAGTACCAGTGTGAGTAGTACCAGTAGTACCGGTAGTACCAGTAGTATCGGTGTGCTTGTTCTTACCGGTAACGGCGTCACCAACAGCAGCTCCCGCAGCAACTACCCCAGCACCAACAGCGGCAGCGTCCTTCTTAAGACCATGAGCGGTAGTGCTGCCAGAGTTGTGAGTGTCAGACCTGGGAGTGTGGTCATCATGTGTGGTGTGGTGAGCAGTGGTGTTAGCATCAGAACCAACTCCTGTTCCCGTGACCGAGTCAAGGCCCTGGTGGTGTCGAGTGCCAGTAGAACCAGTAGTACCAGTAGTGCCAGTAGTACCAGTAGGGCCAGTAGCAAGCGAGTGGTGCTCACCGGTGTGTGCGGCTGAACCACCGTAAAGATCAGCGGAGTTTGACACTTGCTGCCGGCCCACTGCAGATCGGTCATCAGCTGCTGCTGCTGCTCCCCCAACGCCGCTGGTAAGGGCAATCGAATCTGAGGTGTGGCCATGAGGAGCTGAGGAGAAAGGGTTGGAACCAGAGGTAGTGGTGGTAGAACCGGGAACAAAAGCGGCATTGTGTTGAGAGGAAATATTGTGCTCGGCGGTGGTGGCAGAGGGAACCACAGGTTTGTCAATCAAATTGCCGCTGCTGTCGGTGTTGCCGCTGTGGTCCAAGTCTGTAGGACCAACCTTGTTGCCTGCAGCAGCTCCAAACAAGTTGCTATCAGCATTGCTGTTTGAGTCTTGGCTAGAGCCGACCGAGTAGACGTTTTTGCTTCCAGTAATACCGCTGCTGGTAGACTTGGGATCAAGAGAGCTTGAACCGAAAGACGTGGACTGTGGGTCGTCGGCAAAGCCGCCTGGAATCACGTTGGTGTACCTGGGCTTGTCTGCCGCCTCCTGGCTAAAAGCAGCATTTGACGACGACAACGACGTGTCTGTGTTTGTGTTTGTGTCTCCATGGATGGACTTTGTGAGTTTGTCGACAATGTTTGACATGGTTGATATATTTTGAAGAAGTGAGAGTTTAGTGAAGATAAAAAGCACAAAAACTCGAAGTTACAAGAAAAGATATATAAAAGGTTTGATAAAATAAACCCAGGAGGAGTACTTTCCAAGGCTTTTATATCACAGGACAAGACGAAAAGATAAAGTTACTTTTAAAATTAGGTTTCCTTTTGTTTCCCCGCGGAGAGCAGAGAAAAGAAGAGAGAGCAAGCGTGTAAGCAGG
Organism: Groenewaldozyma salmanticensis; assembly: GCA_003708315.3. NCBI lineage: Eukaryota > Fungi > Ascomycota > Dipodascomycetes > Dipodascales > Trichomonascaceae > Groenewaldozyma > Groenewaldozyma salmanticensis. Next base: position 244,090 of record PPNW03000009.1, read on the forward strand.
AAGCGAGCCATTTATTTCATTTCTTGCTTGCTTCTGATCTCAGCTCTGGCTGTTTGTTGCTGCTCTCAGGGGGATTGACCGCAGTTCGGCGCTAGTCCCAGGAACAATTTATAACCATTTATAATCATTTACAACCATTTACAACCATTTACAACTATTTACAACAATTCACAACCATTCACAACTATTTACAACCATTCATAACCATTCAGAACCATTTGGAACATACATTCATTCAAAAACAAATATACAAATATACAATTCTAAAATTTGCAAAATTTGGAGTACTCTATATATAGCAAAGAGCTCCTGACGATTGCTTGCTGAAGATCTATAACAACAAAATTCTGGGGGTTTCATCATATTCCATTTGCTCTAGATATATACAGAAACTCTGAAACACATAGTCCAAAGCCACTCAGATTTCATGCGTATTTGATCTCGACATTGTGTCATTATCACTATATGTACAAAGTATTACTATTACTGCTATAAATATTGCCCCCTCCACCTTCTTCTCCTTGGAATATATACAAAAGGAGGCTTAAGCACTAAAATCCAATTGAGAATCACACATATTAAGTTTCTTGCTCTGTTGCTCTATTGCTTCTTTTGCCCTTCCTCCTCCTCTTGCTTCTTCTTGAAACGCTCCACCTTGTCCGCAACAAACTGCGACCGCGATTCCTCGTACTTGTCCCACGACCCCCAGAACCCTACGCATTGGATCATCGCCTCTTTCTGTTCCTTGCACTTCCACGGGAACGTTAGCTGGTGCGCTTCGCTGCATTTGCCAAACGCTACCATCACATCCTTGCAAGTCTCCTCCGTCTGCTTCTGGAATTGATCCCGGAGCTGCTTCTCCTCGAACGGCGCAAGTATCCACGGGGGAACCTTGTGTTTCTCGTAGTACTCGTCAACGTTCCGCGTAACGGATGCAGTCTTGTGCGAGCTCATGATATGTATAAATAAAAACTGGTTTGTTTAATGTCTAGAAACGTTCTCTCGAAGAAATTGAAAAATTGATTCAGGTGAGTTCAGTGATTATGTAATATTTTTTTTTTCTTTTCCCGTACAACGTACGTTGATTATAATCAATTGAATAGCGCTACGCGTAAGCTGGTACTCGTTGTTTCGCGAACTGTTTTCATCAACATGGATACGGCAGAGTTATTGGACATTCTCCAGGCTGCTACGGAGAATTTCGAGATTAGAGCAGACTTGGATCTGCTAGACCGTGTAGATGCCTTGATTCAAAGGGCAACCGAGTACTACCAGAGCCAAGACCAATCTTCGCTCGAAGCCCTCAAGGCTCTGTCTGGCAAGCTGGATCTTGTCCGCACCACGGTAGATGACAGCGAGATATCTCAGGAGATCAATGCCATCTCTGAGAAAATTAGAGACTTGGAAAGTGACAAAATTGGCGTTGCAAAGGATATAAACCAGTTGGAGTCTAGGAGCACAGAGTATTCCGCACAGCTGGATCTTTTAAAACACGAAAGAGATCTCCTACTTAGCCAAGATTCAAGCTACACGGAGTTTAAAGATTCAGTTGATGCGGCGACTGTCTTGAAGCTTAAAATATTCAGAGACCTGGGGGTGACTTTGGATATAGAAAGTGGCCTGGCTTTGGTCCAATCTTCAAGTACTCCCGGAGTTCACCTCGTACCTCTCGAGCCAGACTTGATTTGGGAAAAGATTTAAGCTCCGAAAAAATTCACTATCATTTAAACTTGGGCAAAAAATAATTCGTTATCATTACACAGGAACTGGCACTGACTTGATTACATCTTCTATTATCAGGTCCTCGTCCCACTTGGACATCCATTTCTCAACTATTCGGATATCCCCGCCGTACCTCAGCCCGGGCTCATCCTCCGGGTTGCATATCTGAATATGCAGCGGAAACAGCTTTCTAGCTACAAGAGCTACTATAGATGGAGTTGCAAACTCGTATCCTTGCAGCGCACTTAGTGTTTTGACCAAATGATCAAAATCACGTACTGTTTTGGGAGGTATACCTTTCCGCAACAGCCGGTGGTTTCTCAAAAACACCACTATATCCTGCATGTATGCTTTAACATCAATCACAAGTTTCACTTTCCAGGCTTGGCTTGCAGCTTCGTCCAAGTCTTGCTGGGTAAGATTGAACTGAGGCACTGCTGCACTACTAAAAAGCTCCTTGTCTTCTTCGTATAAGTCAACCGTGTGTTGCAATAATAAATAATCTCGTAAATGTCCACAGATCCCGGCACTTCTCTTAGGACTAGTTATGACTACTAGCAAGAACTTGTCCGGTAATTCATACTCCTTCGAATCCACCACAAATTTCTTACGCATCAAGGCCTCAACCAATAACGGCTGACTGCTCTTGCTTGTCTTTTCCAAATTTTCCAGCAACACCACCTGAGGGACTCTGTTGACAATCCCCGCACGTACAAACTCCTTGCTTAGCTGATACCATGTCATTGCGGGAAAACACTTGATGTGAAGCGTATCAAACTTGAGAACACCCGACAACATCTGCTTCAAAGGCTGTATCAGGGTGGCAGGGGTCTTGGCTGATATAGATATATGCTGCTTCTGTATCAGACCTATACAACATGCTAAAAACATGTTCTCATAAACGGGGTTCGCATTTTCCAGGACCAAACACGCTTCCTGGATTCTGCTCGCCATTAGGTCTTGAGAATGCTAGGAACTAACATTAATGATATGATCGGCAGGATTATTATAGATTATAATATTTTTTTTTTTTTTTTTTTTTTTTTTTTAACAGTTGTTTAAAATTTAATATCACCAACTGTCACAATGCTTAAAGCTCATGATATTGCCAAAAAACAGCACAGGGAGAGGGCTCAACCCAATGAACGTAAGAAATGGGGTCTGCTAGAGAAGAAGAAGGACTACAAGCTGCGGTCCCAGGACCATCATCGTAAAGAGGCCCAGCTGAAGTTTCTGCGTAAGAAAGTCACTGAGCGAAACCCAGATGAGTTTTACCACCGCATGGTCAACAGCAAGACCGACAAAAGAGGCGTACATGTCGCAGATAGAGGTAACGAGGCTCTTGATAATGATGTTGCCAAACTTCTGAAGACACAGGACTCAGCATATGTGCGCACACTCAACAATTCAGAGCAAAGGAAAATTGATAAACTGGAAGCAGGCATGATATTTGATACCAAGGCTCGCTCTCATACCATTTTTGTGGACAGTGAGAAGCAGCTAGCGAATTTCACTCCTACAGAGTATTTCAATACCCACGAAGATCTGATAAACAGGCCTGAAAACAGACTGAAAAAGTCCCAGCTCGAGGATAATGAGTTCGCGGGGAATCAATACACCGAAAATGAAAGACTTGCAAGATATCGTGAACTTGACAGACGTTCTGAGCGGAAACAGGAGCTAACAAAGATTCAGCAGGAGATGGATATGCAACGGGAGCTCATGAAGAAGGGCGAAAAGAAGAAAATCACTGACAAGGATGGGAACACCAGGTTCAAATGGAGAGCTGTCAGAAAGAAATAGTAGCAATAGCTTTTTAAATTATTTATATATTTACACATGAGCAAAACAGAAAAAAATCCAACTAAAATCCCTTTGGAGGCGTTCGGTTCGTTATTTTGGTCCACTTGGCCTGCTTGTGGGCGGATTTCCTGTATCCCTTGGACTTCTTGCTGAACACAAAATATTTATCTCTGGCTGGCATCTCGCTCTCCCGCGGTAGAGTTTCTCTGAGCCGGTCTATTATACCGCAAGACTGCCCTGTGGATTTCAAGCCGAACCATAGAGCGTCCAAGTTGGAGTCAACTGCCTTTAATCTTGACCGTTGTCTAGCTTTCTGGAACTTTGACAGACTTGATCGCGATTTCCTGATTATAAGTTAGAAACGACAGCTCTATCGTAGTTAGAAAAATAGAAAGCATACCATAGCAAGCCGCCTAAAGCAGGCATGGTTGCTTTGAAAGGTCCAAACATTGTATAGTTCACGACTGGATGGTTTGTGAGGTTGAAATTTTCAGCTATATCGCACTATTTTATCGATCGAGGTTGGTGGAGGGCTATAAGCTAGCTATAGAACCTAAATAAGCTTGAGAAGAATTTTCACCAAACAAAATATAGAAACTACCATTATACCTCGAGGCTACACTGTTCAGATGAAAAGGGTAGAGCTAGAACATTACCCCTGAAGAATTGACCATTATAATCATACCCTTTAACAATACCAGCGTAGCAATTGCAATAGTTCGAAAGATCCGAGCTGAGCCACTTAGCAAAAGCCCTCAATTCTAAAGCGTACCCCTAAGGTGCTGCGCGGCGTTCTTTTTATTTTTATTTTGGACCTGAAACACTCATTTTTTTTTTTGTTTCTACGTGAGTTAATGGGTTCATATGCGCCTTGAATAGAGATAGACCTTTCATTGCTCACGCGTTGAGTTCTGAATTTTTTTTTTTTTTTTTTTTTTTTGTGTACTCCTCGAGGAATTCCAGATGTTGCAACGGTGCGAAGCGCTTTAGTCGATCCCTCATCTGCAGTCGCTAAGACAAGTACCGAACCTTAAGATTGAGCTTGCTGCGCTTTTTCTCTTCTTTACTTTATTTCTACTTTATTTTGAAAGGGGCGCTTTTTTTCATTCTGTCTGTTTTTCGGGTTTTGGTTTGTTTCTAAGTTATATGCTGGAAAGTTCTACTGCGCGGACCTAAACCATACATTCACACACAGATGCAATATGATACTGGGTAATACTGGATTCAAATCTCGGCTGCTGATACTTTTCACGTCATGTATATTTTTGTTTGCACTGGGCGGAGCTGTGGGCCTGTATTATTACGGAGGGCTCACGGAGTTTTCGATACCACTAGATTTGTCTGTGTACCGTGACCGCATGATGTCATGGAAAAGCAGCGCTATAGGCGACGCTTACCTGGAACTGAGCAGGTTCACGCCAGTGGACCATTCACCTGCTGACAACCCGTTGCTGGACGAGGAGCATATCAGCCCAGAAGGCGAGCTTGTAAAAGCTGGATCAGAAGGTCAGGAACAACCAGCTCTCCGGCGGGCAACTATGGTTTCACTAGTCAGAAACTCTGAAAGACAAGCTATGGCCAAAACAGTCAGACAAGTGGAAAAAATGTTCAATAGCAAGTTCCATTACCCTTGGACGTTCTTCAACGACGAGGAATTTGACCAGGAGTTCATTTCCAAAGTTTCAGAAGCTGTCTCAGGCAATGTGAGCTTTATACGTATAAACGGGTCAGAATGGCAGGAACCACAATGGATCGACCCGGAAAAAGCAGCAAAGGGTCAAGAAGCGCTGGCTCAGGACCATGTGGGGTATGCTAAGCTAAAATCATACCATAGAATGTGTCGTTGGTATTCTGGTCCCTTTTTTCAAAACTCCGCGTTAGATGAGTATGACTACTACTGGCGTATTGAGCCTAAGACTGAATACTACTGTGATGTTGACTATGATGTCTTTGCATATATGGAAGATAATGAGAAGGATTACGGGTTTGTGATCAATTTGTATGATTCGCCGCAGTCTGTGCGTACACTATGGCCCACTGCCAAGGAGTTTTTCCGGGAGCACTCAGACTACGTGGCTAAAAATAATGCACTCCAATGGATACTCCAAGACCAAAGGAAGGGTCACAACAAAATTGCCAATAGCTACTCAACGTGTCATTTCTGGAGTAATTTCGAGATTGGCAGCATGGGTTTTTTCCGCTCACAGAAATACCAGGACTATTTCAACCATCTAGACCGATCTGGTGGGTTCTTCTATGAGAGGTGGGGGGATGCGCCTGTTCATTCAGTAGCATTGGCAATGATGACTGATATTTCGAGAATACACTGGTTCAAGGATATCGGATATTTCCATGCTCCTTATTATAATTGCCCCAAGTCCAGTAAATGTTCTAGCTGCGCTCCAGGTAAGTTTGCCAACGGGAATAGTCTCAGTGCGGAGAACTGTATGCCTGAATGGTTCAAGGTAGCTGGTACTGCGTGACCTATTTAGATGAAAAGTGTGTATAAATCAGAATCAAAAAAAAAAAAAAACCTCTATTGAACTTCTATAGCTCTACTGACCAGAATTTCACGGTGGCATCAGCACCAGCACTGACGATTTTGTTTCCAGGCAACCAAGCGACAGCATTGGTGCCATCTTTGTGCGCGCCCAGGAACTTCTGGTTCTTTGCGGGCGCATCCACTGAATATACAATAATGTTACTATCTAAAGATCCGCTCACCACGTATTTACCAGACTCATGCCAGGAGATGCTTGAGATTTTGCTGGTATGGAATGCCCATCTGTTTGTAACGATGGACTTGTCCGCCACGTTAAACAGAGTTATTTTGCCTGACGAGTCACCGGCAGCTAGCAAAGATCCGTCTGGGGAAAATGCCAAATAGGTTACTGCATTTCTCAAATCGGCGAATTTAGCCTGGTTACTCAAAGTCTCGTCAAATTGGAAAATAGTGTTGCCTACCCCGGCAAGAGCAATTCCCTTGGAGATTGCTACCGAAGTTACTCCGTTACCGGGAGCGTCGATGGGTTTGGATTTGGCCAACTCAGATCCGTTTTTCAAAGTCTGGATAATGCTTTCATAACCTACAATGACTGTGTCCTCTGAGATTGATATAGCTTTGGGCTGTGATTTCGCACCAACAAGGCTCGCAAACCCGTCAGCCGTAAAAGATCGGATTGTATCGTCCCACGCAGTTGACCAAAGCTTGCCATTCTTTGTGTCAGCCACAATACCCACCACAAGCCCGTCATGACCTTTAGGGTCAATTGGTTTAGCAGACAAAGTAGAAACGTCCCACTCAAGTAAAAGCCCATCGTAAGACCCAGTATAGATATGTTTTCCATCTGCAGAAGTTGCCAAACCAGTGATACTTTTCTGATGTCCATACAACACAGTGGTATCTTTATCTTCAGCTAAATAATTGATTTCTCCATTAAATGACAATGAGATTAATCCTGTTTTGGTAAATACAACTCCAACCTGATGATATGACAAATTCTTGTCAAATGTCCATGTCTTCACAACCGTTTTGCTAGCCAGGTCCCATAGCTTGACACTAGAATCCCCAGATGCGGTGGCAAACTTGGTAGAATCAGCAGACCAAGCCACTGCAAAAATTCCACCCTGGTGACCAGACTCAATTGTTTCGGAAAACTCGCCGGTTTTCCCATCATAGACGCAAATCTTTCTATCAGCGCCTACAGACACAATGTGCTCACCATTAGGAGAGAATCTCACGTCGTGCACAAAGTTAGTATGGTGCCCTTTACTACTAGCATTAAACTTAAACGGAGGGCCATGATAGAAAATCAAGTTGTTATCATCAGCAACGGTGGCAGCTCTATATGGACGACAAGGTCGAATAGTAACCGCGTTGACAACTGCAGTGTGTCCGGAGATTTCTCCCACGGTGTTTCCAGAATCCCAGGTGAAACAGTGTCCGTAGCGCTCTTTACCGTCACCTACAGCAATAATTCTCTGACTATCAGCATCCCAATCCAAATCATTGATCGCACCAGAAATTACCTGGTATTCTCCCTTGGTTATCATATCTTCGCCGACTGCGTCCCATATTTTCACATTTCCCGCGGAATCCCCAGAGGCTACGTAGTACCCAGAAGGTGAAAACTTGGCCACGGTGGTAGGCGAAGAGTGCAAATTGTACTGCTTGGATTCTTTGGGGTTAGAAACTGAGCGAATGTAGATAGATTTGTTCGAGGCGTAGACAATTCGGTCGCTTTTGGCATCATATGAGAGATGCACGCCATGGCCTCGCGAGGTTGAAGGCTGCGCAGCTAATAAAGCATCTATTCGTTAGAATTGAGTATTAATATGAAGTAGTAATTTATAGCGTACCCTTGGTTATAGCCATTGCTGATAAGTGTAAACAACTGGTATGCAGTTTGAGATATATATATATTTAACTTCGCGAGCGATATCGATGTACGAATGTCATGATCGCTAGCTACTTCGACTGAATAGTAACCCCAGATTTTTAGAAACCTCGGGATGTTCGTGATGTCTTATTCTGAGTCGGATATAACTATATCCTTAGGTCGTCTAGTGAAAGTCTTGAGATCAAGTTCCGGTAAACCTGCCGAGTATGTGATATGTTTCTTTTCTGTCTCAAAGAATCATCTTTTTTTTCTTCAGTTCTAACAATGTAGTGTCATTCAACAGCTGGTGTTTTACCTTCCATCAATCAAAAATGTGCAGAATATATCAGTAATTATCTCAGAGGTCATATACAGTCCGTTATTATTACCGGAAAACAAGGATGTCCGTTTAGAAAATGTTGAGATACTGGTTGAGGCATTCAGGGTAGCTACGCAGCGCAAGGCGGAGATTTCAAACCCTACGCTTCAATTCATGCAGTGGGGTAAAGCCATAGTGGATTTTTGCGACAGATGGCGTAATAGACCTTCTGAGATATGGAGAGTGATACCTATACTGACAGGGCTACTGCAATCCAAACTGCTTCCCGCGAGAACAAGCTGGATGGCTCAGGAACTATTTGTGTTTGCGGTGAACAGCTCGATAACTAGCTCATATACCAACGATAACCTGATAGTATACTGTGCTGCTAAAGCTTTGGGGTCAATGGAAACTTCGATATCCAATGATTTCAGTTACGAGGTGTTGTTGCCTAGAACTGTGAAATTTGCATACTTGCACCCTCGTTATGGACTAGGGCAAGGGATCAGCCCGACTAGTTTTGCTCTCAAACACTGGTCACCGCTTTCTATTTTTATCAAGCATTGTGCTATAGGCGCACAATCCAAATCATCTCACGATGCATTGATGGAGTCTCTTGAGATAACTGGAGGTTATGTGAGACAGCTATCTTTGCATAACAGGATAGTAACACTGACGACTCAATCTGGAGGTGATGTGTGGAAAGTGCTCAAGGTGTTCATATTTGGCCTATGTATTCAACTAGAAGGGTTTGCAGTTGTAGTGTTGCAGGGAAGTTGGATAAGACAGGCCCCGCTTACAGGCATCACAATATCAGCCATTATATTAACGATTTTCGCGCCAGTCTACTTTGTGGTTAACGAGCTAGGTGCAAATTCTCTGGAACCTTTCACCTTCCTGTTAAATGCATGCGTGGATTATCTGATTGGAGGAGGCGGTCATCAGCATGATCATCAATCACAGAGCTATAACAGCCGCAAATCTCAAGCTGAAAGTATCGTGAGACAGCTTTATGAAAGTTGCAAGTTTGGATCCTTGCAGGTCGTTGAACAAGGCAAGGTGCTTTATACGCTTGATTTGTTCGAGAAGCTGATGCTAAGCTGTGGCCAACCAGTTGTCGAAGATGTAATTTGTGTGGCGGCAAGAAGGAATTATTTGCCAGGTCCGGGGATCACACAGCAGATTCTGGAATCTGCTCATTCAGTCATGTTGGCATATATTTCCAACCCACAACTACCAACACCTCCAACAAGAACGATTGACGAATATTTCAATATTGTTCTGGATCTATTCCCCAACTCACTATCGCAAGCTCAATTTCAGTTTGCTACTTTCACCACGTTGAATGCCGCATCCCGGATTGTGAATCCTCCTTCACTGTTCGACCTATTACTGAACAGATTATACTCAAAATCAAAAGCAACTTTACCAGGGTTGCAACTGGCAGCAGCAGCAACCTCAGCAGCGTCTGCTAAATTCGACGAGAAACTACCACCCACAATCCGCTCGGTTCTAGTGGCTGCGTTGATTCATGCACTTCCATTGACAAGCAGGCATGAGTTCAAGGAATGGCTAGATCGTGTGAATACTCTAATGTGGCAGCCTTTGGTGTATTCTCCGCTTATCCAGGCTGAAACTGAATATACCGAGACAGAGCTGTGGAAAATGATATCTACCGAGCTGTCTCCTGATCTGGCACCTGACGCATTTGAGTGGTGGCATTCGCGGCCGAAACTTTAGTTGTAGCAAGTATAAAGCAAATAATATTTTGACCGCAGAAACTTTCAGTTAAGTGACTTGTTATCAGAGGCTGCAGGAAGAGAAAAGATCAACACTCCACGCAATATCTGGTGTAGACACACTTAAGTCACTCAGCTTGATGGCGTAGAAGGAGCAACAGCTGTGGTTCTACTTCTGGGCCAAAAACTGGGTAATGGAATCTGTTGATATCTGGGGCTAACACACCGGTCACTGAACCATTTTCTCAGCTTGGACTCTACCATTTGGCCTATTTTGGGGACATCTTGCAAGCGGGATCTTGCGCCTACCAATGACTTCACGCTGAATTCAAGTCTGTAATCTGGTGAAAACGAAAATGCAAGGTATGTTTGGGGCCCGCCCTGAGTTTGTGGTGCAGGAGTGCTGTCATCAGTAGCTGTTGCTGCTGCCTCATCCGCTGAAGGTTCCTCTGCTTTTAGAGTCCGAAGAGAAACTGATAACCTCCCGGAAAACCTAACAATAGAGACAGAGAGAGATACTGGTAAATATGCAAAAAAAGCTCTTGGGAAGTTCAATAAAAGTCTTGTTTCAATACCCAGTGTTAGTGTATCAGTGAGGTCAACATCCATTTGTGCTTCAAGTGTATCTTCGCCGCTGCCATCTTCCTGGAGCTGCCCAGGACATATCCTGCAATTGCTGAAAATAGGATAATCGTCACCCACATTCAGCTCGGTAACTTTGATATTATCAATGAAATCCGGTATGCCATCTGCATTCAAAATCTTATTTACAGATTTCAAGATATTGTCGTCTGTTTTAGCATCTTCGCGTAATTGACTAACTGCATGAGCAAGCAACACTGTAAACCAATCCAAAGACTCAGGTGCATGTGCATCCATATTATAGTAAGTTTTCTCCAGTATGACCGCATTGCCAGCTTCAGCTGCGGGTAAAATTTTGGCCTGTCTTTGATCCCGTTTCAATGAACCGTAGTCAAGTTTGGGACTCGACGGGTCTGCAAAGATAAAAAACCGAATAAACAACGCAACCACTAGGAGAACACTCAATTGGCCAACCAATAAGCCTGATGCAAAGCTCCCAGAGAAAAGCGACGATTCTTTGTGTTGGTGCTGCTGTTGCTGCTGCCCCTGCCCCAGGCTCTGAGCTACGCTGGTGATTACCGGGAGAACTTGGGGTGGTACATCAGCAGAAGCTAGAGCTACTATAGTCAACAAAAGTAACAACTTTGTCATTGTATCAAATGTCAAATGATGTAAAATTGATGTTCTATTCAAGTAATTGAGGTTGGTATTGTGGTCTGGATCCAGAGATGGAGTGAGTAAGTAGTACTCTAGGATCCTGGAGTTGGCCGCATGCGCCGTTAACGTTGTCGAGATTGACCTCGCGGAGCGGTTTTCGATTGAAGATCTTTTGAAAATAATTTTTTTTATTTCAATGAAATCATCTAAATTTTTTTTTTTTTTCAAGGGTATAAAAACTACACTAGCCTTTGCGTTCTAACCAAAATAAACTATGCCTAGAAAGAAGTCAGCCGCTAAAAAGGCTAGAGAAGCTGAAGGTTCTATCACTAAATCTCTGGAATTTGATTTGGACGGTGAGAATGACGTTGAGTTGACCGTTAACCAGGAATATGCAAATAGGTTCCAGCACAATAAGGAGAGAGATGATAAACAGAGGCGAAAAGAGAAATACGGAAAGAGTGCTGGCTCTGAAGACGAAGACGAGGACGAGCTTTCTTCTGAATCAGAGGACGAAGATGATTTCGGTGATTTGATTACTGAAGACGTTGACCGGGGTATCCAGAATCTCTTGACCACTTTGAAGGAAGATCCCAAAAAATTACTTGAATCAAATGTAAAGTTTTTCCCGGAAGAGGAAAACGAAGCTGATGAGAATGGTAGCAAAAAGCCCAAGGATAAGCCAGTTTATCTTAAAGACTATCACAGAATGAATCTATTAGGAGAAGTAGACCATGACGGCTCCGGCGAAAAGCCATACGCAATCAAGCAGCGTGACGAACGGAATGAATTGATTGCAGAGATCAACAAGGAAGCTGAGGGAAAAGATGAAGAAGAGGAAGAGGATTTCCTCACCAAACGACCGAGCGAACGTAAAGTCGAGCCTATACAACTGCCTGATCCCAGCAAAGACTCTAGCGGATTCTTAGAAGCATATGTCAATGGGAAAGCATGGATACCCAAAGATGTGGACCCGAAAACCGGAGAAAAATTACTACCTACGTACAATGATGTGATTGGTAGCGACGAGGATAGCGACGAGTTTGACGATATCGCAGATAAGTTCGAAGCCGCATACAATTTCAGATATGAAGACCCTAATGCCGCTGAGATTGTGAGTTATGCTCGAACTCAAAGCACAGTGAGGAGATCACAGGAGAATTCAAGGAAGAAAGCTCGTGTGCAGAAACAGGAAGCAAAAAAAGAAAAAATTGCCAAGAAGGAAGCAGAAGTTGCCAGAGCCAAGAGAACAAAGGTCAATGAGGTTATGGATAAACTTAGCAAGATCAAAGATGTTATCGGTGACGACGAGGATGTTAGCAAGAAAATCTCTGAGATTGACCTTGATGTTGACTTTGATGATTCTGACTGGGATCGCAAAATGCAGGCTATTTTCAACGATGACTTTTATGCCAAGTCTGATAAGTCCGACAAGAAAGTTGTTGAAAGTGAGGATGAAGACAAAGACGAAGACAAAGACGAAAGTAAAGAAGATGGAGAACAAAAATCAAAAAAGAAACAAAAGAAAGAGGCAAAATCAAAGGAGAAGAAAGTTAATCAATTATTGAAGGAGACAGCCGAGAAAATTGTTGAGAAGAATCTTGACTCTGTGTTGAAAGATGCAAATGTGAAATCTGAAGACGATGCACCCAAGTTTCGCTATAGAGAAGTCTCGCCAGAGGCATATGGCCTTACACATAGAGATATTCTACTCGCAGATGACAAGGATCTAAATGAATACATTGGTTTGAAAAACCTGGCAGAGTTTCGAGATCACGACAAGAAAGTCAAAGATAAGAAGAGGTACGCGAAAAAGAGGCGTCTCAGAGAATGGCGACGATCAGTCTTTGATTCTGAGGAGGCTCCAACAGATACTCAAGTGGAGGAATATCTAGCAATGGAATCTAAACCAAAAAGTAGAAAAAGGCATAAAAAACATTAGTAGAATTTGTTATAGTTTATTTATTAAAGACGGTTTTGTTTTTGACATTTGACTAAATCGTTCTCTAGATCCGAGTGTAAAGCAATTCTCATACCTTTCATCTGAATCTCTTTTCCAAAAGTTTCTGTGCTCCGGACTCTTGGTATTCTTTTTTCGAGATCCACAATTGGTGAAATGTACCTAAGCTTGACAAAATACTGCCTCCAATCCAAGCAGAATTTTTCCGCTCCACTGTGTTTCCTGGTGCGTAAATTCGAACTTTTAATCCAGGGAAAGCTCTAGTTAAATCGTTATTAATCCTGTCGGTCAATCCCTTGATCAGTGTGGTTCCTCCAGTAATAACAATATTGTTGGCGAGGTTGGCTCTTACGTCAATATCACAGGCATTAATGGTGTCGATAATAAGATCTGATATTCCAACATCGGGTTGAAATCCTGAAGTACCACGGTCAGTACTGGGCTTCTCATCCTTGTCAGCAGAGGCTTTGGATTCACCTTCGCTTTTTTCTTTAGAGTCTCCTCCCTCATCTTGATTTTTCTCGTCTCCTTCTTTGGTCGTCTCATAAGTTCCCTTCTTGTTTTCCTTTTCTTCCTTTGCTGGAGCTTCGTCTTCTTCAGCCTTATTGGAGTTTTCAGCCTCCTTACCCAGGGAGTAAGCTTTCGGCTGAAATATAGACTCCGCAAGTGTGACTCGATCTTGTCCAAACTCTGTGTTGTATCCATCGGGGAATTCAAAGACAAGCGTAGATACAGGTTCACTATCAGATGATGAAAGTGGGTCCTTAGCAACCTCCAGTAGTGTTTCCTTGAACTCGGTGGCTATTCTATCAATTTGAAACTTATTGAAACTTTCAGTCATTGGAGATTCGAATGACCTAGGCTTATAACTTGGTGATTCTTTCAATCCTACCTTTTCTTTTGAGGCAATTGTGTATGTTGGGTGCAAATCTATTGATTGATTGCTGAAAACCTGCAGTACTTGTTTATTTAAATAGTTCCCAGCTAGCCCTGACCGCCTGCTTGGCTTGAAGAGAGTGAGACCATCTAAAACTGGCGTCACTGTTGCGATATCTGCCCCGATATCAACCACTAGCCCACTGGACTTACCGCTAGCAAACAATGTACATACTGGAGATTTTGCAATGTAAAGCGCTGGAACGCCTAGCTCTTCGAATGCCCATTGCATGCACTTGGCTCTTGATTCGTCTGTCGCCCATATTTGTTCGGTTATCAGCAATGGGCTTTCAGTGACATCGGCACCAAGTTCCTCCTTCAGTGCATATGTCCATAGTCTAAAAGCTGCTTCCCAATCTGTGACTGAGCCACCTTCCATTGGACTTTGTAATTCCATCCCTGGGCGAGGATAGTGGATGTTGGAATCACCCATGTAGTATAGAAACTTGGAGTTGGTAGAATCCTTTTCGCTGAAGTCTGGTAAATGCTCTTCATCATAGTCTGGATTCTCCTTCTTTCCGTAGTACGTCGGGACCAACGCTCGAGGAGTGTCCTCTCCAGCATACCCAGCTCGCGTCCAGCATGAGCCAGGGTCTAACACGATAGCAGCAATTTCATCTACACTTGTTAGATATTCCGAACAATTCAAACCCAAAAATACCAAACTTACCACCACCATAGGTGTTTGGAATTGGTGTCGATGCCATGAAGCAATTATTCTTTTGAATAAATACCAATAAGTGATATAATATATGAATTCTGCTCCAAGCTTGAGCTTCAAAACATCAAGCCCACAAAGATCGAGTAAGATTTTCTCGAGCACTGCTGCCAGACATCATGTGAAATTTTCGATCATGAGAGTTAGTAGCCAAAGCTTCAAGGTCTTGTCCCCCCACTACGGGTATATTTACTTCACGGTTGATTACGTATCCTGCGGTATCAATTTAATTGGCTGAAAACCCTGATTTTCCAGCTCGATTCTTCATTTCCACAGCGCTGAACTCCCAGCACAAACCTGCATATTTACTACCATATTATACAATTGCCCAAGTGTTGCAATTTGTTGCTTCTATTGTTTGACTTGCTGCTCAACCTAGTACAATCTAGCTGCTGAACCAATGCTCAGAGTTGTGACTTTGGCGAGGAGTAGGGGTGCTCACTACACCAGAGGATCACTGAACAGGGGATTTAGTGTTTCGGTAAGTTTGGACTCAACGACGGCAGTGATATATGAATTCAGGGAAATTCAAAAAACTAACCCAATTTCTAGTCTCGAGCTCTTTTGGAAGAGAAACCACCTGTAAAAGTTAATCAGAAAGCTCCACTTCCTATTACTCCTGGACCATTACCGAAAGATGGCAAGTCGTCTCACAAGAAGTCAAGCGGATCTAGTGGATTACTGAGATTTTTGGCAATAAGCTTTGGCGTTGGGGGCTTACTTTACGGAGGTGCTTTATATTACTCTTTCCAGGATGACGGCTTCCAGGACTTTTTCACTCAATACGTTCCTTTTGCCGAGACAATTGTTACCAGTATTGAAGACTCTAATTATCAATCAAAGTACGGCAAAGGGGATCGACAATTAACAAAACGTCCCGCAAGTAGTACTCCAGAGTTGCCCCGGGATACTCATCATATTGTGCCAAACTCCGGTGTGATTGCTAGAAATGTTATTCCCGAAGCCACTAGTGCCATTCCCTCCAAGGAGACCTCTTCGAAGAAAGCTGATTCCGGCAAAGCCCAACCTTCCAACCCTGCCAAGTCAAGCGAATCAAAGAAGGAAGATGCGAAAGTTTCAAAGACACCTTCTGCATCTGTCACGTTACCACTGGTTCATATACCTTCTGATGCTGATCCATTGGTATCTGTTTCAGTTGAGAGCCTGAATAAGCTTATTCAAAGTGTCAACAATGCCAGCGTTTCGGAGAGTCTTGTGGCGGATGTGTCTAACAACATCATCAAGTTGAGCCAGTCTATTCACTCGCTGAGAAAGGGGTACGAGGACGAATTGCAGAAGGGATTAGAAGCTCAGGCTTCCAAGTTTTCTTCTTTAGTTGAGTCAAGAAACAACGACATTAAGAGCACGGTTACCGCGCAAGAGGAGCTCTGGAAACAGAGGCTTCAGACTGAGCAGCAGCATCTAATTAAGGTTTACAACGACAGACTTTTGACTGAGATTGAAGCAACCAAAAAGGCAGTTTTGAGTTACGCAAACAATAAGTTGGTTGCGGTTAACATTGAACGTGAAAAGCAATTCGCCAATGAAATTTCTAAAAGAGTCGAGGAAGAGCGGGAAGGAAGATTATCAAAGATTAAAGAACTTGAGGGTTCTGTATCTAGTCTAATGGAGTTGAGCCAAACTACTGACAAGGTAGTGGAGGAAAGTGATAACGCTGCCAAGTTTCACATAGCATTGGCTAGACTGACATATATTGTCAACACTGCCACCAAACCCACAGCATTGGGATCTTACGTGGAAACTCTGAAGAAAACTGCGGCAAATGACCAACTCGTTGCTGCTATTATTGATGCATTTCCCGCTGAGGTACTTGAGGACGGCGTTTTCACAAATGCCCAGCTTGCTGCAAGATTTAGACTCCTGGAACCTGAGCTGAGACGTGCCAGCCTGTTACCTCCAAATGCAGGAGTAGCCGGACACATTGGATCCTGGATTTTTTCCAAATTCATCGCCAAAAAGGAAGGCAACCCAATTGGTGACGACGTGGAAAGTATTCTAGCTCGAACTGATACAGCTCTAACTGAAGGCAGACTCCTAGATGCTGTCTCAGAGGTCAATTCGCTTAACGGTTGGCCCAAAAAGTTAGCAGAGGATTGGTTAGCTGAAGCAAGAAAGAAGGTTGAGGCCGAGTTCTTGATCAACGCTTTGACTGCAGAGTCAACACTGTGGAGCATTGCCAGTCATCAACAATAGATATAATCGATAGTGTTTTCTGTTTTCATTATGAAGAATTGTGTTGCTTATGTATATATACTAGAATGACATGTTTGCAAGACAGTTCAAAGGTCATTAATGCTTTATCGTGTCCATGCACTCTCTAGTAATCGGAAAGAGACTCTTCGGATTGCTCAGTAATGACCATATCTGAGTCCGAGTCCGAGCCCATCCCCATGAGCCTTTCGACATATGCAGTTCCATTTGGTCTCTTAACTTTAGGCTTGTCGCCGCTCTTTCTAGGACCTCTTTTGTTATTATCATTATAAAACAATTTCCTTGCATTCTGAGCAACTGTTTCTGCTATTGCTGCTGCTGAAGGAATTGCGTCTGTTTCATCGTGGTCTCTCTTTGGTCCGGCAAACTTGATTGCGCTGCCAATTATTGATTTTCCCGTCCTAAACTTTGGCGAAAGATGTTGTATCTCGTAGCACTTGGATGTTATCATATCAAAGGCTCCTGCAAATGCACGCTTTATAGAGATAATGTTGAAGCTTCCCGCCGATAAATTATTGCTCGCATCGTTTGGGTCTTCTATTATTATGCCGTTCGGTCTACGAGAGCTCAAATGGGGGCGCCTTCTCTTAGAAACATACTCCATTTCTCCTCTGACTGTCACTACTGTATTCGAGTAATTGAAATTCTTGCCGTAGAGCTCAAAGAACTCGAGAAGTAAGACCCCTAAATTTTCCTTGACGGTGATTTCACCACTGTGAATTCTAGGATGGTTGTTTAAAAACGACATAATCATGCAAATTACAGAAAACCCACCCAGACCGCCGCTGTGCACCTCATTCATGTTCCTGCGAGAGAGAAATTGCTTGATCACAACAACGAGGTACTTCATATCTGGATAAATTCTCAACCAGTTCTTGATCGTGCTCACCGTCACTATACCGTTTTGCCGCTCAAAAGATATATCAATATGTATGTTGCTGTTGGTTTCAACGAACTTCACAATAGGCACTCTTGTATCTGCCAACACTTCTATGTTTTTCCCCACGTTACTTCCCCTTAGCTTGGAAGATAAGAGATAATAACTGTGACGATTATCGTAAGAGCGGTTTGGTGAAGTTATCACCATGTCGATATCTGAGCCTGGAAGGTATAAGTTTGTGGCATAAGACCCGAAAATGTGAACCGTAGCATCTGGCCAGAAAGATTTCACCAGCGACCTGATCCGGTCAACGCAGTCTTCTCTCATCTGAACTTCTTGTACAGACGGAGATAAATATGAAACAAAGTCTTTGATTTCTTCAGTCAGCATCGTAGAAACACTGGTCAAGTGGTCAAAACTCCTCATTCGTACCCATGGGAACTCTGGGTTGATAGTATCCCCCGCAATCAAATCAGCATGCTCCTCAGCTGCGACGCTACTTTCCTCTGGCAATTCAGATTCAAACGCATCGAATGCAGATTTAAGAGCTTTTCTACGCTCCTCACCATCTTCCTCGTCATCCCCGCTTTGATCTGACTCGAAATTGAAAGAAATGAAGTCGTCTCCCTCCTTGGATACTATACTTGATTCCGCTTGAGCGCTAACTGCGACGTTTGGCTGTGTGGTTTTTGAAGACTCCGGTGAACTCTCTACCCCTTCAGAATAATCCCTTAGTTCGCTTATGGCTTTAAATGTGTTTTGCGACCCTCTCTGCAAACTGGTATCTAACAAATTATTGGTATCTTTTCTTCTATTTTTGATCTTAAAGTTCTTGCGTCCTTTCCCTTTATTGTTACTGTTGTCCTTCCTTATGCGACCGTTGAACTGGCCAGGCTCTTGCAACCTAGACGCCAATGAAAACGAAGGCGCTCGTGGTACTTGACCGTTCCTACTCTGAGGGCGCTTCGGTAGTGAGCTCTGCTGATGCTTTTTACTTGAAGACATGAGGATTCCAGTCTCACCTCAGCTGGCAGATACGAGAAGTCACAAATCACCACTTCAAAGCAATGAGCTCCACACTAAATTCGTCCAACTGGTAAGTCCAATCTTGCACTGTACCAGCTAGCAAATTTCGACAGTTATATAATTCGTGCTGATCAAGCGCTTGGAAAAAAAAAAAAAAAAAAAAAAAAAAGGTCATATCCAAATCCGGTGGGCCCTAAACCTTTATCCGTTGACAGCCATACTTGTCACGTGAGTCTAAGTGTGTAAGCAGATTAATATGAGGTGGGGATCTCGAGATGCGCAACTCTTCCTGCATGTCAACTACATCCAACAGGGGCAGCGTAGACTACGAAATATAGAGAATCAGCGCTACGATAAAAAAGCAAGGTAGCTGCTTATTTTTTTTTAGGTACCAGCTCTTTTTGAATGGGAATATGTCTCTTATACCTTCCAAAAAACCCGACGGATGGAAAGTTGTTCTGTAAGTGCAAAGATTGAGCTGATCAAGAATGCTAGTATTTACAAGCTAACCGCGACAGGCGGCATCCCAACAAAGATGCAGTAGTGTTGTATCATGACTACTCACGTACTCTTAGCGTTGTGAATGAGCCTGTGGAGGATGGCGAGACCAATAGTAAGTATCATATATGCTCAGAATGCGGTCAAATAGTGAAGAAGGGTAAAAGGAAAAGCGTGGATCTTGGGCAAAGGGAATTCATAGAGAGAGACAGAGACTACTTCAAGTTACTAGAATATGTCTGCTCGGAAAAGTAAGATCAATTTGCTGTATGCACTACTGTCGTTTTACAGAGTTAACTAACATCGAAGTAGTCAGTCCGAGAAGAATCCAGAACAGGCAAATATTTCTCAAGCAGCGTTTTCGGAAGGGTATTTTGAATCGTTTTTCCGAGAAATAGGAATTCTTGGAAGGGGCAGTAGAGGATGTGTTTACTTGGTTGAGCATGTACTGGACGATGTTTCCCTTGGGCAGTTTGCTTTGAAAAAAGTGCCCGTTGGTGATAACCACCAATGGCTGGAAAAAGTTCTTGCGGAAGTCAAACTCTTAAGACTGCCTTCCCATCCAAATTTAGTGAATTACAATCATGTTTGGCTCGAAATGGCTTCTATGACAAAATTTGGACCTCAGATACCCTGCGCTTTTATTTTGCAGGAGTACTGCGATGCGGGGACATTGCTGGACTACTTTAAGGAAAAGCAAAATGCAGCTGCGAGCTCTGTCCCGTCAAAGAAAGATTTATTGAGACGAGCCTCTGAACCTACTGACTCTTATTATGGCGAAACTGTGTATCTTTCGCAAGAAGAAATTATTTCGTTCATGAGAGACATTACTTCTGGGGTTGCGCATCTCCATAGACACAAAGTAGTCCACAGAGACCTCAAACCGTCAAATTGTCTTATTTTGAACAGCTCTGAGATTGGTGCTCTCCCTACAGTTCTGGTCAGTGATTTTGGAGAGGGCCAAATAGAGGGCGACCTAAGATCTGGCACCGGAGCAACTGGTACTCTTGAGTACTGCGCTCCAGAGCTTGTAAATCCGAAGAATGGTAAGCTGGCTCAGTTCTCGAAAAAGTCTGACATGTTCTCATTGGGTATGATACTTCATTTCTTGTGCTTTTCTTGTATACCTTATACGAAAACTTGGTGGGAAGAAAGAGAAGATATAGATGCATTGCGATCTGAGGTAAAATGTTTCGAGGGACTTGACCTCACTGGTCTTTTAGAAAAAAGACCAGATCTGCCCACAGCGCTTCCTGCTCTCATATCTCGGTTACTATCTCTTAATCCAAAAGAAAGGCCCAGTGCAGAAGAGGTTCTTGCTACCTTGGCTGATATTGTGCAAAATCCAAATCTTGGAGGATCTTTGAACGAGATAGTTTCTGAAACAACTATATCTCCTTTGCAGCTTATGGATACCCCACGTCAACCAGCTAGTGAATACCTAACTGTATGGTTTGCTTCCGCTAAGTATGTGTTTGTGGGAGCACAATTCCTTATGGCGCTCATTTCGCAGAATTCAGCTCAGTCTAATATTCTATGGCTCTGCCTTGGATTATCAATAACTTTGCGCAACTTTCAGCTTTTGACGGCTTTATTTATTTTGCATACGGGGATATTTCTATCCCAACGGTACCTTGTTACACAAGCAACCGTCTGAAGCATTAACATACAGTACACAAAAATACATATATATATATATATTAATCTAGCTCATTATAATATTCATACTATAATATCGATAATCAAATAAAACATCTACCTCGCCCATGGTAAAAGCCCACAAAGGAGGGCAAGCTAAATGAGAGCCATCAACAGTTGCATCCCGAAGCAGCATTAGTGGAACCTCTGTTCAAGTCCACCCCCTTTGGAGTAGCTCGCGAGCGGTTGAGAGCACTATCAATAGGCATACGTTTAGCAATTTCTGTGAAAAGGGCAGTAACATTTGACCCGGTCTTGGCTGAAACCTCAAAAAATATCAAATTTGCCTCCTTGGCATAGGCTTGAGCTGTTGCTGTTTCCACTTGTCTTGACTCCTCCAAATCGGCCTTATTACCAGCAAGTGCAATGACAATGTTATCGTTAGCTTGATGCTGAAGCTCCTTAATCCACGCTTTGGCTCTGGTTAAAGATGATGATTGTGTAATATCATACACCACCACTGCGCAGTTTGCATTACGGTAATACATTGGAGCCAAAGATTTGTAACGCTCTTGTCCTGCAGTGTCCCTGGAAAACATTAGAAGGCTGCAAAAATCATAAAAAAAGAGAGTAGAATTGCGTTTGCTGCATACCATATTTCGAACTTGATTGTGGTATTGGGGTCCAGTTGTACAGTCTGGGTTAGAAATGCTGCACCAATGGTTGATTCTCGGAATTCATCAAATTGGCCCTGATCCAAAAGTTAGAATCCAACACTTGTACATCAAAAACATAAAGCAGACTTCTTACCTTTGCGAATCTATTAACCAAGGAACTCTGAGTGTGGGGTGGTTAGTTGATTGCTTATCTCCCTAAGATGAAAAAAAAAAGATAGCGGGTTCATACCTTCCCAACAGCAGATTCACCTATAATCAGTTAGCTTTTCAGACTCTGCAATTCACCAAGTCATATCTAGAATCTTGATATACTTACCCAATAAGACAAGCTTGAACTGAGCAAAGCGGGCTGACGATGTTGACGACCTTGGAGTTGCGGACATTCTTCATACACTTTTGCTCAAATCGCAACAGTCCTTATAAATAAAAATTCAAAAATATCAGATTCCCGCTGCTAAAAACGAAGGAAACTTCAAATAAATGTATCGCACAGCTTTCTATTCTAAGCTGGAACAGGCAAAGCTTGTGTGAGTTTATAGCTTTTTGTGTGAAGTCAGCTTTATGATCATACAGTTTGTGCACGTCAGTTCTTTGCGAGCAGATATTAAACTATTACCTAATTCTTTGTGTTTTCCGATCATCATCAAATCGCACAAAGCTTTACAATCGCCTATAATCACACAGGCTTAATTGTATCGAGTAAATAGTCGACTATCGGCTTGCAGCTATATATATACCCTTATCATACCAACACACAGAGCATGACTGACTCCAAAGAGCCAACCGCAGTTATTCGTCCTGGAGTGGGGCTCGGAAACTTTCGTGAGTACAGCTTTCTACATACTGAAAGGTCCGCAGTGGAAAGCAATTAGTAGTTGCAATTGCCGGCTTATTTTTTGGTTTTTGCTCATTGAAGTGGTACTAATTCTCATTATAGGTCTAGGCGCGCCTTTGAAACTTGTTCTGGACTATGTACGTGACTGCAATGACATTTATCCTACGGTGAGGATTTTATACCCCCCTGGTGCAAGCTTCAAGTGGCCAATTGTTGTGGTGCTGCCCGAAAATGGCTTAAGGCTTCATTTTCACGGGGAAACGCACTATCTCTGCCTCATTGAAGTTGTTGAATGGGGCAAAATGCCAATTTTATATAAAGGTACAGAGATAAGTATGACAAATGCTTTGCAGTTTAAACATGTCTATCACAAGGTTTTCGGTCCCACTCATCCTGGGACTTTAGTTGACTCTGGGTACATACTGTCTTACCCCGGAATTGCCTTCAGATTCGACTTTGACGTCAATGCGTTGGAAAATGAAGCTGATGTAGTTACTTACTTGTCACAGGCTAGCTCTGCCTTGTGCCATAGTATGTCTATTTTTAATGCGGATAGCTGGAAAGCCGACAAAATTTTTTCTGACAAAATGCAAATGCTGGATTTATGGCAAGCCAACAAGGATTTGGACATCAACCTGTTTGGGCAGCTGGAAATAGTAAACGTCAGTATAAAAATAGGGGAGAGTGTGGTGTTCCAAATTCAAAGGCCTGAGGGGAAAGAGAAGGAAGAGTTTGAGGCTCTTCTTGGTTACACTACGTTACAGGATGTGATCATGACGTTTGGCCCGCCTTCAGAGAGGTGCTTCAAAAGTGACTCGCGTCTTTTGATACACTCGCCAAAGGATCGCTCTAACTCGGAGTTGAACTTATTTCTAAACTACTTTGACCTGGGGCTTGACTTTTGCTTCGACACGGCTCGTGAAATGCCCACTCTGAATAGGATTATTTTTCACGGAAATCTACCAGGAAGTCTGGAATTCCAAAAGTATAGCCGGTGCAGATGGACCGACAGCAATGGCTTCAGTTCTGAAGACAGTGTTGAAACTGTCATCAAGTTCATGAAACAGTATAAAATGGAATTTACGGGCCCTGTCGTTCTCAACCGTACTTTGGAGTCTCCCGACAGTAGCATGGAATTTGTTGGAGAGCCTTTCTCTCAAGACACTAAAGCGGCGGTAGCAAACTGGGGAATCTCTAAGCTCTATTCATCCCGGGGATGTATTTTCGAGTTCCTGGTGATGAGCGGTTTCATATCCTCGTTCACGCTGTACCATTCATAGTTTAAGGTCTCGCAGATGCAAGCTTGATGCCCCATCTAAATTGCGAGCTACTTAACTATCCTATTTATTTTGTTCTTATTTATCACCTTTTCATATCGCTATTCAAGTCTATCGTCGCTGAGAACTTAGTTTATTGAACTGGGTGCAATTTCCATCAGTTCAATCCCTGAATTTGTGTAAAAGAATCATTGTTACACACGGGTATCCTGAACTATATATTTAGTACTATAGTATACTACGTTGAGTGCAGCCAGCCTCACTATTTTATTAATGCGCGTAAATTAAGTCTTGTCGCGTCACGAGTGGAAAATCGATCGCGTTTTAATTGATAAAATTATACTTCGGTAAGGGGAGCGCGCCTGTGAGAAAAAAAAATTGTTTTGGCCTCTTCCTTTAATTCTTTACAACCATTGAGAAGGAACTTGCAACGTGAAAGGCTTCTGATTTCTGAAGACGTAGGTTTCAAAGCAAACCATTTGAGCTTCAGCTAAAGCATTGCCCTTTTTTCGGTCCATTCAGTCGTGACCTTGGAAACCAGAAAGGAGATGGCCCGAACTAGAGGGAGGCCCAGAAAGGATGCGACAACAAGTCAAAACGCCGCAAAGAGCTCGGCTCCAAAAGCCGCTGGGAAGTCTGGCTCTGTAGCGAAGACTGCAAAGGGAAAAGCTGCTGCCAAACGTCAGGGAAGAAGAAAAACTAATAATGCAGCCAATTGTTCCAGTTTGCCCAACTTGGATGACTCAAGTGACACCAAGGATTCAACGAACTTATCAATACACGAGGTTTCAGCTGATATAACAGTTATGGCCTCTATGGATAATGTGACCAATACACCCGATACCAATGGCTCAGGTAGCATAGCAGATTCTGTGGCCAATCTAGCCAATTTAGATGCTACAAATATTACAGAAAACCCAATCGAGTCTTTGAACCTCGAGAACTCAAATGATTCAACTATCACAACTCAAAACAATGTGGATGAGTTTTGTAACCTTCCAAGCTCTCATGATTTGGAAAAGCGCGTTGTTTTTGCTGAGACTGTCCAATCTGATGTATTCATCAACTCGCCACATCATCACACCGCTGCTCCAAGTGGACCAATATTACGAGCAAGTAGAACCGATACCAATACTTCAACAGAACAAGACAGCCATACTCCTCTTATGGGATACCCAGGAATCTTCGCAGATATTTACGCTAATTCGCTGAACATCTTTCAATACTCCAGCTTAGACACGGTGGTTGAGTATGCTGTAGTGGAGCTTCAGCACCTGAAGGACCGGGACATTGATGCCAGAAAACAAATCTATTCATCTCTAGAAACTATAATAAAACAGGCGCCAGATCTTATATCATCCCAGACTCTATCACAGTCTGCTGACCGGCTTCTGGTGATGGCTGTGAAAGATTTGCTGGCTTTGCCCGGTAACACCGTTTTCGAAAACAAGATAATCCGTGAGATCTTAAAAGTCATTGATTATCTTTGTCATACTTCAGTGACGGCATCAAAAATTAGCATTGAGACTCTGCGAAAAGTGTTTCAAAAAGGGATCTTAGTTCTTGAAGATAAAGCCAGTCCAAAATCTCTTGTTGGTGCCTACGTCCACATTATAAGAACTCAGAAAGTTAGCAAAAGTCTTCTTGCGGAAGCGCTTAAGCCAGTTTTAACGGCGATTGGTGAACATCCTTGCATGAAATCAAGCACAATACAGTCGGAATGCCTAGACCTATATAGACTGGGTTTGCAGCTTCTGCCACAAATTATGCACGAGTGCGTTAACGAATGGCTTTCTCCCACCTTGAAGGCTTTGATTTCAAGACAGCTTCTGCTGATTGATGCTGCTAGTAATGTCTTGGATGAAATAACGAAGTGTTTCCCAGGCGACGTGCAGATAAGTACTAAAGCCGCAGAGCTGCTTTGCGAAAACTGTGAATTTCCAAACTTGATTGAATTTCAAGAATTAGCTGTCGAGGATGCAGAAGCAAAACAGTCCGATTCCAAGCCAGAGACTGGTGCTGAAATACCATTTTCGAGTATCCTTTATCCTTGCCTAACAGATTTGGTAACTTCTGACTGGGAGAGGGGACTCCGTTCATGGAGTAGGCTTACACAGCTGCTAAGCTGGTCCCACAAAACTTTGGATGCCAAGCTCAAGTCTTGGACTTCATTTGAAAATTTGATATTTACTTGGAAAATTGCTTTCAACTCTCTCAAGAGCGAAAGTAGAATAGGTGCCCTTCGTCATTGGAGAGTAGTTGTTGACATATTTTCTACTCACTTTTTGGAACAGAGCTTGAACTCTGATCACGCTGAACTTGTTACCAATGCGATCCTGTTTTTAGTACACCCCTTGAATGCTGCTGCTGCTGACAAACGCCCTGAAGTTTTGAGTGAGCTGCAAGAAACCGCTACTTACTTGCTAGTCTCTGCTCAGAGGAATACAAATCGTTCTGGACCCTTGGGTGCTGCGACCAGTGTACATTGGGACACAGTATACTCCGTGCTTGTCGAATGCTACATAGGGAACCCAGTGTTACAGGTTTACGCAGTAGACCTCCTTTTGCAGCTCTTCAGAGTATCTTTGCGGCCAACTACTGCAAATGTGGGTAGTCCGCGGAAACTAACTGCATCAAATTACCAACCCTCGTTGGAGGATATCACGCCCTTGAGTAGCGTTTGGGTCAGAGCTAACTTCGATCAGCTACGTAAGTTTTTTGGCTCTAAAATTGCCAATAATGTGGACCAGAAAGGATGCATTTCGGTATGGGTAGCAATGCTGCAATCTGTAAACTCGAACGCTGTGAGAGAGATCAAACCGTCTAATGAAACCCTGAGAGCCATCTGTTCTGTTTGCAGCTCTATAATTCAATTTCCTGACACTAGAATGATGCATCTTCTAATTCTGGGCGCTATCGAAGTTTTTGGCTCGTCGCTGTTTTGCAGCCGGATGTTTAAAATTGAAAAATATGGTTCTGAGTTCCACGAGTATCAATTTGGCTTCAACTCGTCCCCGTCTAATGAAGCTTTTAAAACTCCAATTGAACTGCTTATAGCAGCACGCACTCCCTATAACATGGATGAAGTATTTCATCTTCTAATACGAGGGCTTCATGGAAATCGTCTGGATGCTTTTATACAGTCAGTGACTGCGCAGAGTTCCAACCTGATTTGCCTTCCTATGTTAGAGGCTCTAGCTTCTTTTGAAAGCTTTCCTTCCAAAGTTTCTTCACAAAGTTCATCCAGTCTGATGACTTTTCTCTTTGAGTAAGACATTTTCTTATGTTTTTTCTAACGCCGCGATAACTTTGCTAACAGATGTAGTCGGAACTTGATTGAGAGTGATGCTGAGGCTTTGGATGTCTGGAAAGCTTATGTCACGAGCATTATACCTAAACATAAGACAGCAGCGGAAGTCCTCTCACTGAGGGACGAGATTATTCCACAAGTGTTCAAAGCATTTTGTACTAAGCTGAACACTGAGTCCACAAACAGCCTCACATCAAAACCCTGGCTGCTATCCGGTATTTCGCATCTCATAAAAGTAATTCTTCTGGAACAGACAGTTGCTGTAACGTAAGTTTTTCTCTGAGCTTGTGAAAAGGGCAAGAATCATTTGAGCTAATTTGATTTTAGAGAAAACAACTGGAAAATGTTGGGGACATCTTTGTTCCGTAACGCACTGCCTCTAAAGTGTTTGGAGGATATACTTGATGAGCCTTTTGTGAAGAGTATCGCGGGCTCTCGAGGCTTCTCGGTATTTGCAAAGTCTGTGGTATCAGCTCTCAGTGAGCACGGTTTGTCAAAAAACGATATTGAGCTCAACAGGTGTAAGCAATATCTGAGCACAACAATCTTAATTACTGCTAAGCGCTTCACATATGTTGAGACGATAAACAACGCAAGGGCTCTCTGGGAGGCCACTTTCAATAATAAATCGCATGAGTTGCATTCATTTGCAATTGATTTGTGGAATGAACTAGCCAAAAGTGTTGATACCCAAGATATACCTAATGTGGTAAAAAGTTTTCTTGAGTCACTGGGAAATCAGTTGCCAGACATTGTCTTGCCCGAATCTTTCAAAACTGCGCTACAAGCCACGGCTGGTACCGAGAGCTTACTACCGCAAGATTGCGACTCAACATCCGCAAATCCTGAGTATAATGAAAGCACAACGAGCTTGAGCCCAATGGCCTCTGGAACTTTCGAGTCAACGATAGCTGACGAGGTGTACCAAGTTTATCCTAGTCCTGACGATCATGGCCGTATTGTGAGCGCACCGAGTTTCTCGGGATCACCTTCAAGGAAAAGATCAAGAGAGGCATCAAAAAGCACGATGCTGTCCGAGAAAAGAAGGAATATGTCCGAGTTTCCTTCTGCAATACGTCGAGTTATGGAGCTGAACGAAGAAGATTTTAAACATGTTAAAAGTTTGGGATGCAAGGAAAAGTATACACTTGAGACACAATTGATACGATTGCTGCTGGAAGTAAGGATGTCGCAAGGAAGAGCTGGTAGGGTGTTGACTGATGATTACTGAAAGTTGTTTGGCCTGATTATTAGATGTATAGAAATTATTTATCAACCCATGATACTTAACCCATTCATTATCTCATTATTAATTAGAAAGAAAAGCTGCACTTCCTTGTCTCATGTCAGCTTCTCGCTCGAACAATGCCTACAAGTAACTCTGCTCCAGCTATGACTCCGTCAATGATTGGGATGTTCGGCCCCACTGCATTGTATATGGCTTTGTCAAGACCCGACATACCCGCACAACCCAGAACAATGCAGCCAGCTCCCTTTTCTACTGCTTTCTTCGCTGCTTCGCCCATTTTTTCAAAAACAATCTCTTTGGGAAGGTCATGAAGCTCTAAGGGGCTCAGTCCTGTGCAAAATGTTCCTGCGTATTTTATGGAGGGCCCTCCGAGAAGGGCAAGAACGGCTTCATCCAATAGCTTTTCCCAAATGTTGGCGGTCGTCACAATGCCAAATTTGGCCACACCGTAAGTCAGAGAATTCAATACAGCAGCATGAAAAATCCCAATGACAGGCTTATCGGTGTGCTCCCGTAAAATGTGGACCAGAGGGTGATCCGAGAAACAGGCCACGAGAAAGGCATCATGATGGGCTAAGATAGGTAGCAATTCTTGCAGGCACACAGCAGAAGAGGTGATCTCAGTAGAATATGAAGAAATTTCAGCAGGTCCAGCAGGAGCTGTGAAAAATTTATAGGTAAAGTCCGGTGCAGGATCCAGGATCTCTTTGAGTCCGTTTGTCATAGAGACAGAGGAGTTGGGGTTAATAATCAGGATGCTCGGCATTCTATAAGAAAAGCTCTACCTGGAGTTGCTCGAAGACTGAGAAGACCTTCCGACCACTATGAAGAATGAGAATGCAAATATAGCTAACTGAATAAGTCCGTTCAAGCCAGGTGTTGAAAGTGTAATAAGACAGCAGTATACAAAATCCCTAGGGACGTCCCTTTGATAGCGTTTCATCGAGGCCCACACAACAAAGATCTGGCTATCTGTAAAGCATTGATGTATAAGATCGAAGATCTGCCGGTAACCGACCAGATCGAACGTAATTACTTAACAGACGAAAGCATCTCAGGTTTTTTTCAGTAAGAGTCGAGGACGTCTTTGTAAAAAAAATGGCTGATGATGACCTAGAGTGAGTTTGATGTAGCAGTCTTGGAGGTGTGGCTTGTTCTAACGGAATGAATCTAGACTGTCGGCAAATGCCCTCTCTGCTCTGAAGGAGTTTATGGCAGAGCAATCCAGTAGAGAGGAAGAGTTCGAGAAACTACAAGCGAATGCGCACGACCAATTTTCTAAGCAGAGTGCTGGAATTGATCTATTTCAAGAGGATTGGAATCTTTCCCAGTTTTGGTACAGCGAGGAAACTGCAGATCTACTTGCTAGTGAGCTTCTTGATGGTGCTGGACCAGGCACAGCTATAGCCATCATAAGCGCACCATCAGTCTACGCAGCGATTCAGAGACGGGCCAAATCTGATAATTCCTCAGAGGATATATATTTGTTTGAGTACGACAAAAGATTTGAGGTTCTTGCTGGTGATAAGTTTGTCCATTACGATTATAACAAGCCACTCAGTTTAGCAAAGTGGCTAAAGGGGAAGTTTGATAGAGTCCTCATTGATCCTCCTTTCCTCCAGAATGATTGTCAAACCAAAGGTAAGAACAGCTCTGCGAAACCTAGATCTGCATATTCTAACATACCTTCGAAGCTGCTATAACTGCCCGTTGGGTCTCGAAAGCTCACTCCAGGACGATAGTATGTACTGGAGAAAGAATGCACCAACTGATAAAACAAGTCTATCCCCAAACCAAAGTAACCACGTTTCACCCTGAGCACAAAAATGGTCTCAGTAACGAGTTCCGCTGTTACGCGTCCTATGAAAGCAGCCAATGGAAGTTTGTTGATGAGTAGAGGGCTAAGACATGCGCAGAGAGACCCTTCAGCACAAGACCTGGGCATTTTGTTGCAAACCGAGACGCTTACATAACAAGCACTTTCGGGGTTAGTTTTTTTCTTCGAAAGCGAGAGCGATCGACTGAAAAAAAAAAATTGCTTAAATAGTCCACTTCATGCTCAAGTGAAACTTTTCTCTTCTTTCTTTCTTCTTCACCAATCAAAATTTGTAAGTGGAGAAAAGTTTGGAGGAAAAGGGACAGTTTTTTTCAGCTGCTATTCAATAGTCTTGATGATGATCCAAATAATGCATAGTTCAACTGAGATTATTTGAAGAAAAAACAAGCCATCAATGTCTTTCGCTCCTATCTGAAACAAGATTACTATTGTAGCTTTGTGAAACTGTCTATTTTTCTTTCGCCCGAGGTATTAAGCATTTTGTTCTAACTGATTAGGCTTTCTCGGTGGTAATGACTGGTTTCAAAACATAGGACCGGACAGTGTAAAGCTGTTTGGGGAGTCCTTTTTGTTCTGTAGCATTTATAAGAGTTAAACCAGAATTCGCAAATATCTCTCTGAACGTAGCGTCGCATCTGGTGACGGAGCTATCCGTCTCATCAAAATCATCTATATCTCCGTGAGTGTTGTTCTCTTTGACCACAATGTATCCTCCAGCAGCCAGTCCGCCTGTGCAACGCTTCAAGAACTTTGTTAAGTTTTCGTCTGAGAGATGTCCCACGCACCACTGGCACCAAATAACTGTATACTTGCCTTCTGTAGGACAGAAATCTTGCATGCCTTGTAAGAAGATTTCGCCAACTTTGCCTTCTGACTTAAGTGTGGCCAACTCGGAGTTGGCTTGGTTGACGAATTGCTCGACAGGTTCTAGCAAATCAACCTTATCAAAAAGCTTGGACAAAAGATCTTTTGTTACACGGCCAATTCCAGCGCCCACGTCCAATGCATAGGTCTCACTCTGGCTGTTCAAGGGCTTATTCAGTCCGAGCCTCACAATCAGCGACCTGCTGCCAATAACATCCACCTTGGGCACTATCGTGTTGCCAAACCCTCCGAGAACCCCATCAACAGTGGCAGGAACAGATGACCAGTAGGAAATAGAATCTTCGTAGTTTATCAAACTATCTGGGCGAACGTCCATCGTTTGAGCTTTTGACTTTGTGAGCTCAGAATTGTGCAAAACAAAACAGGCTTATGCCCTAGATCTGAATTTCGCTTGTTATACTACCAACATAGTACGATACCATGGTCGATATAAGGCCCCGGTTAGCTCTTTTGGTGCACAATTGTGTCTTTTTGACAAATCTGCGATCGAAATCATTCGCGGGGCCCTGTAATTTAAGCTAGCTGTAGCTAGCTAGCCTGGATCGAAACTTGATAAACTTCGATTTTTTTCACTTGGAGACAGCTAAATTTTATCAATTAGTCCTCCTTGTGATTATTCTTTCAGCAGAGACTTTGCATCCAGATCAAACTCTTTTTGAGAAGCTAAAAGACTTTCCTTTAAAGATGACCGGTCGACGTATGTACATTCAGACAAACTCAAGGTTTAGTCTGCTGCTAATTCCTGATACTTTTGACCAGAATCAATTATCTAACTTCAATCTTCTTTAGTTCGCTTACTCGACTTGGTGAGGCCGTTTCTGCCTATTTTACCAGAAATTGAGATCCCTTATCAGAAGGTATGAAACTCACAGATAATTATCCGTATTGATGGTAAAATTTTGTGCTAATTCCAATCAGTTGTTGAATGACGAAAAGATTGTTTATACCATTTCAGCAGGATTGCTATACTTTGTCATGACTGAAATCCCGCTATATGGCATCAAAAGCACTGACATCTCTGACTCTCAGTACTGGATTAGACCAGTGTTGGCTAGCTCCGGCGGTACCCTTGCTGAATTAGGAATTGGACCAATTCTCACTGCGGGGTTTATTTTTCAGGTAAGATTGAAACCCCAATACTTTTGCACCGGATCATACGTTATCTAACCATAATTCAGTTACTAGGGGGGCTTCAATTGATTGATGTCAATTTTGACTTCAAGAGCGACCGAGAACTTTATCAAAGTGCTCAGAAGTGTAAGTTGAGCCAAGCAGGATATTTTGTCTGTGGTCATCTTTTTGCTAATTTATAGTGCTTGCTATTTTGCTTTCTGTCATTCAAGCCTTACTGCTGATATTCTCGGGTGTTTATGGACCAGCTTCTGAGCTTGGTCCTTGGGGTGTTTTCTTGATCTCGTTTCAGGTCATTTTTGGTGAAGTTGTCATTATTTACTTGAATGAGATTCTTGAGAAGGGCTATGGTTATGGATCTGGAATTCAATTATTCACTGTGTTGAAAGTCACTCAACATGTTTTCTGGAGAACATTGGCTTTATCCAGTGAGGACGTTGGTAGAGGGTCTGAAACTATCGGATCACTAATTTCTTTTGGAAAGCTTGTGTTTTCTAAGAGCTGGAAAACCGCTCTGGTTAAGTCATTTTATCGAGCAGGATTGCCAAATCTTCTTGAGCTTTACGCCGTGATTGCCACTTTTGCTATAATCGTGTACTTGTCTAACTTCAGAGTTGATATCGCCGTGAAGTCTAGTAAGATGAGGGGTGTTAATTCGCTTTACCCTATCAGACTCCTTTACACTGGATCCATGCCTTTGTTGTTTGTGGTGACCTTGATTTCGAATTTGGATTTTATCAGCAGCTCTTTGTACCGTCTACTACCTTTGAATTTGTTGGTTAGATTCTTGGGAACCTGGGAATCCAGACCTGGTACTTCGCAGTTGTATGCCACATCAGGTCTTGCTTATTACTTGCAACCCTCCTTCAGTATCACTGAAGCACTGTGGGATCCAATCAAAACTGTTGTCTTTGTCAGCTTTGTCATTATTTCGTCTGTTTTGTTTGCTACTACCTGGACCGAAATCTCTGGCTCTTCTCCCAAAGACATTGCTAAGGAGTTTAAGAATCAAGGTGTTGTCATTTCTGGTAGAAGAGATGTTTCTGCTACCAAAGAGCTCAAGAGAGTGATCCCTGTCGCTGCTGCTGCTGGTGGTGCTGTTATTGGTATTGCAGCGTTGGTCACGGATCTTATTGGCGGATTTGGAGCCGGAACTACGGTGATTATTGGTACTCAAGCAATCTATTCTTACTACGAACTTTTGGCCATGGAGTCTGGAGCACTTGGGGGTGCTAATCTTGGAGCTGGTCCATGATTTCAAGAACAAAAGAAATGCATGCTTCAACGAATTAGAGCTGGAATTGTACATCACCAAGCAAATATATATATATATATCGTACTATATATATTTATATGGTTTGCAGAAAAAAATAAATATATATAAGATTCATAATTTCATCGTTTTTGTGCATTACAGCTCATTCAGTAATTTGCGGCATTCCTTCGTAAATTCTTCAAGACCTTTTTCATGAAGCGATCTTTCAGCATTGTCCTTTATGCTTGA
Source organism: Groenewaldozyma salmanticensis (assembly GCA_003708315.3). Taxonomy (NCBI): domain Eukaryota; kingdom Fungi; phylum Ascomycota; class Dipodascomycetes; order Dipodascales; family Trichomonascaceae; genus Groenewaldozyma; species Groenewaldozyma salmanticensis. Next base: position 277,884 of record PPNW03000009.1, read on the forward strand.
GACTAAGCTATTGTCGTGATTTTTACGAACAGACACTGTCACACTGTCTGTTTCAACCCTCGGGTACACTAGCAGACACGACTTTCCAATAAGGAAGCTCAGCTCAACTAGTACCCTAGTTTTCTTGCCAGTAAGCAAGCGGAAATATAACTTGAGCTGTCCTGTATCTTCCAATGAGCATTTCATAGGAAGCTGAAAAGAAAGCTTCTTTACTGAAGCATAAAACTCCAGAGCTTTTTTCCAGTTTCGTAAGATGCAACTTAGTCTCTCCGACAAAGTACCTGCGTCTATGGGAATCTCTGCAAAAGCAGCGTAAGAAAAGTTTAGCAGAACATCGTCTGAGCTTAAAACTCTGCTGCGAATACTATTATTGCCCACATTTGCGTCTACTGCAAGACTTCGAGCTATCAGTAGGCTGACAATATTATCTGAGTTCGAGGGAAGTAGCTCAACAGTTCCAAAATCTCTGGTGATGGTAAGCACTTCTCGAATTGCTTGTAACGTTGGCAAACGCGAGGCTCTTTGTCGAGTTTTGACTTGCATTTGGTTCAGCTGCTCAGCCCGCAATTCTTTTTCCAGCCTCAAATCTTCTATGGTGGCCTCGTCAAATTTCATATTCTCCTTTACTTGTTGTTTCTCTGCTTGTATTTGTTCGCTGCGCTTGAGAGCCTGGCCCAAGTTGGTGTCCAGTGCATTGAGTTCATCTTGAGAAAGAGTAAGAGATTTGGATTTCTGCTCACGAAGTAAACTTAGCTCTTTACTAAGCTTCTCGCGCTGCTGAAACAAAGAATCCTTCAAGCCACTCAAAGCTGTTTTCCTGAGAGCTAGCAAATCTTTGTCCGCGCTCAATACACTGAGGTTATCCGCAAGAGTCCTACTACAGGAGCTGGTCATTTTCGTTCTCCAATCATACCAATTCTCTTTGCTTCTCTTGCGTGCAAACGTCTTGGCGACCATGAACTGAGACTCCATTGCTCTCTTTTCGTTGTCAGAGGCATTCAGATATCTTAAAACTACAGCAGGGGGCTCCTCACTTAACTTTTCTTGAATAAAGCTTATGCTATCGCTGGTGTCTTTAATTCCTTGAAGCATTACTTGGTTCACTGTTGTATACCAAGTCTGCAAGCTCTCCTTCTTTGCTGCAATAGCAAATTCGGTAAGAGTTGGCTCTTTTGATGGTGCTAGCTTTAGAATGGAAAGTGACGGTGATCTGCTGTTCCGCCGAGCGCTGGCCAGAAAATCGCCCATAAACTGAACTCGGATCATACTCATAAACTCATCCAAGTCAACAAGAGACTCACCAGTTTTGGTTTTCTGCGGGCTGTCTGAAATTGATAGCTTTTTTATCCCACTATCAGGAGGCTGTAAAACGGAAATATTTCCAAGCTGTGGATTGTCGAAAACCTTCATACTATTGAAATTGCTGTTAGGAGTAACCGGTGGTAGCACAGACCGTTTTCTGTCACTTTTCTTGGGGGTCATAGAAGTCACTTTATTTCTCAGAACACTTGTAGTGCTCGCCATTGGAGACTGTGGTATTTCTGGAAACCTCTCCGGTATAGGTTCCTTGTGTGGGGTGCCTCCACTCGGTGTCGTTTTCTCTATGATTGTGCCCTGGGAGAGTTCGCGAATATTAAGGGGTTTCGTGTAATTCATGGAATCATCACTTAAACCGTCTTGCTCGTTATAATTGTTTGTTAGGTTCATAGTCTCTTCCTCTTCCAGCTTTTCAAGCTGAGAAAATGTAGGCTTGCTGAGTCCGTTGCTCTGTTCGTCATTCTCTTCGTTCTCTTCAGTGGGCTGTGGTAAAAGTATTGGTTTCGTAAAGTTCATAGCATCATCCCGGTCGAATTCAAGCGCCTCAGAGTTTTTGAGTGATAGCAGGGGCCTGGTGAAGTTCATGGAATCATCTTTTTCAATCTCCTCAGTAACACTTTCTTCAACACGTCCAAATGACTTCATTGGTTTTGTGAAATTCATGGAATCGTCCTGTTCTGAAAAATTTGGAAGAGGAGCTCTTGTTTCAGTTCTTGTTTTAGCATCATCAGTAGCATTATTATGCGGACCAGTAATATTTGATATGTTGAAAGGTTGCGGAGGCTGTACAAACACTAATTCCTCATGGGCATTGAAATTTCTTAGCGGCTGTGTAAACTCCAGGCTGTTGTCCAAAGCATTATCATCATGTTCGAGCATACGATTATTTCCGGATTGAGTAAAAGCAGTTTCCATTTGAGTGAGTTCTCTTGCTTCCTCAGAACCATAAGTTAATGTTTTGCTTGCAATTTTAGGCACTTTATTGTAAGACTCATGTTGGGTACTTAGTGAGCTGAGAAGTGCCTGATTAGTTTGTGTGTCGATGGCAATGTTAATAGCTTGAGTGAACTCCATTGCATCTTCGCCAGTATCCGCACCATTAAAAAATGGGTTCACAACATTGTGAATTCCAGTTAGTTCCATTGTAGTGTTTTCATCAGAGTTTAGGACAGTCGCAGAATGGGAAGGATAGTTTGAAAAGTCCATGTCGGTGAGAATGCCTATGTTCTGATAACTATTGTCATCCACATCCTCCTGGTCCTCATTTTTTTCCTTAAAAACGCTGGCCATTCCATTCGGAGGAACATTTTCTCCGTTCTCATGATCCAGGGAGGTTTGAATAATTTTACCTTCCGACTGCCTAGAACCATTTACAGCTTTTTCTGCAGTTTTAGAAAGATTGGGGAAAGATCTGCTGCCAGAGTTCCGCCGAACAGGAGTTCCAGGCAGAGATACCAAATCCATGTCTTCTTCGTTCCGCTCCTCGGTCTCGGCAACAACGTCCTTCATATTTCCTCCGTTGTGCGATTGAGTGAAAGGTAGCTGCATAGACGTTGGCTTTTTGACAGGACTGGGTGGCTTCAGAGAAACCTTCTTTGGCGGACTCAACCTCAGGGAGAACTTTTTGGAGCCATCTCCATTCCTTTTGCCATCGTTAGGCTCTGACTCGGGAGAGATCGTTCTCAAAGTTGAATAAGGCTGGAAGCTGACTTTCCGCTTTTTTGCTGGCGACGCTCCCTCAACGTTTTTAACACTCATTAATCCAATAACCGTGTTATTATCATCAAAGGCACCAGACTTCAGTATACTTCTTTTTGGAGCAAGGGAGACCCTAGATTCTCTCTGCCCTGCTATGGTAGTACCACCAAACAATGCTGAAATACTTTCCTTGCTTGGGGTGGACCTTTTGTTATTTGCAAAAAGTAGCATAGATCTTCTTCGAATAGGAGTTGCATTCCCCTTTTTAGGGGTACTCATGGTTATGAAACGACTTACAAGCTAGTAAAAGCTCAGGTTAGATCTATAGAGGGTTTGTTTGTTTTATAAATATTTCTATCGGAGACGCGCTATATAGCCAGAGTTCATATGTAAACAACTTCAGCCGCATGAAAGATTGATGTATGCTTTTTAGTCGATCTCCGTTTTTTTTTTGCTTTTTTGGAATTAAGATTTTTTCAGATCACTGCAAATTATGAGAATAGATTCTATATTTTTGAAAGATTCGAATGCGCAGTAGACTGAAAGTGCTGTAAGAGTTGATGGTGCTAGCTTTTTTATGATAGAGGAGAAATGTTAGAAGTAAGTATAACTCGAGATACAACTATTTCTGTTCATGTTTAACCAAAACTTTTCAGGCAGTTTCTCATTATGGTCCTGTAACAGCCCTCGCATTCAGCGAGAACAGCTTATATGTGGCTAATGGCCCAAGTTTGGTCACTTATAATTGGCTCCATGGCTCTGTTTCTGCTAGGAGGAAAATATTCAGCAGGAATAAAATACACGGGTTGGCTGTCAGGAACGGCAAGCTAATTGCTTGGGGTGGGAGATCCATAACCTTTTTAGACTTACAAGAGAGTGGGATACCAAAAGAAAGACAAGTCAATGACTGGGTGGTGTACGCTGAATTTATAGATGATGGGCGAGCTTATGTTCAGACAGCGCATAACAAAGTGCTTATTATTGCTATGGACTCTTATGAGGTCGTAGATATACGAGAATGCAATGAGAAAAGTATCTTGTACTGTGGAAGCGTTTATGCCTCGGGAAGCAATAGCCTCTGTGCTGCTGGAACTGTCCTTGGAGGTGTTGTGGTGTGGTCCATACACCGTGGCAAGATCTTGCACACAATGACTGGCCATCAAGGGTCTATCTTTGGTGTAGCGTTTTCTCCTGACGGTCGCTACCTGGCTAGTTGCTCTGACGATAGATCGATAAAATTATGGGACTTGGAAACTGGAGTAGAGGTGGCTACTGGCTGGGGCCATTTGGCCAGGATATGGAATCTCAAATTTTGGGGCCAGGACAGCATCATCAGTATATCTGAAGACTGCACTGCGAGGATTTGGAAAGCTGATTTCGAAAAGGGAAGTCTCACGTGCGAGCTGATATTTGAGGGCCACCAAGGGCGTAACGTGTGGTCAAGTGCTTTACACCCTAAACTGAATGTACTTGCAACAGGTGGTGGAGATGGCAAAATTATGCTGCGGCAATTGAATTTTGACTATCAACTTGAGACCGGTAAGGAGGTTTGGGACATCAAAGATGTACCAGGTTATACTGATGGAGAAACTTTCAAGGACTATGCATATTCCAATGGGAAATTGATATGTACAACTTCCAAAGGTCGAGTTCTGTTGCAAAGCACCAGCTGGACTGAGCTAAAGGATAATTTTGGCTCTTGCTCTTTTGTGAAATCCATCAAAGGCTCTCCTAGTGCTGTCATAGCAAGACAGGATGGATTAATTTTCAAGTATGATCTTGATAATCTAGCCTGTACTGCTCGTCTCCAGGTTCCATTGAAAGGCAAGTTGTCGAGCATACTAACATTTTCAGCAATTGGGAATCATTATATATTGCTTGCATCACAGAATCCTACGGATGAATTCTATATTGTGGATACTTGTGATCTGAATGTTAAAGCTTCCCTGAAACCTCCTTCTACATTTTTACCTACTTGTGTAGCAATGGATGACGCAGCAGGGTTGCTCGTTCTAGGTTCGCGTCATGGGGCAATTGCAATATACGAACTGGACTTAACAATCTGTGGTGACTCAAAAAATGGTGTAGAGCCTTCAAGCTGTTGGAGAAGAGTGATGTCAGAAGATGCTATAACGTCGCTGATTGCATTGAAATCTCCTGGCACTTTCAGGATTCTGGCTGCAAGTCGAATGGGGCATTTCTCAAACTTTGACATTGCAAAAAAGGGAGCTGAAGGTTTTTCTCTGCTTCCGCGAAGTACTAACAAGCTTGCAAAGGGTAGTATAGAAAAAGTGCTCGTTTTTGATAACAACCCACTCTTTTTGGGATTCCGGAATGATTTAATGTTTTTGCGAGACGAAGTGGATGGTTACGATATTTTCACAGAAAAGTGCGGTGGGCCTCATAGAGCTTGGCTCCTCGAAACGGACTCAATGGACGCAAACAACTTCAGATTAATATACACTAAATCTTCCAAAATTGTGCATAGATCCCTCTGTGCTGAGAGACCGTTCACCAAAACTGTGCTTCAGCAAGGTACTCATGGGAGAGAGGTCAGGGCTGTTCAGGTATCTCCAAAGCGTCTCGGGAATGGCTTAAGCATTCTAGCCAGTGGTTCAGAAGATACTTGTATCAATGTGGGGACGATTGACGCAGCTGGTAAAATAACAACGCATTCTTCAAACCGGATGCACGTTTCTGGAATACAGTCGCTTGCATGGACTAGCGATGGGGATTTTGTTATATCATCAGCTGCAAGAGAAGAACTCATCGTCTGGAAGGTGACTCACGACAGCGAGTATAATGTTTTCACACTGCCGGTAATGAAGCTTCCTGTTAGTAATGACCTACCAGATCTCAGAATCATGGCTTTCGACGTTCTGAAAGGTGGGAAGGATGGCAGCTATTTGCTTGCCACAGCTTACTCGGACTCTTCAATAAGGCTATGGGTGATGGACACTAATCAGAAGAAGTTTTATCTTATAGGCAAGGGTAGCTATAGGGATTGCTGCTTGACAAACATCCATCTTAATTTGAATGCTGCAGAGGCATTCCTGGTTATCAGCTCTACCGATGGTCATATCGTGGTTTGGAATGTAACAAACTTAGTTTGCGCTCACGGGAGGATAAGTTCTGGCTATTTGGAGTTAAGCAGCATAGAGAGCGATTTAGAATCAGACGTTGCTGCCTTGGCCTCTTACTCTTACCGCTGCGCAATCCACCAGTCGAGCGTGAAAAGCACATTTCTGATCCCGGATAAGGAAGGCTTTGTTTACGTATCTGGAGGTGATGATAACACGATATCAGTCCTCAGGATAGGTATTTATGGAATGAAAATTGAGAAAACAGACTTCCAGCAAGTTCTTGACGCACATTCATCGACGGTCACTGCAGTCTCACAGATGTTTGGTAACCTGTTTGTCTCTGTTGGAACGGACCAAAATATCATACTATGGGAGTTTGACCCCAAGACATATAAGCTCGCCATGCTGAAACGACGATACACTACTGTTGCGGATCCCAATGCCTTGGCTGTGGTGAAGGAGGGTGGTTCCTCGAGTGTCTTGATTGGAGGCTCGGGGCTCTCTATATGGAGAGCTTCTGAGTAGCTGTTATAAAGGTTGTTCTCATTTGGCTGGTATGTAGCTCTTATATAACACTTATATGTCAAACCTTTATTATGCCCCACGAGTCTCATCTTATGGGTTGTTACCCGCTTAAAGCACTTTTATTTGACTATAGCACACATTTGGAAGATTATTTCAATCACTGAACCTTTCTTTTAGTAGAGGTAAGAACTAGGAGTTGTTTCAGTCGTCGGATTTGACGGACGGCATCCATTAGACCTCTGACTGGACTGCTGCGCGCGTTGTCATTACCATAATCAATCAAGATCGATCTGCGAAGCGATAGCCAAAAAATAATTTCAGCCGCGCAGTCATCTGAAAATAAAAAATTTATCAAAATTTTTTTTTTCACATATAGATCCCACACTCGAAGCTTTTTAGCTATATAGTACTATTGATCAGACAAACTAGCTGTATACAGAAAAATTTCAGCCTTCGGAACACTATGGCATCGTCTCTCGCCAGCCAGCTTGCTGCATTGCAGTCTGGAAATAGTGTTATATTAGAGAAGCGCCAGAGAAAGTCCGTTCACACTGTTTCTTTGATTTACGACGCTAAAGTTGCTTCGAACCAAGACTATGAAACAATTTATTATAGTGCGCTCGAGGGCCTGAAAGAGCTCGAATTACTCGACCCACAGTTCACGGTGTTCGAGAACAGTATTTTCTCGGAATTTTCTATTTCTACAGATAGAGAAGTTCAGGTATGCAAGGCAAGCTACGAATATTTTTGGTCTTACTTCTAACATCAATTAGACTGAGGAGCAGAATAATCTTTTAAATAAGGCTGTCAATTCTTTCCTGGCACTGGTTGCGTCAAGACTCAATTTGGCCCCTGCCATCAAGTGTTTGGAGTGGCTTGTGAGAAGGTTTCAAATTCACAGGTATAACCCTGAAGAGCTTTTGCTCACAGTTCTCCCTTACTATTCTGATGCCTTATTTGTTAGGTTTCTGGACATTATTCCTCTACCGCTTCCTCCAAGTTTTTCCTTTCTCACGTCCTCTAAAAAGACACTGCATTCTCCCTCAAGAAACTTGATGGTAAGGGCCATCGTGGCCGATTCGGTGTTACTGGAGCTAGTACAAAAATATGTTCAGACAATGATTACCAAAGGCAAGGATTATCACGAATTGCTCGCTTTTTGGTCTTCGCTCAGTGTTTGGGCATTGATATCTCTTAAAGACTCAGGAGAGGCCGAAGAGGACATTGTTGCCAGGTTTTTGCCTCATTTAGCTGTTACATTGAAAGCGAAGAAGAGTCCCAACGCTCAAACTGCTTCATACATGATATTATCTGTCTTGGCAAACCAGTTCAGTTTGAACAAAGAAGTCAGAGATTCGGCCATGATGTCTATAGTTTTGTCCTGGACAGCTGCAAGCTCAAAGGCCGGCCTTGCTTGTATCACTCAGCTTTCTACAGGATCTGACAGCGAAACCGACCCACTGGATTTACAAGTCTTTGAAGCTATTTCCAGAATAGCGCACATTGGAGAAAGCATCACCGAGCTAGCTTCAAAGTATGATGTTGAAAGATTCGTTACCAGATGGGCGATTTCTGTTTTTGTTTACTCAGTGCCTCAGATACTGATACTCTCCGATGTTCTCGGCAAAATTACATTCCGCAATCAAAATGAGCTTAAGAACCTTTTGCAGGCTGCTTTTTTGACTGGGATCTCAGCAACGGATTTGTCAACTAAGGAGGAGCTTACAAAATTCTTTGAAAAGGTCCTGGACGACGAGAGCAAGAGGGAACTCATTGCGCAGGACAATGAGCTGACCTTATTAGTGGGAAAGCTGGAATTATCTTTGCAAGTATCTTTGCTGCCAAACTTGACCTCCGTGTCGAGCGATGATGCTGACGCTATAATGGAAGAGGTTTCAGGAATCGAAGCGCCCATAGCTCCTGATTTATCTGGCCAGTTGGCGAGTTTGAGTGCTTCGAGCACAGAATCTTATCTTTCTTATGAGGCCTCGGAGGAGTTCGAACTCTTGGTTTCTCTTTTCACCTCTTCAGTTGAGTCGAGGTATCAACCCAAGGAGATTTTGAAGGCACTTAAAATTCACCCTAGTGGGCGCGCATCCTTTCTGGCTAGAACATGGACTGGTAGTCAGCCTCTACTAACAAGGTCCGCAGCACTTGAAATATTTATTGATCTTTTGCAAAGTGATTCTAAGGTAGATTATCAGGTTTTGTTGCCCTGTTTGTTGTGTGCCTTGACCGATTTGTCAGAGCGCATCCGTAGCCTCGGAGCTACTGCCATCAAGGTTTTCTTTGAAAGAAAGCTGGGACGACACGCTGAGACATGGGGTGTTGAATTTCTTTATGGCCCGGGAAAGGCCAGTGAGGAAGTGAAAGTGTTTAGCACTAAAGATCTGACTCTGTTTTTCGAAAGCGGAATCCTGCCAAACCTGGATATGGCTGTTTTGGACAGCTCGAAACTGGAAGAGGTATTTAAAAACAATTTCAATAAGAAGGAGCTCAAAAACTTCAAGTCTATCCTGGAGGCTGTTTTGCAAGGACACGTTCTATCAGTGAAATTACCTTCTATCAAGGCAACCCTACTTAGGCTACTTTCTGCTCTTGAAAAGCACTCTTACAAACACCTTGGTGCTCTTATCGAGTCCTGGCCGGAAGTAAGACAAGAGTATGTGATCATTTGTGAGAAAGAGAAATACTCCTTTTCTGACCTTGAAGAAGCACTGGTTGATACCATCGACCATGGTGATAAAACTTCAGCTAAAATATTGGAGAAGTTGATCATCTCCTCCAGCAGCGATTTGTGTGCCGTTGCGGGAAGAAAGGTTGTTTCCCTATGGCCTCATGCTAGGGGAGATACTTTTATGGGTGTTTTGAAGTTATTGATCAACCAAAGCTCCAATGAAGAAGGAGAGTACGACGCTTCTGAGGTTTTGAGCAATATCTCAATCACTACTAACCAGTTTGTTCAGCTTCTGGAAGATTCAAGACTAGAGCGCGATTCGGTTGCAAATGGGAATTTCCCTGGTGTTTCCAAAAGAAGGAGAAGAAGCAGTGCTTCAATGAAACAGAGAATCCATGCTTTGGAGCTTCATGGTTTTGCAGATGCACATTTGAGAAGACTGACATTAATTGTTGAACTTCTCGAAAAGAACAACCCCGAGGGAAGCCCGGAGCTATTGTCTCAATTATTCAACATTCTTGGTGAAACTTTGTCTCTCGGATCTGAATCTAACTTACCCGTGCTTTATACTCAGCAGGTCTTGGCTAACTGTATGGTCAATGTGGTCGAGCAGCTAAAGAACAAAAGAAATGTGAAGTTTGACTCTAACACTGTTCGGGTTGACATAATTGTCTCCTGCATTAGAACTACGGGTAGTCCTCAAGTCCAAAATCGTTACCTGCTATTGGTCGCTTCTCTTGCAACAATTGCCCCAGAAATTGTGTTACATAGTGTTATGCCGATTTTCACCTTTATGGGTGCTAACACTATCAGACAAGACGATGAGTTTTCAGCTCATGTCATAGCACAAACAATTGCCAAAGTTGTTCCGGCACTGCTGATGGGTGGTGAAGAGAAGAAAGAGGAAATTGAATTTTTGCTTTTGAGCTTCGGAGCTGCCTTCTCACATATTCCTCGACACAGAAGGGTCAAACTTTTTACAGCTCTTGTCAACACACTCTCCCCGGCCAAAAGTTTGCATTCCTTGCTGTTGATTCTTGCTCAAAAATATTCTGAATGCCGTGCAAAGCGCAAGAATGGCGAAGCAAATTCCTATACTCAATTTGCTGGTACCTTTTTGAAATCGTTCTCTGTTGCTGACCAAGTCTCTGCTATTAACAATTATCTGATCAATGCCGACTCTGTTCAGCTTAGACCTGACGAGGACTCTGAATCATCTCATCTTGAAAACAATACCATTTTGAAAAGCCATATTTTCAGCGCTTCTAAGAGGCTTTCCAACGCCGAGTTGATATCTTTGCGTGCCAACCTTTATAGCTTTTTGGCAGGGTGCATTGATAGCTCTATAAATGGCAGCGGTACTAATAATTTGAGAGCTGGCATGCTTGTGCTTTTCAACAACAATGATAAAGAGAAAGCTGAGGTTATCACCACTTGTACAGACATTATTTCTCACTTGCTTGAAATCAGATCTACTTTGCAGAACATTTCTTCCAAGTTCAATGAACCTGTTGTCAGTGTTCTGAGCAAGATTTTGGAAATTCTTCCTATCTCAGCTTTGGTGCCTGTCCTCGGGGAACTCGTAGCTAGCGATATTGAAGTTGAGATCAAATGCCGAGCACTTATCGTTCTTAGGCAAAAATTCGAGGAGGAACTTTCTACTGACGAAGATGCTCAAGATGCTGCTTTTAAGGCGATTAGGCTCACGCAGACACTTCTTGAGTCTTCTGGATACGCCAAAATATATGACGTTCTTCTTGATCTCCTGGATCTCCTTGTATCCAAATTTGGTTTGTCTTCTCTAGGGAACTCATTTGATTTTATTTCTTTGCTGGATGTGGTCGTAGGAGAGACTGGACTGTGCAATCCATCTAATTCTGTTTTTATTTCAGCCACTGCTGTCATAAATAGTCTTTGCAATGCAATTGGTGCCAGAATTGTGGGTCACTTGGGTAAAATTCTATCGATTGTATCTGAGAGATTTGAAAAGGCAGTCGCTAGACCAAAGGAGGATAGCAATTCCATTCAACTTGCAGTTTTTGGCCTTCTTGTAGGCATGATAAAGAGAATTCCAAGTTTTGTGACTTCTTACATTAGCAAGGCGTTGCGTCTAGTATTTGGGTCCACCACTACGCTCGAAACCAGAAGACGCGTACTCGCAGTGATTGTTGAAGGGGTGGACAACAAAAGAGTAATCAACTCTCTCATCGAAGTTTGGCAGGATGCTTTGGCTCATGGATTTGAGACAACTTCCCTGCACCTTGAAGCTTTAGAATCGATAATTGGGCTAGCTTCTAAAAAGGAGATATCATCAAAGGCAAACAGCCTTATTGATTACTTTTTGATTGTTTTCGATACTCGAGGTACCGGAGTCTTCGATAATAATGAGACCAACAAGATTGAAAGTCTCGCTATCGAAAATGTTATTAACGTTGTCTTGAAACTTAATGACAAAAGCTTCAGGTCTCTGTTCATCAAAATGGTAGATTATGCAACTGGTGACATTACTAATGAAGCTAGAGAAGTTGTGTTTTTCAAATTCCTCGTGCGCTTATTGAGCAGCCTCAAGTCTATCATCACTAACTACTATGGTTATCTTTTAGAGCCAGTTTGTAGCATTTTGGAAAGAGTTTCCAAGAGCTCTGGTGAGACAAAGTACAAGACAACCATCAAAAGGTCTATTTTCAACTCACTGGCTCTTTCGTTTCAGTATGACAGAGATGAGTTTTGGCAATCCCAATCTAGATATGATAAAATTTGCGAGACATTGACCGCTCAGCTGTCTAATGTGGACTCTGGAATTGGACCAGTTTTGGTAAAGGCTATTGTGGGCTTGGCTGAGGTTGGTGGTTCGCCCGATCATTACAAGTTAGTAAACGATGGGGTGTGCGCACACCTCAAAGATGGATGTACAGTTACTGAAAAACTCTGGTCAATTAGAGCTCTTAAGGGACTCTATGAGAAGCTCGGCGAAGAGTGGATATCAATGCTGCCTCAGCTGGTGCCAGCCATTGCTGAATTACTCGAGGCTGATGAAGAGTCAGTAGAAATGGAGGTCAGGCGCAATCTAATCCCTGAAATAGAGGAGTACCTTGGAGAATCTCTCGATAGATATCTTTCATAAGATAGTCTGCCCAAACTTAAGATAAATATAGACTTAATAAAGAACTCAAATACGCACAGAATAATATATACAAAAAGTGACATAACAGTCGCGGAAATGCTCCCGCTTTTCAAGGTTGTCGTTGTTTATGCTTCGGATTTTCTTTGCAATAGACATAGACTCTACCCTTCCTTCTTGCAACCTATTAGCGTTAGTACATTGTCTCATTCACTCCAACCTGGTAACATACGTAACAATGTGGGCACATTTTCTTGACGGAGGTTTTAACTTTCATTCCTCGACTCAGCTCGGGAAGATTTTGAAAAACTTTTGTTCTACTACCACTAAAACTAGAAAGCATCTGCTGCTTGGGGATCAACCCAACTAGTCTTGATGGCCTTAGCAAAGAGAACATTTGTGACGAGTGTAGCTTGGCAACTCAAGTTAAATCCTGCTGAACGTGCAAGGCATATAAAAATTTGTGTAGCTATAACTGAATCAAATTAATTAATATTATAATTAACTAATCGATCGATTGGTGCTGCTGAAAAAGATCCGTTGTTAGCACTGGTTTGGAAGCGCGAGACGGTCATTTTATGGCTTAATTTTGCACGCTATACAACCACCAGACCAAGTGGTGGCTGTGAAGCTGCACGATCGAAAGTTTAAACCGGCCTAAATTACAAGCAATACTATACGTAGTACAAGCAATTGAGCATCAGAAGTTGGCATTAGTCCTCAATTTGCTTTTATCGAGCTGACGGAAACCTTGGAACTCATTTACTTGAAGTTTCTGTCACTTGCTCAATTGGATTGGGTTGAATCGCTAGGAGAGATTTGCTGTTTGACTAAGTCAGTTGCTTGTTCCCTTGAGCAAAGCAGCTTTGAAATATAAAAACCCCGTGATAAGACAAGTGAGCTCAAAGGACAGTAAAAAATAGTCTCTTGAAGATGAGTTGGAAAGGTTTCACTAAGGGGGTAGCCCGAGCGCCACAAAGCTTCAAACAAAAGCTCAACATGGGCCAGGTCACTAAAGATCCCGTTTATCTTGATGCCGAGAGGCGTTTCAAGGAGCTAGAAGTCGAAACCAAGAAGCTTCATTCAGAGTCCACGAAGTACTCGGAAGCTGTGAATGGAATGTTGAAACATCAAATTGAGTTCTCTAAAGCCGTTGAAGAAATTTATAAGCCTATTTCTGGACGCTTATCTGACCCGAATTCCACAAAGCCAGAGGGAAACCCAGAAGGTATTCAGGCATGCGAGCAATATCGCGATGTAGTTGCTGAGCTCCAGGCCACGCTGAAGCCGGAACTGGATATGATTGAAACTAGAATCGTTGCTCCAGCTACTGAGCTATTAGAAATCATTAAGGCTATACGGAAAATGGCAACGAAGCGAGACCACAAGCAGTTAGATCTGGACCGGCACCAATCCACGTTAACTAAGCTACAGAATAAGAAAGAGCGCTCAGTTAATGACGAGAAAAAGATGTACACTACCGAAAGCAATGTTGAAATTGCTAAGCAAGAGTTTGACTACTTCAATAACTTACTCAAAGATGAGTTACCAAAGTTGTTTCAACTTGAAGCGGAGTTTATTCAACCTCTATTTCAGAGCTTTTACTATATGCAGCTGAATATTTTTTATACACTTTACAATCGGATGGAGGAGATGAAAATCCCATACTTTGATTTGAATTCTGATGTAACAGAGGCATTTTTGCAAAAACGTGGAGATATCCAGGAGCGTACGGAAGAGATAGGGCTGACTCATTTCAGAGTTGGTCATGCTAAGAACAAGCTCGAAATGACTAAAAAGCGTTATGGCATCAAAGAAAGTGAGGCTGCCGCAGGAGCTGTTTCACCAAGTACTAACGAGGTCCCTCCTCCTTACCAACAGGCGGGAGGTCTTGCCTATGGCCAACAACCTCAGTATGGCCAGCAACCTCAGTATGGTCAGCAACCTCAGTATGGCCAGCAACCTCAGTATGGCCAGCAACCTCAGTATGGCCAACAGCCTCAGTATGGCCAGCAGCCTCAGTATGATGAAAAATCAGCTGCATATGGCCAACAACCTCAGTACGCTCAGCAACCAGCTGCATTTGGCTCGCCTATTTCTCAACCAGCTGCGGCACAGCCAGTAGGCTATCCAGTTGCTAGCCCCCCTCCTGCTACTGCTGCTGCTGCGGCAGCTCCTGTAGCTGCAGAGTACTGTACTGCGCTATATGACTATGCTCCACAAGCTCAAGGGGACTTGGCTTTGCATGCTGGGGACAGAGTAGAGATCGTCCAGCGAACAGCTGATGCAAACGAATGGTGGACTGGAAGGCTGAACGGCCAGGTTGGTGTTTTCCCTGGAAATTATGTCCAGCTTGGTTGAGCAGATCTCCCGTGCTTTTTACTCAGTTTTGTTTTCTTCAGATTTTTGACGGCGTTATTATCAATCAGGAGTTTAGGATACGAGCTTAAAGCTCTCCAAATCACTAAATCATATATGAATTACGTAGCTATAGCATTGAATACTTTGATTTGTTTTACTCTTTTCCAGAAAATTTCTAGACCGTGGTCAACTGTGTCAGAACTGATAAGAAGTCTTTGACTAGCTGGTACCCTTGCTACTGCGAACTCTTGGTAATTAGATTATCGAAATCAATAAGGCCTTGGACTATCATCAGCACTGCTTTTACCTATACCCCCACAAACTCCAAGCGAAGTTGAAGCAAGCAACTTCTCCAGCTAAGCTATAGTCAGTACATGTAGACAAAGCATGCATACATGTAGTTATAACTTGATGGCGCCTTTGGCAATTGTGGTTACATAATAGAGCGCGTCCAATTACTAATCGCTTTGATCTGCTTTATATGATTTTGATCGAGTAACCAACCTTTTGAGCCAGTAGTGACAAGTATAAGAGTATGCGAGCCTCTGCAGTAGGAAAAAAACGTTCGGTACGTATTCTGTTGAAGAATCTGGTTTTGCTAGCTAAAAAGAAACAAAGCTTTACTTGTCAACCTTGCTGCAATTCTTGTGTGTCCCAAAAGTTGGAGATACAGATTTCAAGCTGGGTATAGCAGTTTGGTGTATATTTATAGCATCTTTTTCTCTTTTTGTTTTTCGCGGTACACCTAGCTGTAAATCTCCACACAGCAAAAACTTTTTTCCCACTATATATATATATTAATATTTGTACCCTTTTAAAAGCTTAAGTTTTTTTACTGTTTCACTTTTCAAACTAAACCAAAGCACCTTCATTTTGCTATTAACCATCTGGCTGCGATTGATTGAACTTATAATTATTTATCGGTTAACGAGGTTTTGTTATTTGTGCTATAAAGAATTTTGTTTTATTCCTAGGTTTGTTTTTTCAAGTGTGGAGTGTGACTTTAATACAAGATCAAGGAGATTTAGGTTGAGGTTGTGCTTGCTTTTGCATGCGTACTCACTATATACACTAAGGAGAGAGTGTCTCTAGTTTTTTTTTTTGCTGAACTTGCGGGAGGACTTGCTTACCGTCACTAACCATCGTTTTGTGCTGCGGCATTGAAAGGTTTGCATCTGGCTTATCTTTATTCAGACTTGGCCTTAGGAGCTCCAAACTTGCCACCATCAAGCTGCCGAAACTCGCCATTCTTGCGCGTCTACTAGCGCATACCTTGAAGCACTTGCTCTTTCTCCGTGTGATTTCCTGAAATCTTTCTTCTTTTTTTTTTGGCTTCACTCTGCGTTGGTTTGATAGCTTCTTTTTATTAGTTATCAAATAACATGGCAGACTTTTCAGTATCTCCAACAAAAACATCACTCACCTCGTGGTGGAAACAATTCAAACTCAAGCAAGGGAAGGATGGGAATGATGAAAGCTTGTCCAGGACTCTAGATGTACCAGATGGGGGTGCCTTTTTTTCTCGTCCAAAGCTGCCTCACATGTCGCATTCAAGTGGAGCCATCAATACTAAGAAAAACAGCTCAAGCTCTAATACGGGTGCGAATAGCGCTGTTCTAGCTTCCATTCCGTCGGAATTCAAGGAGAGCCCTATATTTGGAGTCCCTCTAGATGAGTCTATCAGATATGCCAACGTTTCTATATCGCTTTCTGATCCGTCTGGGGAGCAATTTGTTTACGGACATATTCCCACAGTTGTAGCTAAATGTGGAGTTTACCTGAAGAAGAACGCAACTTCGGTGGCGGGAATATTCCGACTCAGCGGATCAGCTAGGCGAATCAAGGAGTTGCAAAACGCTTTCAACTCACCGCCAAAGTTTGGCAAGGGTTTGGATTGGACTGGATTTAATGTGCATGATGCTGCAAATGTATTGAGAAGGTTTTTGAATAACTTACCAGAACCAATCATACCACTGGAGTTTTATGAACAATTTAGAGATCCGCTAAGAGAATTCCCTAGCGTAGCAGAGCACATTAGAGAACAGTCTGCTTGTGTTTCGGTCTCGAGTCCTGCTTTTGGGGCCGCTGCATCACCTCCTCTGAAGCCCGCTGATGGAGTCGACTTAGCAGCTTATAGCCTTTCTAATCAGAAACTAGATGCCCCTGGAGCACTAGATTCAAATCTCACGCAGATTAATGGGAGTGAAAAACCAGCTTCTGCTGATAATTATCAGCCTCTTCGTCAGGAAGCAACGCCAGTTCAAACTCCAAGCTCTCAGGGTTCAATTGACCCTAAATCGGAATCTAGCTCTGGCGCGTCTCACTCAGATACTAGAATGGAAACTGAAGCGAAAGATTATAATTTTGAGAAGTCTTCTGAAAGTGCCAAAAATTCTCCAGAAAATATAAGACTTACGGAGAAAGAAGCAAACCTATTACAAGAAACTAACAAGGCTGTAGAGAGGTTTCAGCGACTGATCTCTCTACTGCCTTCCCTCAACCGACAGTTGCTAATGTACATACTGGATCTGCTATCCATATTCGCAGCTAAATCAGACGAGAATCTGATGCCAGCTCCCAACTTGGCAGCAATTTTCCAGCCTAGTATACTATCACACCCTAATCATGATATGGCTCCACAAGAGTACCATCTCTCAAGGGAAGTTGTGGAATTTTTGGTTCTCCACAGTAACAAGTTCTTGTCGCACATCGAAAGCATGGCCATTTTGGAGCACGCGCGACTTAAATCCAAGCGAGCCGAACCAAGTGAAAAAAGTTTGGCGCAAGAAGATGAAAGTGGAGATGATGCTGGTAAAGTCATAACTTTTAATGTTAACACTGACGAGCTTAAGCCGCCCAAGCTAAGATTATCTGACAATCGCAAACAACTCGGCGAAGCCGAGCAGCCCGCAACAGAACAGCCAAGACGGAGGCATTCGAAGAGTATGAGTAGTGTTGGCACTCCGGACATTGCAGCAGCAGCCAGGCAACAAAAGCAGCGGTGGGCGGACTACGGAATTCCCGCTCCTGCTTCACCTGCAGGACTGAAAAAGCCCCCCACACAGACATCTGAAGATAACTACTTCAGTCGCACCTACTATACTGGAACCTCCCTCCGGGGATCTCCACCAGTTGGTACTCCTGGGTCACGAGTTGAAAGTGCGGGTAGCAACGATGGCTTACTTTCATCTCTGAAGCGTAGTGTAAGCATTTCACGCAGAGGTTCGCAGCGAAGAGAATCTAGTTCGTCGACAACTTCAAACTTGAAGGCAGCAAATCCATATGAGGGCCGCAGCAGAGCTGGGTCAAACTCTTTGATGCAGCAGCGTCGCGATAGCTCTTCGGCAGATCATCAGAGTCCATCTTCCTCCCAGCTTTCTTTACCTGACTCCAATACTATACCCGCTGTCAATATTCCTGGAGCGTCACTGCCAAGCTCACCGGAACCAACAGAGAGCTCATCAAGAAGCAGAAATCGCCGTTCTCGGCTGTTTACCAAAAGATCCAAGTCACCTTTGAGCTCGCATTTACATTCTCACGATATACAGTCGCAGCAGACTCTTGGTAATTCTAACCTTTCTATAGATCAGGCGTTGGCTGGCTCTCCACCTGTGGTTATGGATGCAACGGGAGCTCTAGGAAGTAAATTTATACCACCGTTTATGTCTCATGGTAATGATTCCAACTCAAGCTTATCAAAGACAATGTCTAACTCTTCTTTGGGGCTGGAAACTGACGACGAAGATGTCTCCAGATTTTCGGCTAGAAGAAGCTCAAGATTATCGGACCCGGAGGCTGGCTCTCCTCACAGGAACGTTTCAAAATGGCGAAGGTCACTAATGCTATTCAACATTGGTGGAAACTCCGAAGAGTCCTTACCTATCACGGCTGGAAGCCACCACGCAGGAGCTACAGAGCATCCGACTTCTAGTGTCACATTATCGCCCGCTAGTTCGAGTGGATTCCCTCATAGCCCTCCATCAAAGATGCACAAAAACTAAGTTATTTTCTCTTTTTTATTCTGTCAGATTAAGTCTCATTTTCCTCACGAATTTATGTTAATCAACGACTAATCTTCTTTTTTTTTTTTCAATAGAATTCTTTTAATTTATATATTTTATCTTCGAGCTAGAAATGTTCAGTCTCTACTGCGATGAAAAAATGATATAATGTGTCGTACTCTTGTAACGCCTCTGTCCATTTACTAACCACACTGTGCTTTGATTGTTATTAGCTCTTTGCTGTGCCAAAGGTCGCGTCTCATGGCGCCAGTACAGAGCTGTTCAGACCAAATCGAAAATTGGGCCCGTTACGCGTACCGGCCGTTGATTAGTAGCCAAGCACATACACAGCCATCAGGATTCCATAAATTTCAATTTGAATAACCTCACAGATAAGTTTCAAGAGTTCTACACAATAGAGCAATAACAAGTAACACTGTACTTTGTCGTATTGGATTTGAAAATACTGTTGCTATCCAACTCTAGTTTATAATGATTTCGAGATTAGCTAGTGAAACAACGATCAATATTTATATATATATATATATGCTGGACTCTAGAGCTCATAATTAATAGCCCATCACGATAAAAGTACTACCGGTAAATCCATTCTAAGGGCGCCTTCTCTTAATTCAGTCTAAATTTATAACGACAACTCATCTTGCTTGATATTGCTATAATGCTTTGGTAGTTCTTCAGTCTTCTGTGAATACATCTAGTAAGTCTGACTCGATATGTTGGCGACCCTTTTAACTAACTCATCTCCAAGTTGATCTAGGCCCTTATTGATCATGACTAGTGCGAGCTTTGAAACTGTTCAGGTCAATACCTTGGTATTCAGTGCAGCCTTTTTGGTGGAATGGGTCCTAGCAGGGCTGGCTACGGTGTTTGTCGTCTTTTTTCTGGATAGAGGATTCAGCTGCTTGTTGTCATATTTTTTCCGTTTCTTTCTCTGGAAACGCTATAAAATAAACTTGAATGTCCAGTCGGTGCAGCTATCTTTACTTGGAGGGCGAGTATTTTTCAAAAATTTGACATACACCGGTAATAATGAATGTATCTCGGCGCTACGAGGAAGTATAACATGGAGGTACTGGTTACGCGGGTGTCGCGAATCAAAGCTGAAACTGCATGCTCTTAACAACAATGGGGGAGAATCTGAGGAACTGTCGGGTATTTACAAAATTAACGAGTCTCTGTCTTGTAGAGTATTGGTTGAGGTTAGCGGTTTAGAATGGTTTGTCTTTAACCGCTCTGCTGCGTATGATCTGGTGGAGAAGACACTTTCCGAGCAATCTGGATTAAAGAAAGAGTTCGGGAAAAAGGACGTGCCTTTGTCTACCCAAACGGCACAGCAAAGCGTGGTACCAGAACCTTTAGTTCGACCAAAGTCCGAAAATAATTCGAGCGATAACAGTAAACCGCCTGAGCATGCTTTCTCAACGAAGACCGCTCAATCAGATTATCCTTACTGGCTGACATTGCTGCCCTTCCAAATTCACTGCAGTCGTGGTGCTCTAATAATTGGCAATCAAGATACACCATCTGTAATGGTGTTCCATTTCTCAGATGGGTTGGCTACAATAGATTGTGGGCCTGCTAACTCCAAGCATGACATGTACAACATGACTTATGAGGCAAAGCTAAATAAGTCGTTCTTGGAGTTGAGGGACAATTTTGATTATCAGGGAGCTTCTGAGACCACTTTGTTTGGTAGGAAAATATCCGAGCCTTCTATATATTTATTAGCTGTTCGCGCCGTGTGGAAAATTGTGTTATACCCAACTTCGTTCTTTGTGCCTGTTTCTCGAACGTCAGATGAGCCTAGCACGTCTAAAACCTCGGGCCCATACAACTGGTCAGGCCTTTCACGGTATCATGTGAATTCTGCTGACCCGGCTCTGAGAGCAGCAAAGGTTGATAAGAATATGAACGAGTTCGAAGAAGAGTATGCCAAATTTTCAACAGTTCTTGATGCGGATTCAGCAATTCTAAACTATTCTTATGACATTCCGGGTAAAGTTCCAGCACATGCTGAAGCCACAAGCTGCTCTCATGGACTAGACATTGGGAACGGCGGCGCTCCACCAGATTGGGGGATGAGTCTGACACTAGACAATGCCACTCTACACTACGGTGCATGGGCAGATAGACAAAGAGTTCATTTACAAAGGCTCTTATATCCTCAAGTGAGCATCGATAGTAGTAGGGAGCGTCGTAGGCTCGCTGGTGAGCGGAGGGTGAATACTCAATTCAAGTTCGACGTTTTTTTCTCGGGTGATGTTATAATACGAATCCCTACTCGGGAATTCTCTAAAGACAAAGAGTTTCAAGAGAGCAATGTTGCTGATGCCACCAGAGCTTTTGGATGGCTTGAGTTGAAAGGACAAGATTCGTCCAGCTTCACTTCAGTCATGAGTTTAGTGGCCAACGATTCAGGGTGGCTAAATTCGTTCTGCCTGGACTTCAAATCCCTTGAAGTTAGGTCCTCTGTAAATCATGGTCTTTTAGCTTCCGCAGATTCCAACAAAGTTGTGGGCAACTTGCAAATGCCTTTGCAATGGAACGGCCTCAATGTATGGGAGTTCAAATGCAATACTAAAAATCTTAAGACTTTCTTTCTTAGAGAGCATGTTACTTTGTTGACTGATTTGGCTTCAGATCTGGCTGCTGGACCTCCTGTTCCTTATGACCAATTCATACCCTTTAGATACGAGGTAACTTGGGAGGTTGAGACGTACGGTATCTACCTCAATGTGAACGACCACAACGTTATCAACAACCCCGCTCAATTTGAGGACAACGTGTTTTTATCGATTCTTGGTGACAAGCTTGAACTATCTATTACAATACCCAAAGAATCAATTGCCGATGTTTATACAGAAGTGAAAGCTGATATTTTCACTCCAAAATTTGACTTGCTTGTCTCTGCACCACCTTCACATACCGTGAATAACTCTCTAGAAACTCCCGCGGGTGGAAGAGCTCATGATTTCAAAATGTCTGCAATATATTCTTATTACACTGCTGAGATGGCTGCAGGTAAGAAAGATACACTAATTATCGAAGCAGATGGATCAAATGTGACCCTTATCACCTATGGTTTTATAATGAAGTATCTTCTCTCTATCCGTGAGAATTACTTTGGGGAATATTCTCATTTTCAGACACTGGAAGAGTTCAACAATGCGGCCGGAGGAGAAAAAGAGGTTGTTTTCACTCACAATAAGGTGAGTCTAGCTTGAGAAAGATACTTTATAGTTTTTATTGACTGCTAACATGGATTCTAGACTGAGACTGATTTGGATGTTCAGCTGTTTGTGTATATTACTGACGGTACTCTTGTGCTACCTTGCAATATTTATAATGCTCAAACGAACTGCAGACTTGATTTTGCCTCACTTGACACCGACTTGAGGTTCACCAACTATTACATGGACATGCAGTCAAACTTCTCACCTCTAAGAGGTAGATATAATGAGCAAACTGATCCAAATATCATTCTAGATTTAGCTCTCAATCATCGCGATTATGAGCCACAGATTTTTATTGACGGTATGTGCTTACATGGTAATCGATTATTTGGCTTGCCGCCAACAGAGCCTACATACTTTTGCAGATGGGACTTTGACATTGGTCAAATTATGGTGAACAGCCCGTTCGAGATGGGTGAAGCTTTGGTGCGGATAGGAAATTCTGTTGCGTATACTTTTGACGATGCTGAAAATTCAATGATGTCTACCGAGCCTTTATTATATGATGTCACCATGCTGTCTGCTAATATTGCATCCATCAATTTGCATTTGAGAACTGAAAACTCAGCATTAGAGATTGATACTGGAAGTATTGCTTTTCGTTTCAACGACCTTGCCACTGACCGATTCTCCTCACGACTGGAAGTGGAGATCCCAATCATTCGGTTATCCTTGATCTCACTACATCATAATAATGTAACCAAAAATTCTGTGGTAGGAATGTTCAAAACTTCCGTCTCCCTAACGGTGTTTCTTCAAGCAAGAGACCAGGAGCGGCGGAGAAAATTACAGCAAGACCATATCACATTGCACGATGCTCCATTTTGCAGATGTTCTTTTCTTCTTGACGAGAAAAATAGGTGGTCTCAAACGTATGTCAAAGGCGGAGCCGCTGGGCCTATCCCTACTCTACCCCTTACTGGTGTACCGCCCCCTTTGAACAGCGGTACAATTGATGTGGTTGACCCAAGTTATGCAATGGGTACGAGAAGTGATGAAGACGAGGTTGCATCCTCTTCACTTTCGTCGAAAAGTAAGTTCTCGTCTAGCAAATCTTTTTCTATGTTTGGCTCGCGCGCTTCTTCCGTTGCTGCTGGCAGCAACAAGCAATCTGAAATGGGTGCCAGTAATCCTCTCAGCAGGTATAAGCTAGATGAGGATTATGGCCACAGTAATGATTTTTTGCCACCAAGATCCTGGAAGATGTTTGAGAAACACTCCTATGAGTCTCTTGTTGGTAGTGCGAAAAGCCATGATAGAGCATTCGAATCTGAGCAAGGGCCTTCTCATGGTAAAAGCAAGCTTGCGCCGACTGGAAAATTGGACCCCAAAGTCGAGTACAATAGTGTGGTACTTGAGTTCGGTCCTGTCACAGGTGTTGCTGGTGCCGATGCTCTTAGAGTCGTCGCCGATATCTTAGCGTTTACAGACCGCCCGAATATGGAAACTGTCATGGATGGCTTACAGATGGACTTTTTTCTCAGAATGAGATTGAGGCATATCACTTACACTGAGCCGAAGGTAGTCAATGTCAGGTTAATCGTGCCCAGTATTGATATCAAATATGGTGAACTGCAAAGCGACCCCACTGACGGATGTGCCATTGCAGCCAAACAGAGTCACGTATTTGCTGATTGTCGGGAGTTTAACTTGATTATCCGACTTACTCATAATGCATTGCTGAACGTGGATCAGGTTATGAATAGAATGGAAGTGCCCATGCATACATCAGTATATCTTGACCTAGAGAGCATCGCTATAGGTATTCGAAATAGCTCTTTGGCTACACCTGACCAGGCAAGACCAGTGATGCTCCAGATCGATGAGATCGATTTTTGGCTAGACCGAGATGATCAGAATGTTGTGTCCATGAAAGTGAAATCAATTGATTCATTTTTGCTGTCATATGAGATAGTGTCAGTAGTGACCTTTCTGGAGAATCAGATTTCAACCATCAAATCTATTGCCGAAAATAACACTGCTGCTCTCAGGAAACTGGGCGATCACCAAAGAGCTGCCTATGTGATGTACCAATTGGCCCTTGCTGGTGAGGAATTTGGGATAGTCCAAGACCCCGCAGTGTTGACACGGCCTACATTTGTTGTCCAGTCGAATGCTCACATACGTACAACAATGTCCTGGAAGCTGATCATGAGACTCCGGCACATCTTGAGGCATGTGCCGCACGACTGGAAACAAGAGCAAACCAAGCTGCTGGAGGATAAAACATTTCAGACTCCCAAGGACGTGAGGCAGAGGGTAGTTACGTTATTTCAGAACTGGCGAAGCTGGGAGCTCTCTGACATTGCTCAAACTTATCTGTTTCGTTATGTGTTCCAAGAGCGATCACTAGCAGAGGAGATTATCTTGATTCCGTCAAAAACCTGTTTTGCGTTTGAAAGTATTGGATTTAGGGTCCAGTACTCTGAGTCGGAGGACTTCATTTGCTTCGATTACTTCAAACTGTTGGTTGATTGGAATGTCATAGAAGTGAGTAATGTGCCGACGTCTTCAGCAGGCTCTCAGAAAAATGGTGTGCAACTTGATGGTTCTGGGCTGGAAAGCTTGAACTTTAACTCTACATTGGCTTGCTCCCATGTGCGAAGTCGAGCGAGTTACCACTTGCTGGAAGTTGCGGATGACCTCAAAGATTTATTCTTTGGAGATCTAGCTCCTGCTGACCCTAGCACAGTGACCAATTCTGAATTGCCTCGTGAGAAGATTGGCGGCCTATTCCCCCATTTACTCTCTTTGCAATTTGCCTCTAATTTATTAATTGCAAACGTCTCTGTTACTATTTTGACCCCTACAGTCTCTCTGAAAATTGACTCGGAGCATATAAGATATGGGTTTTTTAGTAGTGGCGACACTACACCAGGGGAAGACGCAGAAGCTACAAATGCTTCTTTGGTGGGTCTTTGCGACTGGCTTGATATTGAATTATACCAACGAATAAGGAACAAAGAGACTAATATCTCATACGCTGATGAAGAGCTGGTAAGATGGTCTGTGAATTCTATGCGAGCGTATTTTGGAACCTCAGGGATTATAAGAGGGGGTAATAAGTACGTATTGATAGATGCTGTGCGGTCTGAAGTAGCGGTACTGAAGTCAGTACAGCACCTCTTGGAATTCGCTCAGACAGTAGTGGACATTGACTATGAAAGAATGATGAGCACCCTAACTGCTATTACAAATGCTCGGGATTCTCCCACCCTTTATCCAGTTTCTACTCCACCAGATCCAGCTTCAGAATCTCATGGGTTTACCCTTCCATATTTTGGCCCTTTTCGTTTTTCTTTTGGAATTAAAAACACCTCTCTAAAGTTTTTGGCCTTACCGTCTCTTTGGATCACCTATAAATCCACAGACGCCAGACTGGGTCTTCACCAAATCACGGAAAGCATGCTGATAGCAGAACTACAATCTCGACAACAGGTTTTAGCAGTCATTCAAGAGCACCAAGACGATAAAACCCACAACATTGCCACGTTATCTATTGATCACGTTTTTTGGAGTTGTTACTCGAGAATGGGCGATGTCCCGGTGATACAGAGCTCGTTTAATGTTGGTAGCATCATACTAAATTGTTGCCAATTGGATAGCCTTATGAAAAGTCTTGCACACTACTGCGATAGCCAGAACTCCGAAATACGCGAGCTGCTTGGGAGTCAGATTGGCTTGAAAGAAGCTCTGATTCGAAGAAATATTGCCTCCAACCATGCTAGCAGATCTAGCCTTGCTTCGGCGCTGCAAACTGTAGGTGAGACTTCGAGAGGCAGTAAAGACACCCGGAGCTTGTTCGGAATTTTGGTTAATAGCAATGTGCTTTTTTCGGACATTGTAGTAGTGGTACCAAATTTGCACTCAGCCTTGGTATTCATCCTGAAAAATGCTTCTGTGCTATTTCAAACCTTTGAGATTGAAAAGGAATCTTCAAGAGTTTCGCAAATTCCCGTCACCGGTAGTTTCACCATGGAAGACTTTGGATTTTTGATTAAGGGCCGCAAAGTTGGTGACAAGTTTCAATTTAGGCCACTCAGCTCTCATGTGCTTATTGAGTATCGTGAGCAGGAGTCTGAGGGGAAACTTAGGACGGTTCAAATAAAAAGCAACCAGATCAGAGCCATTCTATCTCCAGACGTGATTGAATTCTTATCAGAGATAGCTTCTGTACTACAAAAGCGAGCGGAGCTTTTTACTTGTCCAGATTCCAGCTCCTTGCCAGCTCAAAAAAGCACTGAGTCTTTCAAGATTCCAGAGGGTATTGCTGAATTTTTTAAAAGCATGGCAGTGTTCATATCTTTATCAAATGTTGGTATTGCATGGCTCTATGACCATCCTGGAAACACACCTTTTGGTTTGGCGTTGGGATACAGCAATCTTTCTTTCAGACTTCACAAATATTCTGCAAACGTTTCTTTATCTAGCGGCTATTTTTCGTCGGTGGCCTCAAACAAGATATTTCGGAGCAAAGGTGGTAACTCAGAGGGTGAAAATAGTGCAGTTATACCTTTGATTGAGCTCCAGTGGCTGTACAGCGAAAAGGGCTTGAAGGGTTCGAGCAGCCCAACGGTGGAGTGCACCTTAACTGGCCAGTCTCCCAAGATCATGATTGCTCCTTCTATAGTGGAAGTCGCTGCTAGATCTTTCAACTCTCTTTTTGATTCTTTGGTGAATGCTCAACAGATTCTTAGGCATTCTCATGGCACAAACAGTACGGATTATTCGAATGGCAAAAATGGCGTGGCAACCACTGATGTGGAGGGGCTCGAAGATGCATCTGGTAACAAAACAATACCGCCATTGGCTTTTAAGCTGCCATTCTTGTTATTTGCTGATCTCAAATTTGATGCTGCTGTTATAAGTCTCTGGGATGAAGGGGAGTTCCATAACAACAAAAACAGAAAGCCTGTTGTTTCCTTGCAAACTCCTTCTGTGTCTGCTGTAGTTCAGTATTTGTCGAACAAGGGGCAGGAGGACAGGAACAAATTGAGCATGGAATGGATGATATCTTCATCTTCTAACGTTGTTTACTCTGAAGTCACGCCAGTGCTACACAAGCTCACGCTGGCAAGCAAAAAATACTTCCGCGAGTCTCACCAGTACCGAATCTTGTCTCAGTCGTCCTCTATTGCCCCGTCGTCGACTACCAACCAATCACATGCTACAACGCCTGCTTGGTATGCTCACATGGACTTTGATCTTGCAATTCGATTAGCTAAACAGGAAGTTTCTTTGAGTTGTTTGCCCATTGCCAAGGTTGCTGCATACGTATCCATTGATGACTTTGTGTTCAGATTTGGTACCAATGAAAGTGCTGAACTCGGAAGGTTTTTGTCGGCAACGGGAAGGCTTGGAAAAACTCGCGTTTCTCTGCAACATACATACTCTAGAGAAACCAGCGGGTTTGTCTCATTAGATGAGCTGCTGATATTTGCTGCTAAGGCATCGCCAGGCCACAACAATGACATCCTGAGGGTGGCAGGAAAGCTTTCTGGCATTCAATTTGACATCAATCTCAAACAGGTCCAGGATCTGGAGGTATTCAAAGACGCATGGCGGCCCGGTATTGATATCGAGAGAAAAGCCACTCGCCAAAAAGAAGACAAATCATCTTTAGTAGCTGTCAAGCCGTCTTCTACTGAAGATTACTTATCAGGTGGCTCTAAACACGGGTTTAAAGAAAAAGAGCCAATTTCAAGCTTGGTGGTCATGCCTTGGTCCTTCGAGTTTTCTATTTTGGACGTGAAGGGGGCCGTTGACATGGGGCAATCTGCTGGTGTTCTTACTGCATCGTTAGATAGATTCTGGGTCTCGTCTCATCGCTTTTCCGACAGTAGCCAAAATCTGGCCTTAGGATTCGACGAAATAACTCTTCAGTCCGAGGGCAGATTAGGGGGGTTTCTCCGCTTGCAAAATATCCGCACACGAATCAATGTATTTTGGCAAGTTGATGAAAGCGGCAATTTTTTCAAAATTCCCACTATATATTTTGGTTTCAGTATTGATGCCGTGGAAGGATACTTCTCTCTTGACTACCACTGTTTTCTTGTTGTCTCACTTGAAAAGCTCCATTTCAATATGGCCAACCCCGAAAATAAAGAGCCTGATGCTCATGGAGTCCGCTTATCAGTGATAGGCTCTTGTCATACTATTAATATCTTCATGACTGGACTGGCTGCTACCAATATTTTGGATATCGTCCACACAATGAAGCGGCTGAAGGTTGCCAGCAATGTATCCTATGATGCTATATTATCGGATGCAGAATGGGCTTCACAAAAGGGGATTAAACCACTTTTAGGCTCTTCTAAGATAGACACTGATACTGTGCTTGGGAAAGCAAAAAACAAGCTGGACTCTGCTCTGCTGAAGCTGTGGATTGCATTAGATCTCAATATTCGCCAATTCAACTTTTTCATTTATCCCAACAGGTTCAGCGACTCCCTGGTGTTTACTTGCACTGCATCCAATGCTAGTGCATCGTACTCACAAGGTCCGTCTGAGAATCGATGGCTCAAATCTGAGTTGGAAATGAGAATTGACTTGTTTCAAGTTGCTCTATCCACAATCAAAAAGCCATTTTCAGAAGAACTAAACCAGGAGCTGTTCACGGAATTTCTGAAGTTTGCTGTTAATTCTGCCAAAGGCGGTACGATCATTGGTATTCCAAACTTCCTGATTTCAATGACCACCTGGCAAGAGACTAACAAGTTGATAATTGAGTACATTTACAATAGTGAATTTGGCGGGAGAGTTGAGGTAGGATGGAACCTGAGATCGGTCAACTTTATAAGAGACATGTGGGCGGCTCACGTACGAGCCTTTGATGCTAGAAGGGAAGCTTACTCTATGCCAGCATTCAAGTCCAAGGTTCTTTCAAGTGCGGACTTGGAGGAGAACCTAAAAGATGTGGAGCTTGATTCTGCATTTATTTACCATGCACGGAAGCCACCGGTGATTGCCACTCCGCAATTGAAAGATATGGGTGAAGCCACTCCACCAATTGAATGGATTGGACTTCACCGTGAACGATTTCCAGGGCTTACACATCAGGGTATAATACTGCCCTTACAATCTTTTGCTCACGAGATCGAACTGCTTTACGCAAAACTACTACGGCGTTCTCAAGCGTAGAGACGTTCACTTGCAAATGTGGAAAATACATATTATTTATAATTCAGACATTTATACAGAAAAGAATAACAATCTGTCGAGAAGTTAACTCCTCACCCTCTTGCTTCACATCACTTCCAGCATCATTATGAAAGTTGAAGAAAGTATATCAGAGTGTGAAGTAGTTTTTTTTCCCCGGCAGCTTTATTTTTTGCGTGAAAAAGAACAAAAAGCACCTTTGTCATTCCTCTCTTATGGCCTCCTTTCAGGGATAACAAAAAAAAATATTGTGCAAGCAGATCAAATTAATCCAAATAAATTTTATATAAGTACCATTTCTCTATTTCAAAGGAATGAATCTGGAAGAGTTGGTAGAACCAGCACCGGGCCTCTTGTGGGTAATGGGCTTGTAAGTGATTGAGAACTCTCCAAGGTAGTGTCCAACCAACTCAGGTCTGAGTTCGACCTGGTTGAAAACCTTACCGTTGTAAATACCAACAACGGATCCAATCATCTCTGGGACAATGAGAGTGTTTCTGAGGTGAGTCTTGACGACAGCGGGCTTCTCACCGGGGGCAGCAGCGACCTTGGCAGCTCTGAGCTTCTTCTGGAGACCCTCAGATCTGCTACCGACACCTCTTCCGAGTCTTCTTCTAGCACGGGCATGGGTAATCTCAGCGAACTCCTCAATGGGGAGCTCAAGAAGGTCCTTGAGGTCAACACCTCTGTAAGAGAACTTCTTGAATGATCTCTTGGCTCTGGATTCGGTTGCGTCAGCCATTTTGTATATTTGTGAAAATGTGTGGTGTTGTTGGATAAAAAAGGTTCAGCGAATCTGAAAAGTAATCCTGTAGGAGATGGTGTATAACTGGTGTGTTGAGTCTCTTTTTCGATGTGCAGGTGCGTGTGTACATGTAAGCAATAAAGCAGTGAAAAGCTCTTAGTGCAAAATCGATCGGTCTCAAATCGTGACTGCGATTTCTAAGATATTGTGTGGTAAAACTACATCAGGGCTCTGCCCTAGCTACTTAATATATGCACTAACTAATTTGTCGCGCGTAAAGTGAGGACTGAACCGCGTTGCTACCTGCTAAACACATCCGCCATCCACTTTACGTACTGCTTGAGAGTGAAATTTCGATCTACTGAAAATGCATCGACTCAAATTTTCCCAACTCTTCTTACTTCTACTCCCTCTTCAAAGAATAGTCTGCTCAAAAGCTTAAACCGTGATTATTCTACAAATTCAATAAAAAAAACTTTTAAAAAGTAAGTGACTTGATGATGGAGAGGTGCAATTGCCTCTATTTGCTTGCGTCTTCTCGTGCTCATAGTGTTGCTGTGGAAAATAACATGGTTACTCTGTTTGAGCTTTCAATTTTGGCAAGTCTGATAAACTAACATCCATGTAGTGAGATATTTGGCTGCTTACCTTTTGTTGACTACCGGCGGTAACGCTTCTCCTTCTGCTGCTGACATCAAGAAGGTTCTTTCTTCTGTCGGTATCGAGGCTGACGATGAGAGAATCGAGGCTTTGTTGAAGGACGTTTCCGGTAAGGATGTCTCTGAGCTCATTGCTGAGGGTGAGACCAAGCTCGCTTCCGTTCCTACTGGTGGTGCTGGTCCTGCTGCCGCTGGTGGTGCTTCTGCTGCCGCTGGTGGTGAGACCGCCGCTGAGGAGGCTGCTGCTGAGGAGGAGGAAGAGTCTGATGGTGATATGGGCATGGGTCTTTTCGACTAAACTGCTGCTATAATGAAACCATTAATGACACCTCTGACTAAAAAAAAAAAGGATAGGGTTTCTTTGCTTGGCTGGAAGGATAATATTGCTTGAGAATAAACAGGATTTTTAACATTGAATGTTTTTGTTAAGCGACTTTGATACATTTGATGTATTTAAACTTTTTATAAGTTGATAGTTAAACTAAGAATCTCTTCTTAATTCAAATAACCGCCAAAGTATTACCAGTTTCGTGGTGGCTTACGTCCGCGGTGCTTCCAGTCCATTGTTTGCCGCATGGACAAGAGTGACTTGTAGAGTATGAAAAAAAAATTACATAATATGATTTTGAGCTGAGTGACATTGACTGGCACGTCGATCGACAACTTAACATATATATAGGTACTATAGTATGTAGTCTGAGGCCTAGTGGCACGTACCTCGCGCCAGTGAACACGGAGCTATCTATAGTTGTATTATAACGACATACGGCAGCGCTCCAGAAGTGCAGCCACAGTATACTTGATATTCTTTGAAGCACCAGTACACTTACAGATTAGCGTAAACTGGCTAGATTTCTAACTTCGCAGCTCGCGGCCTGTCAGTAAGGTCCATTGTTAGTACGCGTGCTGAATCTCCACACTGGATTATATCGTCCCTGCATTGAGAAAAACTATAGCTACGCGACAAAGACAACTTTGAGGTGGATGTCTTCCCCTTCAGCTGTGAATGCAGATAGGAAAAGAGATATACATCAAACTGCACAGCACACTTTACCGCACCTGTTCTCGAAAATCGCCCGCAAAAGTGGCTCTGGGTTAGAAAGCAAGCTTGCAAGTGTGGAACAAGTATCAGAAACAAGTAGCAGCATGCCAAACTATATCACGAATCGTTCCTTGAGGATTCGAAGTTATGCTTCGCAGACCAGGGTACTAAATATCAAAAACTTCAACCCCAAGCCCGTAAAGGAAAGGATAGAAGAGGAGGACAAGTACTGCAGTGACACAATGTCCAAGTTGAAGTTATCGGTGAGGGCAATCTTAGCGAGTCAGCCAACAGAATTCCCGCATGAGGAATTGTACAGATATGTGGAAAATCTTTGTCGGTGCGGTAGAGAGGATGAAGTGTGGACTGACTGTTACAAATTAATGGCTGAGCACTGCAAGAAAATGGCATCCGTTACAAAAAGATACAAGGGAGACTCTAATGATCATGAAGGGTGTATGAAAGCGGTTTACAAGCTATGGCAAGACTGGACGGTGAAAATCACCTTGATTAGAAACATATATTTCTTCCTTGACCGACGCTATCTGTTGCGGAGCTCAAGAAGAAAGCCTATATGGGAAACTGGTGTGGAAATGTTCTTGAATGCTGTCATTCACGTTACAGAGGGTTCTGAAGTTAAGGATCTACAGCCTGAATTGAAAAATGAAATCGCTATCTGTTCGGACCAAATGAGACGAGATAGACGCGAAATTGTTGCTCTCAAGGACTTTTCCAGAATAATATCCTCCTCACCATCCAAGAAAAGTCATGAGGCATTCGCCGCGGTGATTTTGGAATCCTGCAAACGATATTCCACAGCGGTTGCCATCAAATTTGCCACGGTTGGAGAACTTGCAGAGATGTTTAGCCTTCAATATGCCGCGGAGATTCATTTGGCCGAATTTCTGGCCATTTCCAGAAACGTAAGAGCAAAGGCTTGTTCCATTATTGCAACTACATTTTACAGCCACTACATCAACGAAGATATTTACTCGGAATCAGAGCTGTTTGGCCTTAATCTGGATTACAATGTCCCTGAGAAATCCAGGTTCCAGTTCAGCAAGCTGTGCTTATTGTATGCAATGAACGATAACACAGAAACTATTCCACTGTGCATTGAGAAATTTTTTATTAAAACTTGTCGGGAGCTGTTCACTAAAGAGGCGGATGTTCTGGATGGGGCTAACCGAGACCCTCCTTTGCCTATGGCATCAACTTCAGAGCTTGATGTTTCTGCCATTCAGAAGCTGAACGTTTTACATGAAAAGCTACAAGCAATATTGGTGAGCAGTTCAACTGCCACTGATTTTTTTAATGACTTCAGATTGCGGTACATGAAAATATTAGAATCAATCAAAGGTTCTCGAACCGACCCTGAATTTATTGGAGTGATACCCGCAGCTATCAACACCGTAAATAGCACCTCTTATTGTGAGAAACTGTGCAAGTTTCTGGACAAGCAGCTGCGCAGTAAGCTCTCACTGGAGGAAATTGATAAAGTCCAGCCTGAGAACTCATATCGTCGTGCGCTGGCTATTTTTGAGGGAGTTGACAACAAAGATTACTTTCGGGTTCTATACAAGAGCAGTTTATCGAGAAGACTTCTGCAGCTCAGTCGCATGCAAAATGAATCCGAGAAAGCTGTAATTGTCGAGTTGACAAATATCTGCGGCCACGAGTTCAGTTCTGAATTTGAAGATATGATAAATGAGATGAACGTTTCTCAAGATATTTCCACGGCTTTCAGGAATCAATTGTCTCTGGGGTCTAATATTATTAGAGGGTTTTCTGTGGACATTCTTAATGAGAAGATTTGGCCTGAAACAAAGGATATAGAGTTGATCATACCACCAAAGCTTCAGGTACAGCTTGAGGAATTTGAGCAATACTATCACAGCATTCATGAAAAACGGAAAATAAAATGGCATAATTTGGCTAGCAATTGTTTGCTAAAGGCCACTTTTGCGAAAGGCCCTAAATTGCTTTCGGTTTCGTTCATCCAGTGTGTAATATTGCTGCAATTCAACTCCGCCACCAAGATAAGCTACAATGTGATTCAATCTGCAACAGGAATCGCTGAGACGCATTTAAAACGAAATTTACAGTCTCTATGCGGGTCCAAAGCTGAAATCTTGAGCAAGATCCCCAAAGGGGGAGAAGTTTCTGACAATGATATATTCGAGTTTAACGACCTTTTCGAGTCAAAGCAGCTCAAGGTGAAAGTTCCGGTATACAAAGGAAAAGACGCATCATCCATACAGCAAAAAGAACTGAGAAACAGGTTCAAAGATGACAGACGCATGGAAACACGAGCTGCAATTGTTAGAATCATGAAGGCCAATAAAACCCTACAGCACGCCGAGCTGGTGACCCAGGTAATTCTGATGACGAGAGACAGGGGTCAGCTCGAAGTTAGCGAGATCAAGAAACAGATTGAAACCTTGATAGCTGATGAGTTCTTGGAACGAGCATCAGATGGAACTAATTCTTACAAATACCAGGCTTAGTTCTAGTATATAAATGTACAAGTTTTGTATATTTCTCAGCTAAACGTACAAATATTTAATTCAAAGCATGTTTTTGCCTATATGACACACACTGAATGCAACAATCAAGCGGGAAAAAGAAATAGAAGTTCTTACATCTAGTCCGCATCAAAGATAACGTAGGCATTCAGCAGAATCGTCTCAATGATTTTACCTTGTAATGTGACATCGCTAACCTTGTTGAAATCAGTGGTCATCAGTGTAGGTCCCCAGACAATGCCCAAGTTTTGCACACTCATTCTGTTTATGGGCTCCCTCTCCTGTACTCGATAAAGATGGAATGTTAGGTATCTCAAAGTAGTGTAATTAGGGTCGGGCAACTTATTGATTGTTGCGTGTATGGCATCACGACGTTCGATATCTCCCGCAATCTTAGCTGCAGACAAAAATTCTTCGTGAAACTCAGAAGTCAAGAGAGAGTCGGGCAGTTCACGAAAGTATAACTTCAAAGCAGAGGCCACACTGTGTATGTCATTGAGCGTAGCGGTAGGATGTAACAAATCAACCGCTGAGGAGTCCGTGTCAAAAAGACGCTTTATCTCTTGTATTTGAGTGCTGTTTCCGCTTGTTCTGTAAATTCCTTCGACTTCTAATCCAAAGTTATCAACAGCTTGAACACACTGGTACACAGCTCTCGGCACTGTGCCCTCCTCGTAATCGAGTAGTGTTTCCAAAGGTGTCCCAAAAACCTTCAAATGGCCAGCAGATGTGGTTCCAGGTGGATAGTACTGATCTGATGGAGGCTGTGATGCTGATTCCGCTGTAGACCCGCCGTAGCTGTGGTTGGTACTTTCTTTAGACATCGGTGCACCGTAATCATGGTTGGCATCTTTCGCCAGAGATGGCTCTTTGTGGTTTTGAGCTACAGCTTGTGCCGATGCTAAACCTGCACCAATAGCTGCACCAGCACCCAAAGTAGGTAGTGCAGAGGTGATGGGCGTCGCAGTCTCTGTTGTGCCACCGAACCCTTTAGATTGGGCTGGCAATGCGCCAGTTTGATGTTGCTGCTGATGTTGTTGTTGCTGTTGCTGCGGCGGCGATATGGTAGGAAGATGAGTAGGTTGTTGCGACTTCTGAGGGGTCGTTGGTCCTATGGTAGTTGAAGCTGTTGCTGCTGATACTGTTCTGTTTCCAGTACTGAAAGAAGATGGAGCTGGTGGTGAAGCAGCTGAAGAACTTGACGGATAAGCAGAAGCTAAAGATGGGTGCTGTCTATAAGGCACTTGTGCTCGATTGAGTGATTTCGACTTGGGAATAGCCTTGATAAAGTTGTACAAATCCAATTCATTGTCTACCTTCGCGGCAATATCTCGCATTGGCATCGAACCAGCAGATGATCCCTTGGGTCTTAAGGGTGACACAATGAATCCCCGATTCAATGCCAGTATCTCGTTGAGATTGGCCAGTTTTTGCAGCTGCAACGAAACCCCTGAATCACATTCCAAAATCAGATCTTTAAGCTGCTTTACAGTGTTGGGACGAATGGTATGTAGAAGCTCTAATCTGAGCCTCTTAACACTGTCCACTTTTTGTTGATATTCCACTTCTGCTGAAATAACCTTCTTGTGAAGTTCTTCTTCATGTTGAGGAGTTCGCGATTTGTTGAATCCAAATTTATTCTTGGTAGGATCACCGGTCTTCATTTTCTCGTATTCCTCACATAAAGAGTCATATCTTTGTTTGGCCTTTTCAGCCATCTGCTCTGCCTCCTGTGCGTTCTTCTCTTGACGCATACTGGACTCCTTGATGGTTTTTCTAGATCTTTCTACAGTTTTAGACAACTCGGCAACTTCGTCACTCATAACATGGAGAGCTGCAACATAAGAATTTCCCACGTCGCTCAATCTCTCATAAACTCTGACCGTTTCTTCAAACTGAGTCAAAAAAGTTCCTTGTCGGGTATCCGGTCTTCTAATGCTATCTTTAGTATGCTTCGATAGCTTTTTGGACGCTACCAGATGATCGCCTTCAAGAGTAGCTGACTTTTTGACAAAGGCTGCAAATTCCTTGGCTGATGACGTACTCTGTTTCAATCTACTCAAAAGAGAAGAGGTGCCGACGTCCGAAAGTAAGATTTCCTTCAATTTAGGATCTTCCAAGAGATAAGCAGAGCTAGAAACAGTAGCAACAGGCTCTTTGGGCGCATATTCATTAGCTCCATTACTTATCTTGGAGTCAGAAGGAGCAGGTTTGCCTTCTCCCGCTGCTGATTGACCTGCTGATGTGCTTGTAGTTGATGAATCCAATCCCGCTAGCTGCCCTGCTGCTGATGTTGGCTTCGAAGGATTGTTGACAAAGGAGCCAGGAGCTGCGGTTGATGCTGAAGATTCAGAAGGCTTTCGGCCGTTGATGTCTAATGCCTCCAGTTTACTTGAAAGGCTACTAGTAGGACCAGGGTCCAAATTTGAGGCAGGTGGTGCGCCTGAAGTGGCCGAAACTGACCGCGAATCCATCTCTTGTTGATACCTTCGAAAGTGATTGTATCAAATTGAATGAACACGCCTCGCAAAATGAACTAAGATTCTTAGTGCATCCAATCAGCAGTCAAAAATAGCTAAGCTAGGCTTTCGAAACGCGTCTAGGATTTTTTTTTCTCTTCTTGGAGCTAGAAAATAAGGGGACTCAGTAAGTGATTATTGACGACTTTCCCCAAGAGACGAAGCAATCAGATGCCTTTTTCCACCAGATTCACTAAAGCTTCAGGTCTGGATATTCCCCAATACTTAGTTATCTCTGCCAATATAAGAAAAAGGTCTGATGAGCTCGCACGGAAACTGGAATGAGAAGTTAGGTTTTGAGAAAAGAGTATATATATAGTTTCGCTGTATAGATATATCTGGCAACAAAAAGGAGAAGAAAGGAACACAAGCAATGAGTTGTATAATAGGGAGATTTCAGCGGTCGACGAAATCTTCACATAACAGATTATGTAATTTTTTTGCCTATAAAAATGCCCCACGAGATCTCAAGTGTTTCAGATTTGATGAGATTCACTCACTCGGGTGGCTTACATCGGTGATGTGATGCCAGGGCAATTTCAGGTTCAAGCAGTATAGTACCTGCGCATTGCTGATTGCCCGTTGAGAGCAATGGGTGTATGACCAGCCAGAAGTACCTTGGAAGAGCTCTTAAAGCTTTTTTTGGCCAATCTCTTTTTTTTTCTTGCCGTTGAGAAGCATTAGACAAGCCATTGAACCGGGGTTACCGTGACACCAAGTAGACTCACCGCTTCAGGTACTGATTTAGCTCTGTGCTGTGCAGCTTGAGTTACTTCGGCAGAATGTAGTGGCGCGACGGTTGAAGAAAAAGACTACACACCTTCTTGATATACCTTTGCCTGCATGGCATGTATACCCTCTCCATTAATATCCGTCTTGGGCCAGGACGGTGCTTTGGTAGCACAGCTTTATTTAGCTAGTGCCAAGTCACACAAAGTTTTGGCTTGAAAATACGCTGTCTTGCCATTCGTACTCGCCTACTAACCTTCTAGTCCAGGGTTTTTCAAGTTTCTTGAGGAATAGCATACAGGATTCTCTTCTCTTTTCGCATTTACGTCAAAGTGGGTCCTTAAAGCCAAACTCTAAATAACACGACTCGAGTTTCTTTACTTGCCAAGCTGTTTTACTTTTCTTTTTCATTTTAAAGTTGGTAACTTTCATTGATCCACCAAGCCCTGAACTGGTCCGTGGGCTCAAGATAAGGTCCAAGTGATATAGTTTAAGGGACGAACGAAGGGGCGGGAGAAACGAAGCAAAACAAAACAGAGAAAAAAAACCTTTGATCAAATACTCGATAATTACGTTTTCGGAAACCCACTTAGCCTATGCTTTTGCCTTTTTCTTCTGCGGTTCAAGACATCTCGGCATCTTGCTCCTCGTTGAAGCATTCGCATTTGAGCAAGGCATACTTCCAAATGAGCTAGTTACTCGTTTACTCTATCTGTGCAAATAGCATTTGTCTCGCAAAGCAAATAGCGTACCTTTCATGCATGTTAATTTTGAGTCTTGAAGAGGATAATTCTTATAGATTTGTTCTTTCTTCGTTCTTTTATGTTTTCTCTTTCTCTTCTTTCTTTCTTCTTCTTTTTCTTTTTCTCTATCACGGTGCGTACAGGAGAAAGATAGACTCAGTCTGGATCTGAACTGAGACTGGGCCTAGATCTTACATTTTTTTTTTCCAGCTTTATTTTCTTTTTTTTTTTCTTTTTAATTGCACTTGACATTTTGTATTTTTGTTCCTGTTTCAACGATTTTCAAGAGTGGGTGCGCGCTCTGAATTTTTCTACCCACCCTACTTGCCTTTCAAAGTTGTATCCTTCTTAATTTTACTGATTTTTTGAATCCTGCATTGGATATCTCAACAAAGGAAGAAGGAGATCAAGTATGAAGGGTGTCAAATGCGTGGTTACAGGCGACGGGTAAGTAAAACGGATAATCAAATTAAGGGGGAAAAAAAAAGGGAAGCATGTTTTGAAATGTCTACATTGCCGGTCCAAAACTACAAATCCTAGGATTCGTGAAACTATGCTTTTTATGTTTTTTTTTTTCTTTCTTTTGTAACTTGGCTTTTGCTAAAGCTCTCGGTATATTATTTTCGAATTAATTGCTACCGAAAGAGATGTTACTGAAATCATCAATTAGATATTAACACCTCTATAGTGCCGTTGGTAAAACCTGCATGCTTATCGCATATACTTCCAATGCGTTCCCTGGAGAATATATTCCCACTGTGTAAGTTGGACTTCAATTGTTTCGGCTTTGAAAATGGGAAGTTGGTTTTCGTGTTGTAGATGTCTGCTACATTTCATTTTCTTTTGCTCTTTTTTTTTTTTTTTTGACTCTTGTTTTGGTCTCGGCTTTCTAACTCCTGCAGCTTTGACAATTATTACACAGACGTTATTTTTGACAGTCAGGTGGTCAACCTGGGACTTTGGGATACTGCAGGTCAAGAAGACTATGATCGTTTAAGACCTTTATCATACCCCCAGACTGGAGTGTTTCTCATTTGTTTTTCCCTAGTAAGCCCTCCGTCCTTGGAGAACGTCAGAACAAAATGGTATCCTGAAATAAGTCATTATGCTCCTGGAACCCCTATAATACTAGTTGGGACAAAACTAGATCTTCGGGGGGATCGTGATACTACGGATAAACTGAAAGAGAAACGGCAAAAACCTATTGCATACACCGAAGGACTTCAAATGGCTAAGACAATTGGTGCTATAAAATATCTGGAATGCTCAGCATTGACCCAAAGAGGTCTAAAAACTGTTTTTGACGAGGCAATTCGAGCAGTGCTAGCTCCTCCAACAGCGGCAGCATCAGCAGCAGCTCCTAAAAAGAAGCAAAAAAAGTGCATCATTCTTTGAACGGTAGGTGGTATAATGCTGTCTTCTCTTGTATCAGGCTTCTGAGAAAAGTTTAAGGCACCGTTTTCTGTTATAATACTTGGCTTCATTGTTTTCTCCTTATCCCTTTCTTTTTTTGTTGTTTTTATCTCGTCACACCTCCTGCAGAGCAAAGCTGGCCTTTCTCAACGTCTGACACAAACTACGCTTGCTTTTTATTCATTTGTCTGTATTACTTTTCTATCTTCTAATATCATGTTTACTGCTGTTATTGTTATTACTTCACAGTTTCAAGATACATTAACTACGACTGTATAAGGTTCATTCTTGAGGGATGTATCGCAACACTTGGTTCACTAGTCTGTGCACTTCCTGAATCTTTACTCTTTCCCTTCCGCTTTTGCTCCTTAGCCTCATCTGCTTTGATTCGAGATGATCTCTCCAGTTGTAGCAACTTTCTCTTATCATCTAGTTTTTGTCTTCGGAACTGTGAGTTTCCTCCACCGCCTACTGTTGTTTCCACATTTATGACTCGTCCTGCTAATTGAGTGTGATGGAGCTTAAGAGCTGTATTCATTCTCTTCGAGGCATCGTTGCCCTCAAACTCTGCGAATGCGAATCCCTTTCTTATTCGAACCTGATTGGGATTGGCAGCCTTGAAATGCTGGCTGAGTGTTTTTTCATCAATGTCATAAGGAATGTTTCCAATAAATAGTAAGAATCTAGGAGCCCCCTTGACCCTTTTAGTTTTTGCTTTCTTCTGTTGTGGCTCACTGGATTTGGTCTTTGCCTTTTCATCTGTTTCTGTTTCTGCCTCTGAGCTTTTACGCTTTTTTGATTTGACTTCATTTTTCTCAACCTTTGGTTTGGTTTCAGCTTTTGACTCTTCCTCTTTTTCTTTTTTCTCCTTGGACTTGGATTCTAGTTCCTTTTGAGCCTTCTGCTCCTTTTTCTTGATTTTACTTGCAAGCTGAGCCTCAGGATTCTTTTTTCGAAGCTTGTATTCCAGAGCTTTTTTCTCAGCTTTGCTCAATTTCTCCTTCGGTGCAGGCTCAGCCATTTCGAAAAAATGTCCAGGTACCGGATAGCAGTCGAAGTTAGCTGTATATATCTGTATAGGAATACAACTGGAAGAAAAAGAATTCTAAGCGGAAAAAAAATATAAATTTAAAGAAAAAAGTATACTACATAAAAAAAAAAAATATTTTTCAATCTGCAAGGTTCTTGAATTTACGTAATCCGATAAGATTGTTCACGTGATTTATCTGTAACTTGCCCGTCTTTGAATCTTTCTCCCGTAGCCCAGGCCCAAGCATCTGTTTCTTCCAGAAAATTGAATGGGTATTGTATAGCTTAAAGCTCGCTTCCAGGTGTTCCTGTATCAAAAAAGAAGCTGGTACAGTAAAATAATGAACGTTAATTTATGAACAAGGTTCATTAGTCATGGCGTACAGCGACATCATCTCGAAACGCGTCCGTTCAGCGATCTCAAGTTTATTTACATTTTGATTAGGAGCTCTTTACTTTTTCATGTAGCTCTCTCTATTTATATATAAATATTAAACAACTCGGTTTGCAATTTTGAAGACCTCACACAAGCCACGGTCTCGCGGATTTTTGACATGGACTCTTCCTCGCGGCTCAGGTATGCTGAGCGCATTGAAGACGACGACGATTTTGATGCGGATTTCGACGAAGATTTTGACGACAAGGAGTTTAGGCTTTCTGTAGCCACTACAGCGTCAGGGGATGGCCAGTACTCAAGGAAGTCATCTCTTCAGCTGAATCCAACGCTTATTGCTAAGGATACTGGGAGACATAGCTCGAGAAATGATATGTCTGAAGGGTTTGAACTAGACGATGAGTACTCTCCTAATGATCCATCTGTTCAACAGGGTTCACCCGCTCACAAGTTCCAGAAGCAGTCACACATTTTACAAGGTGGAAAAAATGGCATGTCTACAATACGCTTGGCTAATACACAGCTGTTTGAAGTTGAAGACGCTACTTTTGAAGATGAGGACTTTGGTGAAGAATTCATCGAGGAGACTTTGCGCGGCAACCCTCATGCTGCCACTCCAGTGAGGAAGCAAAGTAAACAGAGAACTGTGCAAGACCAAGGATTTGATGAACTTGATGAGTTTGATGTTGGCGATAATAGTCTTATAAACGGTAAACTGTTTCACACCCCGCAGAGTTCACAACAGCAACAGTCTCCACGTAAACCCAACTTTGACAACTTGAGAGAATCATGGGATGATGGGTTTGAGAGCTTTGGGGACGGGCTGGATTTGGATGACAACGACCTTGCTCAAAAGTTCAAGCAAATGCGGATAGATCAACAAAATTCAGGAGGCCCAAATATGCTGCAGCCTTCACAGCAGCAAGTCTTTGCTGGGCCGGGAGCGCTTGATAATCTTGACACACTAGCAAGCAATGATACTGCAAGCACCTCTGCAAGAACGAATTCACTCATGTCAAGCTCAACTTCCGCAAGCACTTTGTCAAACTTGTCTGAGGCGGAGGAAGAGGACCTTCAGCTTGGATTTGAATCCTTTGACGGCGCAATTAGCCTGGAACAACGGTTGGAAAGAAGTAAACAAGTTCGTGAAGAGCGTGCACGAAAGGAACAGCAAGAGCAGTTGCTGAACCATCACAGTAGCCAAAGTTCGTTGGCTAGAAAGAATAGCAACTTGGGCAGCTGGTCAAATGGTGGTGCATCCAGCAGAAACCTAACAACCAGTGATATCCCTGAAACAGAAGAAGATGCGGACTTTGCCGAAGGCTTTGAGTTTGATAGAGAAGATTTCACTCTTACTCTCAAAGGAGCTGCTGCGGCAAGAGAAATTAGCAAAGCCAAACAACTACAACCTCCTCATTCCAAGCAGAGAAGCCCTTCAAAAATTTCACATAAAGCTAGTGAGCCGGTGTTGAGACCGAAGCACTCAATGCCGCTGCTCGACGCGTCATCTTCATGGAGATCCCGTGGTAGTGACTTGTCATTTCACAGGAGACAACAGCCTAATTACCAACCTGAGAATTCCCATCACTCCCAGATGTCCTTACCACCGATAGATACCATGCCGCTACATAAAGAACAGCAGTTTCAACAAAGGCAACAACATGGGGGTAGGAGTTCAGAAGGTGGGAAGCTGCGGCCTGCTCAATCCATGATGGCACTCAACAGGGTCGGCGATGGCACAAGGAGAACACTGGGAACCTCTACATCCATGAATCCAATACGCCACAATGCGAAGCTTGTATCTAGCAACGGCAATGAACTTGATGCACTTGATGAGCTGCCGATTGACATGACTTTGGAGCATAAATACCTACGAACGAATGGGGGTACCATTCGAGGGCGAGGAAAGGTTTTCGCCGGTGATGACTCGAATTCGACTCTGAAATCTGCCAGCTATAGCAACAGTGCCATATCTAGGCGTCCATTAGAAACATATCGCGAAAAGCCTATACGGCATTCCGGTAGGGGCAGTATGCGGATGCGAAGTAATGCTCCTGGACATCATGAGTTTCATGGTGCCAGTAGTAGTGGTCGCCAGGAGAGGGAGTGGGGAAGTAGCAGAGCAGCAGCTCAAAAAAACCTGGCGCCTGAGCCACTTCCGAGAGCAAACTATAAAAAGAAGCACTCCAGTGGCACTAGAGCTAACAACGGAGCCAATGAAAGTCAGGGCTCGTTTAAACGTTCACAGCCATTTAAGAGGAATATAGGGCTTATCAGGCCGATGGGATCTAGTGGATGGAGAACTTTAGTTCCTGCATCGTCGGACATGAGTTACAACGTTCAGAAGCAGATCTGGGAAGGCAATGATGTTGACTTGAAGAAATTTGACACTATTTCTCGACAACCGGCGCTGATATCTAACATTGTATCTACAAAAAACAAGCAGGTGGTGGGGAACATGGTTTTCGATCCTATTCAGCTCAAGTGGATTAAACTGGGAATGGATGACCTTGAAGAAGATCCGTTTGAAGGTGTTGAAGATCTAGTAATCTCGGTTAGCGGAAGACAACCGTCACAGTCATCTTCTATTGGTGGA
Source organism: Groenewaldozyma salmanticensis (assembly GCA_003708315.3). Taxonomy (NCBI): domain Eukaryota; kingdom Fungi; phylum Ascomycota; class Dipodascomycetes; order Dipodascales; family Trichomonascaceae; genus Groenewaldozyma; species Groenewaldozyma salmanticensis. The sequence goes on from PPNW03000009.1 coordinate 321,473, forward strand.
AAGCGGCAAAATGGGGAGGAACCGAGCCCATTTTTGTCTAGTCAACGACAAGGGTCGCGAATGGAGGGTGATTTCGAAGTCGGCGATGAGTTTGATCTAAGTGAAGACTTTATCAGAAAAATGCATCAAGAACACGATAGGTGGCATAGGAAGGTAGGACCATGGATGTCTTCTGAAGTGAGTCTCGAGAAGTACCTTTATGACATTCGCAAATACGTAACAAGAAGCTGATAGATGTCGATTCTTCTTTTTTGAATTCATATATATAAAAAGGATCAAGTGGTACTATTTACCCACCGAGCCTATTAGAATGCTGGTTAATTCCTCGACAAGCTCATTTTCCTCATCTCCACCCATTCGCAGTGCGCGTAGTTTTTTCAGTGCAACATCACGGCGTCCGTCTTGAGATATTTCTCCTGAGGCACTTATATCCGTGTAGAGCCTGTACACTTCATCAATATGGTGTTGCAGAGACGGATACTGGAGCAGCTGTTTTACTCTATCAAGTCTCAAAACGCTGTCAAACTCCGGGTTGGAGTTACTAGACTCTACGACGGTTTCTGCCTCAGATAATTCAGCACCCTTCGAGTAGTCCTTTTTCTCTATTGGCGTGCAGTTATCCTTATGATTTTTGTAACAGCTTAAACTGCAACTAAACAAGATTTGTTTTGTTAGCATTGTTGGCTGGAGGAGAGAGTCTCACAAGAAGTTCAAAAAACTTACTAGGGCACTTCACACTTGGGGCATGAGTATTTAGCCTCTGTCTGTGAACAGACCTTGCATTGGCCCAGTTGACGAGGCAATTTGGCTGATTAAATAAGTTAAGGGTTCAAAAAAAAACGTGTATATTTCTCGACCCTTATATTATGATTTGTGCTATATAGTGCCAGAATTAAATTTGATGTTGGATCCCAGCTTAGATCCACTAATTTACCAGCTATATATAAGTTTACGCTGACATACATATATATGTGTTGAGCACAGACCGCAACACCGATCCGGGCCCGGAGCTGACCCTCCGCAATAAAGATTTATATCTCTTCTCGATATATAAATATACTTGATGATTTCTTTGGCTGATACCAGTCCTTTTCATTTGAGTGGCGACAGTCAATAGAATAGCAATGCCAGTAGCTAATAGAAGGCTTTTACTCAATTTCAAGCTTTCCTGGAGAAAAAATGCTGCCAGTTTCCAAAGACAGCTTTCAACATGTCCTGAACCACAGTTTGATACAGGATGTACCTACTGCATGCCAGATATGACCAAGTTCCCTGACCCGCAGAAACCGCTACCTCCAGCACCTTTCTACTCGAAACATCTGCTACTTCACACTCCCTCGGCCGAGTCTTGGCCCAAGAAAATTGATGCGGTCGCCGGTAGTCTGGCAGAGAGCATTGCTAGTCAACGGTTTACCATTTTTGACGTATGTGTACATACGAATACTATACGAGGACACGTATACGTTCTCGTCTTTTTATTTTTTTTATTTTTTTTAAAGTTTACCTGCTAACTGCTTTCAAGCAAGACGAGCCTGTGCTGGTTACTAATGTTGACTTGCCGTCAATTGAGTCTGAAAACTCTGGGGTCACAATCATGCCTGACAATATATATATCCATAATGTCAAGCCAGGCCAGATGAAAAGTCTAGCTGACAGATACCTCAGAAGCGACATTGACATTACCTCAGAAGAACAAAAGGACCAGTTCAAAATCACAGACCTTGGCGAAAGCCCATTGGTGCTAATCTGTGGGCATGGGAGTCGAGACGAGCGATGTGGGATTATCGCGCCACTGCTGAGAGCTGAGTTTACCAAGGTACTAGAACAGAAGCCTCGGGGAGTTTTCCACCCTGTCACGAACCCTAGCGGTGTTAGAATTGGACTCTGTTCTCATGTTGGCGGACATGCATTTGCCGGGAACGTTATCATATACAGGCCGTCGGGAATAGACAACGATAGAAAACGGCGGAGCGTCTGGTATGGAAAAGTGTTTCCCAAACACGTGCAGGGAATAATAGAGGAAACCTTAGAGCGAGGTAATGTAATTGAAGAACTCGAACGGAGAAACTTAACCTTTTGAAAAGTTTCGCGAATTGTGTATGTATATAGCAAATGATTTGCACAAAAACTCAGGAGAGTGAAAGAGAGACTCACACAGCTGTTTGGATATGCACCCCATAATAATTATGAATCACTTAACGTCTCGGCGAACTTATAACACCAATGGCTGCACCGTGGCCAAACCCTCGCAAACTTCCCCTTCGACGGGGTGCTCTACAAATGATAAAATAGGAGAAAGAGAAAATTTCAACGCACGGCCCTGTAAACCCATCTCGAAGGACATTTCATCATATCTTATCAGCCTGACGTTTTGCCGCAGTGAAATATTTTTTTTTCAGATCTCGCGCTCGTCAAACTTTAAAGGGAGAGAGCCGATCGATGTATCTGCATCAAAGAGCAGACAATAAAAGCAGACTACAGAGGATCTGGACCACTCAAGCTTGAGATATACACAGTTACAATCACCATATAGGATCTGTGTCTAAGGGGTACCTTTTTTTTTTATTTTTCTTGTTGGGATAAAGTCAACTCTGGAAAGTTGTACTTGGAAAAGGGAACTTTACAGGTTTTGTCTTGTTGAATTTCGGTTCCTGTTTTTGAACTCTACTTCGGCGAATAAAATAATTGGCAGTTATCAAAGTTCCTTATCTTGTTTTCCCGAGTTTTTCACGCACTTTTCTTTATTTTTTGTCAGTCTCAATTTGTCTTTCCAACATATATAACCTCTTCTTTTTTTTTGTTTATTTCTTGGTTGTTACTTGCCATTTGCATGAGCTTGCTATGCATTAAGTGGCTATCTCATAAAGAGGATACAGGCTAATTCAAGGAAAAGGGTATCATCAGGTCGAACAAAATCGAACCAGTTCTCACACCCGTCATGAGGCGGCGGCGGAGCTCAGGGCTGAGCCGTGTGGAGGAACAAGAAGTTGGAGGAAACACAAACTCTGAGGATGTTACAAAGAGTAGCAGTAACACTTCCGCTAGGAACTCCGTGACTGTGATATCCTCAGAAGTTACCGACTGGTCTGATTTCTTGGCATCTTTGGAACGCGAGCTGGTAGCTAACCCAGTGCTACTCTCCTGTGGATGCATAATTTCCAACGACAAACTGAAAAATAGCAACAACAACGACAGCAACGACCCTAATGAAAATGACGAAACTAATCAAAGTAATAAGAACACAAGCCAAGTGTGTCTACTATGTGGAGCTCAAAACGTGGAGATAATAAATACCTTGGAGCCATTACGACGACTGGCTAATATAGTTCAAGCCAAAAGACACCAAATTGGCGTACACGTTCTATCTGGCAATATGACCCAACATTTACGGTTGTCTATACCCGAAGGTACCAGTGCTACCAAGAACAATGACAGTAATAATACCATACAAGGCTTTCAAAGGAAAGTGCCTTCGCCGTCTTCTGCTGATGGTAACCCAAAAGGTTTATTTGAGCTATTCCAGGAAGCTGCTTTGGACTATCTAACTCCTGTCACTAGTGCTGGCGAGGGAAGTGGCTATGCTCCAGATGAGTTTGGGTCGCTGGATACTGCAACCGTTGGCAGCACTGCCGATACATCTAGTAATAGTGAGTGGACGAGCTCTGCACAGCTCTCAGCATCATTATCGCCAGTGGCAACAACAATGCAAACACATATCACACAAGTTGACTCTAACTCTTATCTGTCATCCTCAAACACGTCATCTACTTCTTCGTTCATGACAGATCGGTTATCGCTTGGTGCCACTCAACTTTCAAATGCGTCCCTAAACCAGCTAGCAATAACGCGAGGAGACCGACGAGAACTCAGCAGCGCAGAGCTAGAGATCCGTGAATTCAACTTCTCCAAATGTTTCCCATTGTACAGGAAACAGTTTTTGTATAATACACAACCCAGGACTTTTTTGCCTTCCAGAAGTAAAGCACAAGCTTCTAATTTCTCAACATGTATATCACCGGATGCCACAAAATTTGCTTTGGTGAATGCATCGCGGTTACAAGTCTATTCAATTGCTCCTGACTATAACGATCCACCAACCAAGATCTTCTCTATAAAGGGCACCTCTGATGCTCCCTTGCCCTGGGGGAACTTCCCCATGATTGCAATGTGCGATTCGTATTTCGTGATTGCTGGAACTAACGGAGTGGTACAGGTGTATCAAATGGACACACTCCATGGATCACTAAGGTACGCGGTCAAGCTGGTGTACAGCTCTCAATCTGCATTCGGTATTCACTGTCTTGCTGTTGCGGCAAAGGGTGATATGTATGCATATGGTGTAACAGGGCGGAACCAGCATGATGAGCATCAACCTCTGATTATTTTCAATTACTTGCTACCAGAATCAGCCTCAACGTCGACATCAGCAGCAGCAGGAGCAGCAGCAGGAGCAGTGCCGCTGTTATCATCTTCTTCATCTTCTTCTTCTCAGGGCTCTTTATCTGGATTCCCAGGATCAGGACCAGCGGCAGCAGCGGCGGCAGCAGCAGTAGCGGGAGGCACTACCATATCACTGGTTGCCCGTTTAGAAAACATGAAGGTTATCACAATTCCAAGTCCTTATAGAGATCCAATCAATTACCTGACATTCTCTCATGACAGCAACTACCTCACGTGTAGCACCTACTCTGAGTCGCGGTTCTTTGAGATCTGTGTCATATCGCCCATGGAGCCTCGTTTAGTGATGAAATCAAGCAGGAGAGTCGAGATGGATCCTGATTATGAGGGGATCACCAGTATAAAGTTTTTCCCAGCAAATAGCCAGTACATGGTGATCACGTCAAGTGTTGGTCCCGCCGGGACTTCATCTCCGCCTTTGATTTTGGATACAAACATAGTCCCTGGTACCGGCGGCGGTGGTGGTGCCGGTGGTGTTACAGCTGCTGGGGGAGGTGGTGCTGGTGGTGTTTCCGGGGTGAAATCCAACAGCGCATCATCCGCTACATCAACCTTGTCTAGACCGTCATTATTGATGCGCGTGGATAAAGTAGGCTCGGGTATCCAGCAATGCGAGGTAAGTGCCCGAGGTGCCGACACGGTCGCTTTCCTGGATAGGGACGGATTAGTGTCAATTATGCATTCGCCAGGGCTTCTAAGTGACTATAAGCGAATAATTGTGGCTACAGTGGTTGCTTCGGCTGGTGGGTCAAACTCCAGCGTACTACCGTTGAATCTGGGAAGTGGCAGTATCGGCGAGTCATTAGGTGGACCCAGCAATAACAGCAGTAATAGCAACAACAACAGTGCTGGTAGCGGTATCAGTAACAGCAACAGTAACAAAGTCAGCAATACTAATTTTGGCAGCAGTAGTGGCAATAATAATAGAATCATGTCAAGGAGGACAGTGGCATCTATGAGGTTCAGCCCCGAAGGCCACGCTTTGATTATAGTTGATCGCAAAGGTGATTTGCATATCCAGGATTTCGCAGGAGGACTACCTCATCAAGCAGGAATGGCAAAATGTAGAATATTAGCCTGAGAAGGTTTATTTATTATTTATTTTTTCTTCTTTTATCATTATTATTATTATTATTATTATTATTATTATTATTATTATATTCTTTTCAAATCTTTGAAATATATTTCTCGCAATAGCTTCTAATATATATTTCTGATTCTCAAATCGTTGATTTTGCGCTCAACATCTCCTATAGAGCGATCCAACTCAGTGGCAATGCGTTCTCGTTGCTCGTTATTTATTGCCTTGAATCCCCATTCACATAAATCGCCATCAACCACCGCTTTCACTGGCGCATAGTAGCTTCTGAACGATAAATGGTCTCTTCCAGTGAGTCTCAAGTTGCGAGAAGTGGTGTTGAGGTCTTCTCTAAGCAGACCTTCCAGAGAAGTGAAGAAATCGCGGTCAATACTGGTAGGGAGCGGTATCAGGGCCGTCAGTGATCCTTGGAGCCCTGATATTAGTACGCACTCACCAATGCCTCCAGTTTCATTTTCACTTCCTGACCCTCCCCCTCCTCCGACTGACAAGGATGTGACTTTTATACAAGTGGGTATGTCATTCAGAAAGTAGTGAGCAATCAACTCGAGTTGCACTGTTCCTTTGTTTTTCAATAAAATACCCATAGGATCAACTCCATTGATCACATCCTCGGCAAACAAGTTATACCTAGTATCCGAGTGTCTCAGAGTAAAAACGTTTCCGAACCGGTCGCCGCCAACCACTGTATCCTGATCAAGCGCCACCAGAGAAGTGATGTGTCTCTGGACCACGTCAGTAGCCGTGACCACCATCTTTATTCCGGACTCGTGAACTTCAGCGGCAGATGGACAAAACACCAAGAATGATACTGAGTTTCTCATATCACCAACAGCAAGCCGACCGTACCCCAACGAAACAATTGAAGTTATCCTGCTACTATTACCAATTTCCAGTTCTGATTTCCTCAGAAGCTGCTTTTTACCTAGTCCGTAAAGTCTCAAAGTTTTGCCAACCCCAACTGCTAAAGTTGCTCCTGCTGCATCTGCTGCTGTTGATAAATTTTCATTCAAGGAAGCACTGATATCGCATATAGCTAACGGTGGCTCCTCAACTTTAGTCCTGTGCAACAAATGCAATGATTGACCGCTATCCTTGATTTCATACACATGTATGTATCCGCCCTTTGAAGTTACTGGCTTATCGCCATTTGCCGCAGTACCGCTGAAATCCTGGTTCAAAGCAGTTCCCACCACTAAATATCGATCAAGCCATATACAGCTACTGAAAGCTGCCTCGTTGTCGCCCAGAAGTATTCTCGAAATGGTTCCCTTTGCATTCACAGGATCGACAATCTCAATGCATGATGCCCATTCTCCTGGTGATTCTGCAGCTCCGGTGACAGACCCCGGGTTGGAGATCTCAGTGGGTCGAGTGTTGCAATCAGACTCCATGATATAAAAGACAACCCCCTCACCACTACCACCATAGGTGATTGGCGACTGCTCAATTGATCTTGGGGTATAACTCAAATCAAACCTGGTTTGCACGTTCTTGATACCGATATTATCCACAGTAAAGATGCGCAGCTTGTTATGCTCGATGCCTACTATACCATGAGGCACATCAGCACTTTGGAAACTAGCCACTGAATCGAGTGAATCGCAAGTTAATGGTAGAGTTTCCAAGTACCCCGAGTTATTAACATACCCAACCCATGACTTACTAGTCAGAGCAACTACCAAATCAACTGCACCGTAGCTGACTTCACCATTGAAAAGTTTCAGTGGTCTTGAGCCCAAGAATCTTGTGCGGGTATCTGATAATTGTGCAGAAACAGGATCAAGCTTAGACCCGATATAAATACCATTAGCTAACCCAATATGCAGATAAATTTCAGAATTGCTGCTGCTGCTGCTGCTGCTGCTGTTATTATTGCTACGCATGCTCATGATTTTGACACTACTTGCTGGTGATGTCAGGGCCTGTACGCCTACAACTTGTAAAGTAGACTCCAAATCTAGCGATAGTAGCCTCATCGTGGAATCTGCACAGCCTATTGCCATTATGGGGCTGCGCACTTTACCAGCAGGTACGTTACCTACCGATATACACAAGGGTACTTGAGGGATCTCAACATGGTCCTCGTACTCATTCAAATTACCTGTGTTGTCATCAATCTCGAAATATACTAGTTTATTGTTAGATAAAACGAGACATATCTGGTATTGATTCGCTGACGCGGTGCTGATTGTGGTTCCAGGTGGGGCGCTCCATTCGTTAACTGTCTGGTTTCCTTGCTCGTTATTCTCATTGAAATGGTTCATTATAAGTCGCATACCGTTGCCATGAACTTGAAGTAATGATGACGACCCCAGTTGTTGAATGAGTAAAGTCTGCACAGTAGCAAGTAAACCTGAGTTGGTCACCTCCTCCACTGTTTCTCCACCAATGGATAGCGCCAGCGTCTCATTAGAAAATGATAGCACAATATATTTGTCAAATTCGTCTGATTGTCTTAGCTTGGTAGTCCATAAACCCAGGGGTACAGCTGGTAACTCCGAGGTGACCACTTCAGATATCGGAGTACCATATTCCAGAACTTTCATCTCCGGGGTTCCACCTAGTTGGCCGCCTGCGCCAGTCACGCCAATAATCTGCGGGATGGTTTCAACAGTGGTGGCAGAATCAGCTGAGCTTTGTGAAAGATTGGCAACAGTCATGTGCATTAGAGGTGACATAGATTGTGCACCCATGGTATCGACTTCATCCAGAGACTCTAAGTTCCGTCTTTGGAATCGCGGGGGTGACAAAGGCGAATAGTTGCTCAAACTACTGAACTCCGGTTCGTCCTCCGTGTCCAGCTTGTTGAAGAAATAAAGACGGTTACTAGTGTCATTACACGAGGCAAACAAAAACCCAGATTTCAAAATGATCATGCTTGAAGTCAATGGAATCGTGTCGAAATATTTCAGTTTCAGCTCTACTGCATGTCCCCTCTCGCTAACTTCAATTGTCAGCTTGAAAATATCACCCTTGTTGGTTTGCAATAAATAAAAAAAGTCTGATTTTTTGGCATGGATAGCTCCTGAGATTATGTACACCGCTGAAGAAGTTTCTGGCACCGTTGATTCTTGCGGTATTGGCAGATCTAATGGGGTTTTCCTATCCTTGTGTCTATAGTGTATCATTCCTTGCGAAGCGATAATTACTCCTGAGGGTCCATCTAAGCCGCCAGGTACGTGCATCAGGAAATTTGCCGTGGAGTTTATGACTTCAGAATGTCTTTTTACAACATGATTCAACCCCAGGTCCAATTCATAGTACACTAGTTTTTTAGGGAGAGCATTCTGGGGAGTTTTATTTTGGCCGCCTCTTTCCAAACTAGTATAGTCCAATTCCAAAGATGCAAAAACTGGATTGTCATATCCCACATCTAAGCCTTCCAAGGCATACACTAAAACCCCATTGCTCAGAGCTTCCAATGGAGAGGATATTGTAACATTTGCATGAACGTCTCTGTTCAAGACATACACTAGCTTGGTCTTTTCAATAGATGCAATCATTGTGGCTCTGCCTTTAGGATCAACTGCCAAGTACTCACCAGGAACAATCCTTCTGATACCTGTTTTCCCGAAAGTTTCCACATGTCTAGCCACGAATTTGCCCTCAGCGTTGTGGTTGCTAGCTGAATCTACTACGTACTCCAGAATGCCAATTCTTCCCGAGTCAGAGGTCACAATTATATAGTCCTTCGAGTTGGACCCGCTTATTCTGAACTTTTCCAGCTTCCTTATAATGGAAAACGTATTGTGACATGCCTGAGTAATCAGTTTGCCCTGAACGGGATCAGGTCGCACCAACTCTAGCCAAGATCCATTAGCAAGAATAATCTCTTGGTTGGATGACGACGACGACGTATGTTTTTTATCGCCCGAAAAGTTCCCAGCAACACATGATACTGTCACTGACGGTCTCTGTAAAGTCAGGCTGTACAAATGCATTTGGAGACAGTTTATACGTAGAGTACTGCATGTATATATATAAAAATTTCAGCGCGCTCTAATATCGATATTTCAAGATCGATATATTATCTGCCGTCGAGAAGTCAAAGCCAAAAAAACCAAGGATTTGGTAAAAACGCTTCCATACTGAACTCACGCTTTGAATTTCATTTGAAGTTTTAATGCCGGCAATGGTAAAGATAACTAGGTTGAAACGGTGGTCTCGAGTGTCTTTTAAGTAGCATAGATAGCTCTGTGGTCACCTGACCTCACAACCATAAATAGCCGCCGGGCGGCACTTGCAAATGGCTCGTACTCCGCACACAGATCACACAGGGTTTTTTTTATTTTTTATTTTTTATTTTGAATTTTTTATTTTTTCTTCCTGCGATTATGTGTGTGACCATTGTAAACCACTTTCTTTTATTCCTCAATCTTCTCTTGGCCCTCCCCGCTTGAAATCTTGAAATTGAGAATACTTCGAAACGTATTTTGCTTTTTTTTTTTTTTTTCTCTCTCTCTCTACCTAATACTGCTTTGATTTATAGGTCTCCAACAGATAATATACTGCTGTCTGCTCTAAGACAAAAAGGTAAAAGGAACCATGACTACAGACGTTGAAGAGGTGCACATGGATGTGTACATTCGAATGAACACTGATGCCGAACGGGACTATTGTTTCAACGTGCCTGCAGAAAGCGAGGGGGGATTGTATCAGGGTTTAGTCAAGATTTTTGATGTTTTGCCAATGATCCTTTCGCCTAGTTACTTCTACAATCATCGGCCTATTGGGTTCAAGCTCAGTACGGAGCCTGGGTTTTTAACTTGCGAGGGTGGCATGCTTTTCAACAGCGATGCGGACGAGGAGAAGAACGTGGTGACTATTGATCAGAAGGCACAGTTGAAGGATGTGGCCCGGGAGGGACAATTGATCACACCTGTCTGGGAGTTTAACAACAGAAGGTACCTTGTGGTGGTTTCTGTCTTGTTGGCATGGCTATACTTGGATTTGCCTGAGTTTATCACCCCGACTCCCGGAATCGCCCCCACAACATTGATCATGAATCTTGTGGAGAGGGTGTTGCCTGGACTGCTCAGTGCTCCCGACAATGTGGGCGTTAACGAAGATAGCATCAACTTCAACAATGTCTACTGGCAGATTGGGTTCTTTGTGTTCCACATTTTGAAAGTTTTGGTAGTGTTTGCCATATTATGGTTTGGCGGCATCAACCCGATTTCGTTCAACCCGGTCAAGGCCAGGGAGTTCAGCAAGGCTCGGGAGATTTCCAGAGAGTTGTTGCTTTCCATTGGCTGGACCGGCGCACGAAGACTGACCCCTCAGGAGTGGCGTGAGGAGAACAGAAAAAGAAAGATTGAAGATGCCGGCGGAGTGGTTGCTGCGTATCATGCTGGTTTGCTCGAGGGCATTGGTTCTACCGGTGTGGCTCTTGGCAAGGGAGAAGGCTGGGACTCGCCTAAGGACGCCATCTACGAGGAAGGGTCCGAGAGGGCCAAGTTTGTCTTGGATGACGACTACTTCAGGGAGCTTTACGCCGGCATTTCTCAAAAGGTTTCTGGGGACGAGCTCAACGAGGAGGAAAAGGCAGACGCTCTGAAGAACTTCAGAAGATCAGGGCCATTTTATGGAAGCGAGAAGCTCAAGGAGAGGTACTTGCAAAGAAAGAAGCTAGGCGACGGGAATATTGAGTAGGTAGAAGAGGAAACAAAGCGGGACGGGAAAAGATATGAAATAAAAGAAAAAAATAAAATAAAATAAAATGAACAAGAAATCGAGAATGACAAGATGAAGGAAAGAAAAGATAAGGTAAAAACGGCGGCTCTCTTTGTGTATAAAATTTGATAGACCCTTGAAGATATGAAGTATATAGATAAACTCCTACTAATATGAGATTTGGCGAAAAGCTTTGGTAGCTACACGATAGCCACGAGAGAGAGTTCAGTTGCAGTTTTTACTCTGGCCGTGGCTCTTGGCCCTCTTGGTTGTGGTCTCGGCGGGAGTCGTAGCTGTAGCCTTTAACTGAAGTCTTGACCGTGGATCTGTCAGCTCGGTGGTAAGGACAAACTGGCTGGCAAACCGACAAGAGAAACCAAAACTGTGGCTAGAAAAGCTGACTAGACCTACTTGATACAGGTGAGTCTTCTTCTGGCACGCACCACATGCGTGCACCTTGGCAAGATGGCTTTTATAACTTGAAACTTTGGTTGAATGTCGGATCTCAATTCTGTCTGAATCGGGTCAGGGAAACTATAAGCGTTGAAGTCACACGAGCCAAGTGCGCCTCTGTAAATCTTTTTACCATGTGGTGTCAAACTCGGAAGCACAAAAGAAGTACTAGAAGCATAAGAAGAGAGTAGTGTAATTCATGCTCTGCTGGGCTGATTAAGGACAACTCCTAAACGTAGGGACCTAAATTGACCTGCACACACGCAGGGAGGATCATGATCGATGCTGACATGTGTGCTGCTGACACGAAAATGCTGGGGGGGGGAGAACTAAAGTACAAGCAACGTTTGAGGTCCAGACCAATGCCAGAGTAACAAAGGAAAGAAGTACCTTGTTTGAGAGCCAAAACAAAACAGGTCCCGACCAGTGAGCCCAAGACCCTTTCACCGGAAGCTGCACTAGCGCAACGCTTCTGGGCTATGCTGAGATCTGTTAATTATATACATATACATAAAGGTGATCTTCGACGATGTTACAGGCCTGGGCCAATCATCCTCTTCCACCACGTAAGCATCTCGCACGTGACACAGCCCAAAATCGCCAAAGTCCCCGCGATTTCACCTTGGTTATCCGCTTCTAGACACCGAGAGAGGATGCGGAGCTGAAAAGGTAAAGCAGAGGTAAAAAGTTGCGTGATAATAATCTCTGGACAATCTCGTTGGAGATTTGAAGGATGAAATCGAGCAAAAGAGAGGGTTTGTTTGAGAGTAGAATCAGAGATCTCGGAGGTATATAATTCCAACAGCAACTTGAGCGCTAATAAGTCGCCGGGCACAAATGGCTCAACGGACTCTTGAATATCTGGCAAAAACCCTCTCGCAGCACACCAAGCGAGTAAACTCTAACAGCGTCAGGAGGTCTCAGCAGAAGGTCCCAGCAGAAGGTTAATCATCATCATCTGCCCAGAAGTCTGCTGCGCAACGGAAAACTTTGGCGAGCCGTTGTAACCGTGCCCAGGGACTGCTCACGTGAGTAGAGCAAACTCTAATGTGCGAAAGGAGAGAGTGTGACAAAAACCTTCGAAAGCGAGAAAAGAGAGCCACCGTGCATGCTGTGTACCCATACACGCTCTGCGATACACCTGGAACACACTGGGGAAATGGTCTGATTTGCCATGTTTCTCCCCTCTCTTCTCCGCGCTCGCCCATTACTCATCGCTGGCCTTGGCGGAGATAAAGCAACGAGAGATAGTAACAAAATGTGACATTAACCAGGCCATTACGTGATGTGCCAGCCATTATTTGTCATGAGTTACCCCGCTTGGTCTGCCCCCCACTTTACATAATTTTTTTTCTTTACTTTTTTATTTTTTTTTTTTTTTTGTTCATATATATATATTTTTTTGCTTTTGTACCACTTTAGTATTTTTTACTTTTGTATTTTTCACCTGTGATCCACTCTTCCCACTACCGCATTCACGGGAGATAACGTTACTCTTTGATTGCCTGGGTATCAAAGGTCCAGATTTCTGTATGCTTTTCCTGTTTCAGAGCTATTTTCCCTTCTTGTGGTGTGCTTTCTGCAGCTACCGGCCAAACTGTATCTACGTGTATATATAGGACCCTGTCCCCGTTCCCTTTCCCTTTTGCTACCCCTAGAATCCAAGAGATCCTGATATTATCATCATGTCCACTATAGCCGACGAGTCCCAACGGTACTTGTTCCCTCCCGAGACCAATGACACCGAGATCCCTCTTTTCGACTTCCTGGTATCCTCTCCCGGAACGTTTGTCTCCAGCGTTGCGACAGCGTTCCCGGAGGAGCACGGCGACAACGTCGCGTCGAGCGGCAGCAGCAGTTACAGAGTGCCGCCAGTCTCTTACGACTCTCTGATAGGCATCTCGAGCGACGAAGATAACGAAGATAACGAAGATAACGACAATAATGACAGCTACAATATTTATAACAACTCCTGCAATGATTTTAACGATAACTACTACACTAGTGACTATAGCAATCTGGCTGCAACCGCTGCGGTCTTACCTGAAGATTATACCAATGGGTTGTTCTACCAACCAAGGCTCTGGCATGCCGACCCTTTAATCTTGTCGTCGAACCTGCCCAACTATCATCTCGACCAGTCGCAGCAACAGCAGCAGCAGCAGCAGTACCTACTTGACTCAGACTTATCTTTGCAACCATTCGAAGCTGGCTCTCCGATGTTGCCTGAGTTTGCCGGTCACTCGACTTATAGTGAGGCAAAGCCACAAACACCAGCGTCAACATCTTCATCTTCAGCGCTCACGATAAACACAGCAAACGCAGCAGACATAAGTGTAGACGGAATGTTTGCAGAGACGCAGGACTATGATGAGGAGGATGATGAGGATGAGGATGATAATAATAATAATGGCCAGCAGCGCAGAGTTTCTTCATCCACCTGGTCAACCGAGTCTACTTTTGCCGCTTCTCCCAACAAAGCATCTTCACCACTGATGAAAGCAAACTCTCCCTCTGCACCTAGCACTTCTAAAAAGAAAAAGAATTCAGACTCGAGGATCTCACTTCCAGAGCTATACGACAGAATGGGCTTGGCCAACGATCATCACGAGGCAGGAATCCGGGAAGCACGCATTCTCAACCTGCTCAAATCCCAAGGGTTTAAGCTAGGAGAAAAGACCTGGATTAGAGACACGTTTAGTGACAGGCGGAAAGAGATTATCGACTACATACATGCTGAAACATGGGATGACTATCATTATTCGAAAGAGCTCATCGAGGGTGTTATCAGAAGAGGGTGTTACTATCTCATGCAAGGGAGACTTCGCAGAATGCGCAGGAGCAAACGTCGAAACGCAGCAGCAGCTGCTTGATGAAAAGAAGCAGCACTATTAAATTTATCATTATAAGAAAGAACTAATTTTTATACAGACAAAAAAAAAAAAACCCCCCGAAAGGGAAAGAAACAACTAAACAAACATATTTATTCGTTTTTGAATTCTATACCTGGAAAGGGACCTCCCAGTCCTTTGATTCTTTGAGTTTTGTTGAAGAGTATGCTTGATCAGGATACTTTGGTGCGTACATCATCGGCACAAGCCAATTAGATCTACGAACAACTCACACCTATACGGATACTGGGTAAGTTCGTCTGTGATGTGCGCATCGGCTGTCCATGCACCGCAACTAGACCTTGTAAAAAAACAAACAAGAGGGAAAAATAAGATACAAAAGGGCTATGTTTGAGGTTTATCCTCCGAAGCAAAGAGTTATATGAGTACATTGCCGTCAACAAACTAATTTGTACTATTATATATATAAAATGCGGTCTACTAAGACATTCAATCTATATCATCTCTTATTGTGTGTGATTCACCGGAAATTGTCCATCGTGGCTTTTCTTCGACGCAATCTCTCCATCACCAGTAATGACCCCGCTGCCTCCATGCTTTGCTCAGTGCCCACCCACAACAGCAAATAAAACAACGACCCCACCAATCTCTTGGTCTTGGCTTCGTCCATGGTGCCGTCGGTGCCCTTGATATTATTATTATTATCATTGCCATAAACTCTGATTGCTTCGTGCTTGATTTCTGAAAGCACCTTGCCTCGACTGGCTGACTCAATGCGGGTAGATAGTCGCTCAAGCTGTACCATAAACAGATCCAGCTGCAGCTTGCTACTTGACACATTCATACTTATGAAAGATGCGCTCCCTGCAAGAAGGTAATCAAATGAATTCGAGCTCCATCCTGTCGGGTTTGCCTGTAGTGATCGCTGCTGGTGCTGCCGAGGAGGAGTGAGTATTCCCAATCCCACACCTGAGGAAAATCCGTCTTCTTCTTGTTTTACCAAAGGGAGCTTCAAACGGTTGTTATAGCTATCATCACCATCATCATCTTCTTCCTCTTTTATCTTCACGAATGGAGCAATACTTTCAGACTTGCTGATATATGACCCCAAGAATCTAATGCTGTCATCTCTTAAATCAGCATAGAGTCTACCGCGAGATTCAGACTCGCGCAATTGGTCACTGCTGCCATTGCTATCAACCAATCCGGCCAGATATCTGAAATCGTCCTCAAAGTTAATAGTATCAGCAGCGTATTCTTCCTCAGTGCGGTTGTTGCGGTTGCTGTTGTTGTAGTTGTTGCTCTTGTTAATGCTATTGCTGCTGCTGTTGCTGGCATCGAAACCTCTGACATGGTTGCGTAGAATCTCAGTGTCGTCCTCGTCCTCGTCAACGTCATCTTCAAACATAGAGGGCACACCATATGAAGTGTCGGAATATCTAGTATTGTCTATGGTCAATGAAGGCATCTCCAGCTTGAAATCATCAGTGGCAGACTCGAACTTACTAGAGTCAGGGCTAGGATCGTCTTCTCCGCCGGCATTAGTTCCACTGTTACCAAATTTAGGAGGAGAGCTTAAAGGCTCCAAGAAATCGAGTTTATGCATGTTATCCAGCGCCATTTCCTCATCATTATAATTAGTAATCCCATTTTCTTCTTCATCTGCGCTTTGACTTCCAGGGATTGTGGAGTTGAGAGAAAATAAGTCCGCATTCTCTTGACGTTGCATCTCTTCTTGTGCCCATTCCTCTACATCTCGTTGCTCTATCTCCTCTTCCTCGTTATACCCCTCGGTAACACTAGCGAAATCCTCATCCTCCTCGCCATCATCATCCCCGCTAACAAAACTGTCATCATCGTTATTGTTCACAATAATATTGCTGCTGTCCTTGTTATTGTCATTACTGTTCCAGTCAATATAATCCTCATCGTCAGAGGCGATATTTCCATAATGTGCTCTAAGTTCATTAAATGACTTTTTGTTGCGCAATATAACATCATTGCTACTGTCAGCCTTGAAAGAGGCAGACTCATTGTCTGAAGAGGTCATGGTACGGATAGGGAACTCGAACCCAGTTACAATCTCAGAGCCCTGATAGTCACTTGAAGAAACATCACCCTTTGACTCAGGAGGACTCAAGTTCTCCTTAACGCCCATGTTTTTATTCACATCCTCCTTCTCTTCTATACGCTCCGCATCAGGCGCCTGTGGCAATTGCAGTTGTCCAGGAGTAGTGGGATTGAGTAATGCAGGAACGTTCTCCACAGTATCAAACTTGGGTATATCACTGTGGCCACCTCGAATGCCAATCCTTGGCGACAGCTTTTTGAGCTTGCTGCGCGATATTTTCCGGCTAAGATATTCAATGGGAGATAGTTTATGCGGCTTCTCATATGGAACCACCTCCGGTGGTACAATTTTGACCTGAAGCAAGCTCGGCTTATATTTATCCTTTTTGAAGCGTTGCTGTTGCTGTTGCTGTTGTTGCTGCTGTTGCTGTTGTTGCTGCTGTTGCTGTTGCTGCTGTTGTTGCTGTTGTTGCTGTTGCTGTTGCTGTTGCTGTTGCTGTTGCTGTTGCTGTTGCTGTTGCTGTTGCTGTTGCTGTTGCTGTTGCTGTTGCTGTTGCTGTTGCTGTTGCTGCTGCTTCTGCTGTTGCTTCTGCTTTTCTTCTTGCTGCTGCTGCTGCTTGTTTGCCTTTTCAAGTCTCTGTTTCATTCGTTGTCTTTTGACGTCAGCAGCCAGCACACCCGGTATTTCACGATCTCCAGTATCTTCCACAGGGGACTCAGTAGTAGCGTAAGTTATCATAGACTCGGATACAAGCTTGTTAGAGGACACCAGTCTACCAGCACGAGTTATATCAGAGGATGACATGAGTAAAGTATACAAATAAGCAACTTCCTGGCATATTGTAGCTCGAAGCTCATGACGGTGACAAACTCTTTCAAAACTATAGCCAAGTCTTGAAACCCCAGTGAGCCTAATTTTATTGCCCCTCTTGCTGTTTTTGTTGTTGCTACTGCTGGTATTGACAAATGATATACCTACTGCCGCCATGAGTCCATGTTCAGCCAGAATATCCTTACCTTCGTCTTGCCTAGTTACTGGGAACCTTGTATTCAGGAAAACAGCAACAGGAGTACGTCTTGTTTCCATGCTATAGCCATGAGCTTCGTGAGTGGTTGCGTATAACCGGAATGAAGTAGTAGCACTGGTCTCGGCTTGGTCACCAGGGTCACATTTGAATAAAAAGAAGGGCTGCGTCTTGTTCATGACTTTGGCCTTGGCCAATAATTCAACAAACTTGGAAGCAGAATAGTCAGGTCTTGCGAGTTTGAATATCTTCAGGAACACCCCAGAATCTTCCTCTTCGTCTTCTTCTTCCTCATCTTCTTCCTCGTATGCGTCTGTCCCGTTTCTACTTCTTCTGGGATAATGAAACCCCTCAGTGGTGAACACCGACAGACACTTGCTACCTTCGCCATACTCAAACATGTTTACATTTTCCAGTGACGTCCAACACATAACTTTCAGCTCGGGTGTATTGTTCAATGGCACCTCGTTCAACATTGAATGCATTAGCATATCTGATATGGACGGTCGATGGAGTCCTGATGCGCTAACCATGGGTATAACCTCAGTAGGCCTTAGAATCACCAGCTTGTCTGAAAACATAATCACAATGTCTTGAATGTCTTGGTGGGTGTCCAATAAATCAGTAGCGTCAAAGATAGTTATAACTCTGCGATTCAACGAGCCATACTCTAGCTCCACAGGCCATCGGTCAGTTAACTCGGCGAGAACCTTGCCAGTAGGCGTGAACACTCTTCTGTCGTACAGTTTACTTTTGATATTGCTAGCGGCGGCGGCGGCTGCGGCGGTAGCGGTGGTGGTGGTGGTGGTAGTAGTAGTAGTTTCATCGGTAGAACGGTCATTGTTGTGTTTGCCAAACGCATCAATTGTTGATACTGCTGATTGGTAATATTCTTCAACTAAAGCCCATTCATCATTTGGTAACGACTGAGTTTGTAACTCCCTTACTAGTCGGTCCAGGATAAGCTTTATCCGTGATAGAGAGGTTGTGGCAGTACCCACGATTACTGACTCGATTCTTCGAGGTGACCACTCATTACTTAGACGAGGACCCATTAAAGCTTCAATCTGGTAATAGTAAATGTTCAATGTCCGAAGGAAGTTCTTGGTGGCAGCTTCATGTCTCATACAGGCTTTGTAAAAGTAAGGGATAGTCATACCACAAGCTTTTAGTATTTCGAAAGATCCCAAGGGGAGCGCTTGCTGCAAAGCTTCAAAAAACAAGTTGTTGATTCTCAGTATTTCCTCAATTGTTGGTGGAAATATAATGTTGAGCTTGCGTATTGACAATGAGTTCTCCTCTTCATCCCCGGACTTTTTCATTAACGATAATACCTTCAGTCTCAATGGAACCAAAAACTGTTGCGAGAACACGAGCAATTCATCTCTAACATTACGCTGCACCGTGAAAAGCTCCTCGCAGATAGATTTGACCAACTGAGTATCCTGACTAGTGTTGCTTACCGGAGGAACAGGCGGTTCATATAGCCGCTCAGTGCGTTCAGGCGAATACTCAGTTAGCGGGTCAAACAATTGTTCAAGTTGATCACCCAATAAATATACAAGCTCGTTATTTTTCTCAATGGTTTTGTCGGAGTCTTCGTAAACCACGTCCATCACACCTGTTTTGCAAACTTTAGGCTCAAGTAACCCCAGCCCCAGAAGCCTTTTACCAATCTCCTCGGGGAATTTACCAGTGGCCAACTCGAAACTCGAAGCAAACTCGCCAGCATTAGTCTCATCCCACTCCGTGTTACCATTATTATTATTATTATCATTATTACCATTACCATTATTATTAATCCTGTTATTCCAGTTTTCGAAAAGTATTCGTTTGGTAACTCTATCCATTGTTGCAAATGACCGGAGACAAGTAACAGCCAGTGCCCGTCTGACAGCTGATTTCTTATGTTCCGGAAGTAAGTTCTCACAAGCCACAAAGAACCTGCTGCGTGAATCTAGCGTCATGTTGACAAATCCGCTCACCCCATGTGATGAAATTAGTATCGAGGAAAGTTTCTTGCGGGTGTCCTGTTGGTTTGTACTGTTACTTGCTCGTGTTGAGCTTGGATCCTGGTATATTATTGCTAAGGAGGGCCCGAATAATGGGTCTTTGCCCACGAGATAAACAGCATCTATATAACACGCTTGTTAGAATTCAAGATATTTTTTTTTCTTTCCCCCTGGAGATGGGTTAGTGTGGGCTTTCGAATTTTTTCTTACCCTTTGCTAGATCCTTGGAAAACCGTGTGCTATACGGAGAATTCGAGTCGAATACAATCCCCTGTGAAATTCCTTGTGGTTCCAATGAGAGTTCCATAGTTGCTGTTATGCTGGAATGAGTTGATGTAGTAGCAATGATATATGAAAGTATGCATATAAAATATCAATAAATTCTTCCAACTCCTGAAGAATTGACTTCCAAAAGAAAGAACAGAAGCCGAATTATAAAGAACAATTTTTTTTTTGAAAAGCCTGTTGTTTTATAGAGAAAGTTTAAAAAAAAATTATCCCAGGGCGGGTGTGTGTTTATTTGTGCGAAGTGAAAATGGGCCACAATTGTATTGCTCTAAAATCTCCAAAGTTTGGTGATTGGGGGGTGGGTTGGTAAATAAATTATATGTCAGATCTCGAGATGGAAACCGCGACAAATTTCAGCGCATACTTCGAAATCTGTATATTTTTATTTTTCTTCTTTGGTTTGGATTGGTACATAGTTTTGACACACGCGTTCTCTCAGCAAGACCGCCTGTAATGTTCTTCAAAATTATTCAAGTTCACTAAGACTAAGTTCATATCAAACTGACAAAAGCTCTTACAGGAACTAGAATTTTTATAACAAAAAAAAAAAAAAAAAAAAGGGGGTGAAAAGTCAAAAGGGTTTTAACGCGTCAGGTACGCGTAACCGACCCGATCAGGAAATCTAATTATTCAAACAATATCATCATGTACCCGAGAGAATATGAATTGGACAGACATTCAATATACATGGAGTTAAGGTTCCGCAGCATGCGTCGATTGACACAGTTTTAAATGCGTTTACAGAAGAGACATTTTGATGTTGTAACGACGGGAGGGCAATTTAATCATGTACCTGTGAGGGACCACCGAACATTGATATACGACGATACACAGACCTTTTTGACCCACTAAGGAAAACCATATATATATACAACGTTCAACCGTTTTTGAAAGATACATATTCCAGGGTTTTGTGTTAGTGGTCAGTGCGGAAACCCCAAGACACATTTAAACTGAGGTGGATATATCACGAGAGAGAGTAGTAATAGCTATCGCTAATCTCAAACCCACAAGGTCTTACTAATCGAAGACACAAAGGGCATCTTGAAAGTCTCGTGAATTTCCTGTGGTTCGAGTTAACGTTTATCATGATGATGGATTGGGCGGTCAGCCTTGTCCAAGGCGTACAAGACAGATATATATATATAGCAAGATATCGTACAAAATTGAACTGGTTAATCAACATGAACTCTTGAGAAATAGAAACTCTGAATGAATTTTATACTCGGGGGTTATGCCCAGCGTGTTTCGGCGAGATAGTCTCTAGCTCCAGCAAAAGTTTCCAAACGACCCAAGAATAAAAATTATTCTCCATCAAACAAAAGTGAGATCCCCCCCGCATTTTGGCCAAAATACCAAAGCCGCTTGCCTCGGAGGATATCACAAGGTAATTTCCCCAGGGTGATTTAGATCTTCAGAGGTTACAGTTGGCGGCACACAGACAATATACTACTATATATGTCCCTGATGCCTTTCTCGATCGATCGTGGAGTCATTGAACAGTGAAAAATGCAAGCAAATAGAGACAAACGGTTTCCCTCTTGGTCGCGATCAGCCCAGTGTTTATATTTAAACATGGAGGGGGAGGAAAACCCTCAGAGATACATATGTCTTTGCTAGGCTTAACAAACCCAGGACTAAGCTATTGTTAAAAAGATGATTCTGTACAGTAGCAGGTGCGTGACATACATATCTCAAAAATACTCATCGCACTCCTGTCTTTCTCTGTTACCCCACAATCTAGTTTAGCCAGCACGAAGAGATCCTCCTCGTAGGATGGACATACTCCAAGGTCCTAGGTATAGTCATGGACCACATGAACGATAACTCTGTACCCCTCTATTCCTGAGGAGAAAGAAGGAAGAAGAAAAAAATTTAACCAGAAACAAAGAAGTTGTGAGTATATATATAAAACTGGCGTAGCTGACCTTATTCTGAATAATTTTCATACTCCAACCCATACTCTCGTTTTTTCTTCTTTTTCTAGTTATTTTCTCCTCCCCCTTTTCCCTCCTCTCAATGTACACAAGCTTATCCTTGGCTGTGGCACTCGCTGCTTCGGCGACATTGACTGCTGCCCAGACTTCGTGCGCTGCACTCACCGGGGCACCCTCACAGCTCTCTTCAGCCGTAGCACAGCTCAACACTGACCTGACCTCCTGCGACACCGCCGTGAAGGGTTTCGAGTCATCTCAGGGCCTGCTCGCCGCGTTGTCAATCCAAAGCACCGAGGGCGATATTGCAACGGACTTGTCTAATGCACTCACATATGCCGGCGATATCACCAGCTTGACATCATGTGAAGCCGAGACTTTACTTGCGCAGTTAGCAGTAGCTAATCCAAACATAGTCTCGCTACTGACCGACTTGGTCTCCAAACAGGCTGACTTAGTGGCAGTGGGCACTGAGTCTATTGTCCAGAATGACTTGACCGACTTGCAAGAAAAGACTTTCCAGTTTGAAAGTAGTCTTTACGGCATTTTTGACTGTCCCTATGCCGATGAGGCGTTCGAAGGGTTTGAACCAATTAATTCAGCATTCCAGAGTGCTATCAGTGTTTACTCGGCTTCTCCTTCAGTAAGTGTTACTCCAAGTCCAACTGCGGTCTGCTCCTCAACCGTTGCCGCTGTAACCACCGCTTCTTCTGCTCCTGCCTCTAGTGCTGCTGCTTCTAGTGCTGCTGCTTCTAGTGCTGCTGCTTCCAGTGCTCCTGCTTCCGGTGCTCCTGCTTCCAGTGCTCCTGCTTCCAGTGCTCCTGCTTCCAGTGCTCCTGCTTCCAGTGCTCCTGCTTCCAGTGCTCCTGCTTCCAGTGCTCCTGCTTCCAGTGCTCCTGCTTCCAGTGCTCCTGCTTCTAGTGCCGCTGCTTCAGTTCCAGCCTCTAGTGCTCCTGCTTCAGCTCCTGCTTCTAGTGCCCCTGCTTCAGCTCCTGCTTCTGCTCCTGCTTCCAGTGCTCCTGTTTCTAGTGCTCCTGCTTCTAGTGCCGCTGCTTCAGTTCCAGCCTCTAGCGCTCCTGCTTCTGCTCCAGCCTCTAGTGCTCCAGCTTCTGCTCCAGCCTCTAGTGCTGCTGCAACATCTGTTGCACCACCTGCAACCAGCTGTGCCGCGGTCACCGGTACTGTAGCATCTTTGGCTGCCAACATCAACCAGCTGAAATCCGACGTTGAAACTACCGATACCAATGTCAACGCTTTTGAAGAATCTCAGGGCATCAGCGGTGCTTTGGGTATTCAGCAGTACGAGGCCGACATTGCCACTGATCTGTCAAATGCCATCACCAATGCTCAAGCAATTACGTCATACACCGACTGCGAAGCTGCATCTCTGGTAGCTTTATTTGCAGATGTCGGTCCAAGTATCACTGGTCTTCTGTCAGACTTAACAGCCAAGGAGTCTGATTTGACATCTGTTGGTGCGGGACAGATTGTTCAGAATGACCTCACTGACCTTCAGAGTAAGACTTTCCAGCTTGAGTCTGCATTATACGCTTCACTGCAATGCCCATACTTGAGTGAGGTTCAATCTCTCTTTGCTCCTATTGATTCTGGGTTCGATGCTGCAATTAAGGCATTCGGTGCTACTTCTACTGCAACTCCTCCTGTGGTCACTGCATCATGTTCTAATGTGCCCACTGGCTCCGCTACTGGTACTGCTGGAGCCACTGGCTCTACCACCGCACCTGCTTCTGGTTCAACTGGCACGTCTGGCACGTCTGGCACGTCTGGCACGTCTGGCACGTCTGGCGCATCGGGAGCTACCACTGCTGCTAGCACAGGTACTGCAGCCGCTTCTGCAACCTCATCAGCTGCATGCAGCGAATCAGGACTTTCTGCCATAACTTCAGCAGCTGCTGCAGTTACTGACCCCAGTTTTAGCTCGGCTGTCGAGACCGGCTCAGTTGCCGATGTTATCAGTGCGCTTGAAAGTCTCAGTTCGGATGTTCTTGCCGTCGCCTCTGCTATCGCTGATGGACCATCCCTGTCATCCAGCTGTGCAGATTCAATTGTGGCTTCCGATATCTCCTCAATCTCATCCTACTTGATCGGTATTTTCGACGAGCTGATTACTAGAGCTTCTTCTTTGGTATCCAGGAAGCGAGATACTACTATCCAGGAAGCGGTACAGGACATTATCAATGCAGCTATTTCCTTGCAGCAAGCTGTTAATGCCCAAACTTCATGTGATGATGCTGAATCTACCAGTGAGGCTGCAGAGGCATTCTCTGATCTTGATGCTGCTCTCGCGAAACTTGCTGCCGCTTATAAGTTGACAGCAACTATCCCCACCATCGTCTCTTGTTCCAATGCTGCTTCTACCAGTACAGGAGCTGCTAGCGGGTCTGCTGTAACAAGTGCGCCTGTCACAGCTTCAGAGTCTGGATCTGGATCTGGGTCTGGTGAAACCACAATCTGGACAACCACTGTTGTTACTGTCCCATGCTCTACTTATGTTTCTGGGAATGGCACATACACTGAGTACTCCACAGTCACTGAGACTATTCCTTGTACCAAGTGCGAAGAAGCAGCCAGTGCTGAAAAAACCACAGTCTATACCACCGAGACTATTGTTGAGCCATGCACTACCACCAATGAGGCTGGTGAGGCCACAACTTTTTACACGACCAAGACCATCACTGTGCCTTGTTCCGAGACCGCAGCTCCCGAAGAGGGAGCAACGTCCACAATCTATACCACCACGACCATTGTTGAGCCATGTACCACCACCAATGAGGCTGGCGAGGAAACTACCATCTACACCACAAAGACGGTCACCGTACCCTGCTCTACCACAGTGATTGCCGCAGGTACTAGTACTAACGAGGCTGTAGTGGCTGCAACCACTACTGCAGAGGCTCCAGCTGTGGAAACTGCAAGCGCCGAATCAAGCGTTGAGCAGTCAAACAGTGGGTCCGTTTATGCCATTAATACTGGTATTGTCGGAATAGCCGGTTTGTTACTCTTGACCGTTTTTGCCTGATCAATTTTCTTTCTCTATCTTATAACTTTTTTTTTTGTTTCGAAACTCTAGCTTTGACTGCTTTTTGCCTTTTATTTTTTTTGTCCTTTATCTTATCTTTGATTCTTGCTCCTTTTTTTTTTGTCCTTTATTCCAGCTTATTTTTTTTATCCTTTATTTTAGCTTTTTTTTTTGTCCTTTATTCTGTCCTTTTTCTAACTTTTTTTTTTAAAACCTTTTTTTCAAAACCTTTTTCTGTATTTTCTTTTTATCTTACATAGCTCTTTAGTAGTTTGTTTTTATAAAGCCTACTTCAAAAAATTTCATCTTTGCTTAGAGATTCTAAGAAATGTCAGACCAAGTGCTTAAATAGCGACAAGGTCTGGGGTGCGGTGATCAAGCTTACGCGTATTTTAGACACACACTCACAGCTGACAGTCACCATCCATTAACTCTACTTAACATCGACCTCTACAGATCTGTATATCTCGAACATCCTTCCTGAATAGAGAATATCCCGATTCTATTCTGGCTACTTGGGATGTTCATGACTCCTAGGTTGTTCTGCTTACTCGGTTAAATTCTGACATGTCCTACTAGAAAGCTCACGTGATCATTGTATTCGCATGAACCCCGGAGCCAACGTTGTCATGTTCATTGATATTCTGTGTGGGGGTGTCTCGGTGGGTTTTAAACCTGAGCTGTTTCACAATATCTTGGCTTTTGCTAGCCTACGTTTTATCTATTTTGTGACTCCTTTGGTGAATCTCTTTGCCCTGTTCCTATTCCCCTTGATCCAAGAGTAACACAGCTTGGCAATTGCAATACGTTCGACTGGCGTTACATCCAACAGGTTGATAGTTGGGCATTTTGTCCAGTTATGGAGCTGAAAGAAAAAAAAGAATACCTCCTGGCTATGAACTACGCCGGAGTCCTCAATTTATTCCAAATTTTTGATGCCCGCGAGGTAACTTGCAGAGTCAGTGTTCTTGTTTCAAAGCTGAAAATGTACCCTTTTTTAAAGCTGAAAGTGTGTGGCCTTGATCCCAGCTAGAACTATTAAACTCATTGCCAATCTACTCAAAAATTACATATGACGTTGCGTCTCTTGCAAGCTCATATACTCCTAAAAAGATAGCACCTCCAGCACTGATCCACAGAGTTCTGGGCCCCACACCCTTCCAGAACCCTTTAGCACCGTCTTCATGCAAGATACCCTTGGCTGTAGTTACAAACCCAGATTTCGTCCTCTGCAGCATTATTCTTGTTTTGATTACATCTAATGGGGTTGTCAACGCTGCAGCGATACCACCGGCCACGGATCCACATGCCGCGCCCTCTATTGGAGTAGCTTTCGCTTCAGAGCCATCGCTCCGCGTGTAACTAGCAACCGTCTTCTTAAGCTGTTCATAAAGTGGAAATTGAATCATTGTGAAAGGGATCTCTCTTAGAACAGTAGTACCCCAGCCCCGATAAAGTCCTCGCCAAATACCCTCACCTGATGCATTGGAAATAATAGATTTGAAAGCCAACAAGCTTGATGCATGCTGGCCTGTTTGAACTCTTTGCTTGACAACCTCCGCGGGGACTCTGACCATACACGCGGCAATTTCTCCAGCAGACGCGGCTGCCATGTGTAGATAAGCTAACGACGAGGGAGATGCAGGATTGATATACTGAGCCCCATTTGACTTAACTGATTCATAAGTTAGGAAAAACAAACTGGCACCGGGAGCAGAAGCTACAATTGCACTTCCAACACCCCGGTACACCCCGTGCCACCCTCCATTTTTCAAGAATCCGCCTTTGGCTTGTAACCGAGTCTTTAGGGTGTCTATAGGAAAGAAGAACAAATCAGTACAAGTTCCAGCAATTCCTCCGCTCTATCAATTAGATATTTAGTCAAAACAAGAAGAGCAATTGCAAAAGTCATCCCTTACCAGCAAAGAGACAGCAGCCTGCTTACTGTCCATAATTTGTGAAATAAAAGAACACGGCAAAGACGGCCTTGAATATAAATACTATTATAGCTGCGGATATAGCAGCTTAGTATACTACTAGTTCGAGGTGAAAAAATGAATCATCGCCGACTCACACACACAAAGTTCAGATCGCCGCGATCCCGGGTACGGATCGATCGATCTTTCGCCACTGATAGTTAGAGAGCGAGAGCGTGAACGATAGAGGGGAGAGAGGGAAAAAAAAATTTACTATTAGTGATATAACTATATTTTACGAGTTCGGTTCCTCAGATTTATAACGGCTTCTTTTCTATCTCTTACTTTTTTTCATTTTTTTTTTTTTTCTTCTTCTTCTTGTATTGTCTTGTTTGTTAGCCTTTTGTTTTGATTCATCTGGTTTTATTTTCGTCTTTCTGAATGCTCAAGTCAGTGTCACTGAAAGGTCTGCGGTTTGGCCGACAGGTGAGCCATCCGGTACGGACACTAGCAGTCGCAAACTTTCCAAGTGGCTCTCGTTACGCAAGCAGCAACTCGACCGCCGCTGCTATCCCAGCAACTGAACACTTGTCCAGCGTCAAGTTTGCTGACGCCGCTTCCAGGTTAGCTGCTAGGATCATCGATGCTCCTGAGAGTGAAACACCCACTGCCCCACCAGGCTCAATGGTCGAGGAGGGTATCAAGGCTATCCAGGACAGCGCCACTAAAGGTGGGGTTTCCACGGGAAGACCAATTTACTTGGACATGCAGGCGACCACACCAACTGATCCGCGGGTTTTGGATTACATGCTTAACTTTTATACTGGCATCTATGGTAACCCACATTCAAGAACACACGCTTACGGTTGGGAGACTGAGGATGCAGTGGAAAAAGCTCGTGCTGAAGTAGCTAGTCTGATTGGAGCTGACCCCAAGGAGATTATCTTCACTTCAGGTGCCACTGAGTCCAACAACATGTCAATCAAGGGTGTGGCCAAGTTTTATCAAAAGACGAAACGTCATGTGATCACTTCTCAGACAGAGCACAAGTGCGTGCTGGACTCATGCCGAAGACTGCAAGATGAAGGATTCGACGTCACGTATCTTCCGGTCAAAAGTAACGGGCTGATAGATCTGGAAGAGCTGGAAAGGGCTATTCGACCAGACACAGCTCTTGTATCAATAATGTTTGTCAACAATGAAATTGGAGTGATCCAGCCTATTGAGGAGATTGGCAAGCTGTGCAGGAAGCACAAGGTGTTTTTCCATACCGACGGCGCCCAAGCAGTGGGAAAAATTCCCATTGACGTTAACAAGCTCAATATCGACTTGATGAGCATTTCAGGACACAAAGTATACGGACCCAAGGGAATCGGTGCGTGCTACGTAAGAAGACGGCCCCGAGTAAGATTGGATCCCCTCATTAACGGTGGTGGTCAAGAGAGAGGATTGAGAAGCGGAACACTGGCTCCACCTTTAGTAGCAGGATTTGGTGAAGCTTGCAGACTCATGAGAGAGGAAATGGAATACGATACTCAGCACATTAAGCGACTAGCAAATAAGCTCATCAGTGGGGTTTCATCTTTAGAACACACTGTGTTGAACGGCGACCAGACACATCATTACCCAGGGTGCGTAAACATATCTTTCGCGTACGTCGAGGGTGAATCACTGCTGATGGCACTTAACGATATTGCATTGAGCAGCGGATCTGCTTGTACTTCTGCATCTCTGGAACCTTCATATGTACTAAGGGCTCTAGGTGCCGACGACGCACTAGCACATTCATCAATCAGATTCGGTATTGGTAGATTCACTACCGACGCTGAAATCGATTATGTCTTGAACACGGTCGTCTCAAAAGTTACCAAGCTTAGAGAACTGTCACCGTTGTGGGAAATGGTCCAGGAAGGTATCGACTTGGAATCTATCGAGTGGTCTCAGCATTGATATGTGTAAATAAATAAACAAAATGTGATTTTTTTTTCAGTAAATATGTATACTCTGTATCTATGCCAGTAATGTGGGGGTGGGGGCGGGAATTAGAAAAGCTGGAGATCAAGAGAGTATAGTAATAGACTCAGGCCCTTCATTCAAAATGAACGTTAACTAGTCAGGCTGGTCTAGAAGCTTGCGGCTTCTCTGCTCGAAAGTTATTCGCTGGACTATGTATATAGGGCATGCCACTTCCTACGGTCTTAACTGTGTTAAACTAGTTGAATACAAGAACCCACCACTCAAACCTGTATTTTTTTATCAATATGCATAACCACTACATACATACACATATACAGATACCATTATGTATGTGACAAAACGCGTCAGTCAAACCTCGTACTCATTATCTTCTTCATCATTCGGTTCATGAGCTGAGATCGCGGCACATTGATATTCACCGGCCGTGAGTTTCCACCAGATCGCATCGAACCACTCGCACGATACAAGGCTTTACATTTCCCCAAACAGCCAGACTCCTCGAGCCGTCGAATCAGCATCTGCCAATTTCAGGTTACATCCATCGCAGGGGCTCTCTCAAATTTTTGGATTCTATTGAAAAAAACTATTACTATTCTAGCCCAGTGGTACACTACAAGCTGGTGCAAGTGAGCGAGCACTAAAGAAGAGAAACTTCCCCAGGATCTCGAAGAATCTCAGAAAGTGAGATAGAAAAAAGGAGAGAGAGAGAGAGCTTACAATAAGCGAGACAAAAAAAGTCACATAACAAATAAGAAAACCATCGATTGCCGGATTTTACCGTTTGCCTTCTTTTTCCTCCAACCCTTCGTCTTCCTCCCTCAAGCTTCTCTACTCGCTTGTATCTTAATATCCTTCGGTTTTGGAAAGCCTTATTATCTGGTTCTTTTGCTCTTTTGATCTCTGGAAGGAGGACCCTTGACTGGAATCAGGGGCTAGTTTTATTTTTTTGTGGAGAATTTTTTCTTTGGTCTCGAAAATTTACCGAGGAATCAGGCGCCTATTAGAGCTATAACTCTATACTTTCTCAATTTTTTTTTTCTTGATATCTTTTTTGGGTGCTTTCTCAGTCCTGCTTATTATTTGATTGCCTCACGGCTCAATAGAAGAACCATGCTGTCTGGGCAACAACAGTATGCTGCGATGTCACGCGGTGGGACAACAATGCAAAGCGAGGGCCAACCACCCTCTACCATGTCAGCATCAGCAGCGGCGGCAGCAGCAGCAGTAACTGCGCCAACTCCAGAAGAAGCTACCCGGTTCAGAAATACCAGTGATCTGCTTGCAGGTAAGGAAAATGGCCCCGAGTCCGATACTAACACTGTTCTTAGTCCCGGTGGGATAAAACCCGAAGGGGGTGACCGCAATGGCAGCAGACGGTTCCCCTTCACACGGTCATATAAAGCATGCCTTAATTGCCGTGCTCGGAAAGTTCGTTGTGATATGGGTGATATCTCAAACCCTTCAAAGGGCCCATGTGTGCGGTGTAGACGTACCGGCGCTGAGTGCAAGTTTGCCGAGTCTCGCAGAGGTGGGATCAAAAATGTGCTAGCGGCGCGCACAAAGCGCGAGGGAAGTTCAGAAGAATCAAGTGCCGGAGAGGCAAGTTTTGAAAACGCTAATACTTCTACCAATTCCCAAGGATTACCAGTATCACAACAAGCTTCGTTCTCCTCACACCAGAACTCATTGCCTCCGTTTTCAAGTCTTGCAAATCCTCAGCCTAGGGTCTCGAGAAGTGTATCTGTAGACGGCTCGGCAGATCCCATGTCCGGCACTGAATTGTACAATACTACTGATGCTCTGGAGATCTTGGCTCATGCTGCTCGGAGGTTCCCGAGACTAGACGACTTGTCAACCCCGCTCAAGGAAACCCCTGTTTCTCAGAATCACGATAACCTCAAGCTTCCAGCCCTTGACTATAATAGAGAGGCATCGCATTTCGGAGCAACTCCTCAGCTTCATCAGCACCAGCAGCATCAGCATCAGCATCAACATCAGCACCAGCACCAGCAACAGCAACAGCATCAGCCACAACAGCATCAGCCACAAGCTCAGTCGCAAGTTCAGCAACAGCAAGTGCAGGATCAGCAGTTGCATCAACACAAGCACTACCACCATCACCATCATCAACATCCATCACCAGTAGCTGCGTCTTCAGCGGCTGCGACTCCCGACTCCAGATCCAGTGTCACCACAATCCGGGCACCAGTGCCTACCGGATTCTTCCAACAAGGGATCATCACCGAGGATCAGGCCAAAGTCTTGGTTGATCTTTATTTCCGAGACTTTCACCCATTTTACCCTTTCATCCCCAAGGAGTTGCATTCGGTGGAGGAACTGAAAAACATGCCTATTCTGCTGACTTCAGTCACAACGCTAGCTTCGCGGTTTTACGTACCTCCACCTGAACCGGGTATCAGTATAGAGGACCAGGTACGAGAATGGAGAAGAATACACGATGAGCTGTGGGATTACTGCCAGATGCTCATTTCTAGATCTGTATGGGCTCAAGCATCTACGCGATCCCTGGGCACAGTGTTTTCATTTTTGCTGTTTAGTGAGTGGAACCCCAGGGCTATACACATCAAGCAGGAAGACTACTCAAATTTCGTGAGTGTTGATGATATAAATGCAAACACGTCTGCTGAGGCTGATAATATCGGCGGTTTGGGCGCATCTCGAAGAAGTGACCGACTAGCTTTTATGCTTACCGGTACTGCTACCAGGCTCGCCCAGGACATGGGGGTGATTGACACGAACCCCAATGTTTATATTGCAACACACATTTCAGAGATTTTACTATCCTTAAGAATTGGTCGTAAATCAATGCTGGCCTCTGCATTTTTGTCAGAACCCACGCCTGATTTACCATTCTCCGATATCGATCGTGCCAAGCTGGAGATTCTCATGATCATGGCACTAGCTGACGAAACTCTGTACTCGACAAGGAACACTACGCGAGAGCTATTGCGTGATGGTAAGTACTTGGGCTTCTTGGGGCTGTTGCGCCCTCATTTGGACAACTGGGAGCGGAAATGGAGACATTTACTTTTGGTTCCAAAAAGTGGCGGTATTACTGACAACAGCAACGAATCTAAAGAAGAGATGATTGACCGTGAGACATTGAGGTTTGATTACAACTATGCCAGGTTATATGTATTCTCACTTGCATTGACTCCAGCACCCGGCGGCTCGTCATTACTTGGAACTGCTACTACTTCTAGTGTTCCAGCAGGTTACGAGTTTACCAAGAGTATACAAGAAATGGCCAAGATTGTACCATCATCCCATTATACCAGTATGGCCAGTGAGGCAGCTAGGGAGATTCTGGGGACCGCTCTCAGAGTGCACCAAGCTAACCTACTTTCACGTGCTCCTATTAGATGGCTACTGAGAATTGTCCATGCTACTTTGTATTTGATCAAATCAATGGCGGTTTTGAAGTGTCATAACCCAACTTCCATTGCTCTAATCAAGACAATTTCAAAGACTCTGATTGAAGCTGCCCCTGACGATCTGCACTTGGTTTCTCGTTACGGCCACTTGATGCTCAAGATTATTCATGAGGTTGAAATCAGGGTAAGACCCCGAGGAGCTTCCGAAGAATACGAGCAAGATTCCCAGCAGCAGCAGCAGCAGCAGCAGCAGCAGCAGCAGCAGCAGCAGCAGCAGCAACAAGAACAACAAGAACAGGAACAACAACAGCAGCAGCAACAGCAACAGCAGCAGCAGCAAGAACAAGAGCAACGACAACAGCAGCAGCAAAATGAACAACGACAGCAGCAGTTACAGGAAGAGCAACAGCTATATCAACAGCAGCAATTACAACTACAGCAACAGCAGTATCAACAGCAATACCAACAGGGTGGAAATCTGTCTCAGGACATTACATACCTCGAAGATTCTAGAGATGACCTCAAAATGGATACTAGCCTGGATATGGAAGATGATACCGCTGATAATTTACTATCTATCTTGGGTATGGACTTTGATTTCTTCAGAGAGGGAACTGAGGGTCTAGGATTTGTGGAGCCACTTATGGAAGGCTTTGAGCAGCAACAGCTGCAGCTACTACAAAAGCAACAGCAGTAACCCGTGATTATATCCCGTGCCTGTAGCAACATGTAAAAAAAAAAGTATTTATTTTAGACTTTGTAAAAATGATGGTCAGCTGGTCTTTGGTCACACTATCAGATTTTTTTTTTTTGAGTTTGGCTTTTAGTCTAGACAAGTTGTAAGCTAACAAAAAAAAAAAGGAGAACAAAAAATAGAATTTCCTAGCTAGAGATTATTTTACACTTTAGATACTTCTGTTGTCTCGGTGTGTTCGAGATGCTCCGCTTCTCCTTTAAGATCAAGCTCGTGTTGGACCCTGTCTTCTTCAGCCTGGTTATGACGGACTGACAAATTTGCAAACCTGTTTTCGGGACCCACGAATGAAATAATCAGTACATATCCAAAGACGCAACCCATGAAAATACACATCACCTTAGAGTAATTGTATTTTCCCTCGACTGGTTTTCCATCGGATCCATCCAGGGGGAACCTAGCACCAATAGTAGCCTCGATGGTCGAAGAGGCAGAAGAAGCCAAGTTACCTAGCTGATAGGTGAAACCGGTCATGAAGGCTCTGAATCTTGGAGGAGAAAGCTCAGAAAGATGAATAGGAATAACACCCCAAGCGCCCTGAACAAAGAACTGCAAGAAGAATGCCGAAGCGTTTATTCCTGCGTTTGATGTTGAAAATGCCCAAGGGTAGAGCAACGCACCTCCGCCGACACAGCAACACATGAGAGAGAATCTTCTGCCCAGCAAGTTTGATATGTGGCCAATAGTAATTCCACCGCACATTGCGCCAATATTGGCCAAGGAGTTGGTTACAGTAGAAGCATCAGCAGAAAAGCCCAGCTGTTTGGTCAGCATGGTTGGGTACAAGTCCTGAGACCCGTGAGACATGAAATTCATTCCTGCCATTAACAATACCAGGTAGATGAACATGAGCCAGTAGTTCTTGACGGCACCTTTACCCTGCTGCACAAACGATTTTGCCATGGAATCTTTATCCATGAGTCTCTGAGATAGGTAAGCATCAGTCTCGGGCAAGCACATACGATAGATAATAATCAGAACTGGTGGTCCAGCACCAAACCAGTACAATGCCCTCCAGCCGTGAGGCGAGTTATCAACAATTGCACGGTTGAAAACCACAACCAAAAGATAACCAAAGGCATAACCTTGCTGAACCAAACCGGAAATAAAGCCTCGAGCATCTACAGGACAGTCTTCCAAAGCCGTAGATGCAGCGTTACCAAATAAACCACCCATAGCAATTCCATAGATGGCACGCACACCCAAGAACTGCTCATAGGTTTGACAGAACCCAGTAGCCATTTCCAGCACGATAAAAAACACCAGGTTTATAATGAATACCCATTTCCGGCCCCACTTATCCGAGGCAAGACCGAAAATAACAGCACCAACAGATCTTAACATCAAAACAAGAGTAATACCCCAAGTGATATCCGTGAGTGGTCGGTCAAAGGTCTCTGCAATGGCACTTGCAGTCAGGGAAACAGAAAAAAAATCAAAAGCGTCCCAGGTCCAGCCCAAGAAACCAATCATGATGAAGTTCCATTGTCTCAGTGTAATTTGCCTCAGCGGCCTGAATGGGTTAATCAGGTCCTTGGGGATATCTCGGGGTACTAAGGTGGGAAGTCTTGAGCCAAGGTAGGCAGCGATTGTAGCTCGGTCTAACCTAGGCGGTCTCTCTTCAACTTCCAGTTCGTGCAACATAATGAATTTAACTCTGGCGTGGATATATAGAGAGAAGAAAGAAAGGAAGAAAGGAAGAAAGAAAAAAAGGGAAGCAAGCGTGGAATCAAAGCCTATTTATATACCATATATATATCAGAGATAGAAGTAGTAGTTTATCCACACTGTTAGCCAAGTACGGCTTGACTCCGGGGCCCCGCAAAATGCATACCCCACAATGCTCGATCTCACTGCAATCCAAAACGCTGATTCGCTGAGTGATTCCGTGATCATCGAGACTCTTTCCTTCCCCATCGCGATTGGGCTCCAAGCAACTGAAAAATTCTCCTTCATTTCTTGCAGTTTTGAGTTTGACACTGAAGAGAATTTTTTTGCATAAAAATCACGCCCTGAGAGAGCCCGCTTGAACGGCTCAGCAGAGAGTTTTCAAGGAGTGTGTATTACTAATTACTTCTTTGACATTCCAGTCGAGAAGTCTCATACTGTCTGAACCCAGGGATAGGTCCCCAGGGATAGGTCCCCAGGGATAGGTCCCTCCCATTTCTAATCCTGACCTTTTCGGCGGATGCATACCGCTTTTTCACTGTTTTCGACGCCAAGCGCTTGATCTCAATGAAGTTCCATCGAGTTTAGAGCCGTTTTTGACACTACAGAACGATAATCAAAGGATAGACCTAGATGCCAAATTCACTCAAGTTCTTTGAGCTAGATCTAGAGAAACTTTTGATCCCGCCCTCTCCAAACTCTGTTTTCTGTAGATGTAAAGCCAGAGTAGTTCCCAGCTGTTTGGGTGGATTCTTTTTGCTGATGCGTTCCGTGTCGGGCGATTTCGAGGGGCTCCGTCTCTTGCCAGCGTCTGTCGCACTTCGAAGCCACTAACACTATCTGGCCAAACCCCCCTTCGAGCCATTATTTCATAAATAGCGGGGTCTTTCAGCGATAACTGCGCTTTTATTCCATCATCAACTGATAAAACTTTGGCCCCCGCTTTTGCACACATTTCGTGGTGGCTTATTTTCGACGACGTTAATTATGATGATTATTTTACACATTATACACTTCTACATTATCATACACTTTTCCGGTTGGTTATCGTCTTGTCCACGAGTGTTATGATGATGATGGTGGTGGTGGAAATGAGAGTTTTGTGATTCTTGTCCACCGCTGGTACTACTGCCACTACTTTCTTCTTCCTCAGAGATCGCTTGATATGCAGCACTATCCATGACGGAAGCCAGTCTTTGCTCATCCTCTTCCTTCTTATCTGTGGAGCTAACCATCCGATAAAATAATAAATATGGGCACTCGCGGCTGAACAATTCGTCAAATTCAATCACCTTGGTCTTGTTCCCAACACTAGCCAGATCGTCAAAGAGTATCCATCTTCTGTTGGGATCATGTTTCCCGCAGTGTTTGTACCTTTTCGCTCTCTCCTCAGCAGCTGTTTCGGCAGCAGCATGTCTTGCTTCGCTGCTGCTGACGCTGCCGTTACTGTTCACACTAGAAGTGCTACTGACACTTGGCGGTTGCCATTTTTTCAGCGGCTTTGACCCGTTCTCATACCCAATGTTGGCATCCTCAGCGGTCACCGCAATGTAGTGTCCAGCATGCGTAGACTTGCCTCCTCTGTGGAAAATCGCAGACTGAAGCACCAGCTTGAAATCGCCAAACTCCGCGCCATCAGTGTCTGAGTGGTCTGCCACGAACGAGGGGAACTCAATTTCCTCGGGAACAATGACCATACGGCTGTTTCTACTGCTGCGAGAGGTTGTTCCAGTGGGTCCACTCATAGCACTGGGCTCGGTATTGGTAGTCCACGAATATCGTTTAAGACATATCGCAAGTACCGGCCGCGCGTTACCAAAATATTGCGCAATATGGGAAGCCTGTCCAGATTCCTCAAGCGAGTTTCCCTGAGAATCACTGTAGAATGGCAAAAGCTGCAGAAACATCCATGCTGGCAATGTAAACTCCTTGTTGGGCGTCCATAGGAAATTCGGGTTGGTTGATTCTAGCTCGGTGATAGACCTTAATCTAGCAGCTGCCAACTCTTGTTCCCAGGCTGATTTTTTTTCTGATTTTTTTTCTGAGTTTTTTTCACCATTGTTCTTGTTACTACCACCCTGACTTGTCGTACCGCTGCTGCTGCTGATACTACAGCTACTACTACTACTACTGTTGGCACCACTGTTGTTGCCAACTTTGTGGTGATGACTTCTACTATTACCATTGACAGCATGGTGATTATCTGCCCGCTCCGGTGGGGGTGATGAGAGCGGGGAACTTGATGGTGAGGCGGACAGAGGATCTCTTCCAGGAGAGAACGACCTCAGCAGCCTTCTTGTGGGAGATAAAGCTCGTGCAGGTGACGATTCACCACCCCTGGGGAAAACCCCTGGGGATGTACCTCTCTTCGGGGATAAGGGCCTTGAGGATCCCCTTGCACCCTTTGCTCTTGATATGCTGTCTTCATCACTGTCATCACCAAATACCGATTCATAGACCGGGGAAGAAGACCGTACTTCTTCTACGTTGGCTGCACTTGGCTTGTCATATCCATCTGAAGAACGGTCAGGTCTGACACCTGAATCCAAAGATTTGCCCTTCAGATTAGGTCTGACGACGCTATTATCATCGGTCATATCGTCAATTTTGTTGTTAGCGGGATCTTCCAATGATAGCTGTTGAGCCAAGGGAGAGGATGCCACTGGAGCTGACGAGGATGGCACCAATTCCATTGAATCATAGCGAACCAATGAATACTTTCTGGGTGCTTTCAGCCACGATAGATCTGGTCTATGAGAAGCTTCTAGAGTTCTTCTTCGCTCAATTTGCCGGGTAACTTGTACCGAGTTTGCGAAATACTGTTCCAGGCACTCTTCAAGCAAGATTGGCGGGTCATTAGAGCTACCAGGAACTGGTACCAGCAGCATGTTTTCATTAATCAGCTTATGGTCATCCTTGGCGTCTTCCTTGCCTCCATGAGCTATATCAACTTTGAGAGTGAGCAATGGCATCTGCAGCTTCTCCGTAATAAAATTGAACAGCTCGGTGACATCCTGTTGCCCCCACTTATGTCGTGGCTCCCAGCCAGAAGCGAAAATGCATTCCATAACTCGCTTGGTTATATCGGTGGTTATATGCTTGCCACTCCTCAGCATGTTGACATACATTCGTAAAGCTAGCGCAAGTTGGTCCTTGCTTTCGTCTGCCACAAAATCACGGTACAAGATGGGCTCGAAGGATTCCAACCTGCTGAACATGGCAAAAAGCAACGAATCCAAGTAGCAAGATATCCCCTTGAGGTTATCAGCACCAATAATCTCATGATAATGCATGGCAGGAGAGTGTTCAGTTTCTTGGCCGTTCTCTTGCAGCTTTCCTTCTTTGTCGGTCTCTCCTTTTTCAGTTTCGTCTTCTCCCTTTGACAAAAACGGCAAAAGAACCCCACTGGCAGACTGGTCAAAGAATTTCAGTAGCTCCACAGCTTTGTCCACATTACCCCGACTGTAGTTGTTGTTTAATGCTTCTCTAATATTAGCGGGGTCCAGCAAATCTTCATCCGAAGTGACCCTGCGCATGGCGGTTTGGACCTCGTTGATGGCCTCCGTCTCGCTTGACAGTGCCG
Organism: Groenewaldozyma salmanticensis; assembly: GCA_003708315.3. Classification (NCBI taxonomy): domain Eukaryota; kingdom Fungi; phylum Ascomycota; class Dipodascomycetes; order Dipodascales; family Trichomonascaceae; genus Groenewaldozyma; species Groenewaldozyma salmanticensis. Next base: position 359,673 of record PPNW03000009.1, read on the forward strand.
CCAATGCATGGGATTCCAGACTAATGTGGCTCGATGCATTGGATTTTATGGAAGTGGAAGTGTTTGCTCTGCCACGGGATTTGGCCAGAGATGCCGATGGAGGTGCGGATGGAGCTGGAATGTTAGCCACGGTATGAGAGTGTCTCAGCACCTGGGCGGGAGCCATTTGAGTAGATACCTGCAACGTATGCGGGGCGGATTTGTTGGATGAAGGCTGTTGCTCCTTTTGCGCAGGTCGAGCTATAGCAATGGTTGTAGATCTCTGAGGTGGTGCAATGTTTGAGCTCGAGCTCGAGTTTGAGCTGGACCTCTCACTGGGCTTGAGTAAAGTTTTGAAGAACTAGTAAAGCGTTAGTAAGGTAGAAAATACTAAAAAAAAAAAAGCCCTGAAGAAGAATCCGGCCAGCAGTTGCCAATAATCCGGAGATTGCTTGGCAATATATATATATACCTACCTTTGATGCAGCATGACGCTTGCGCCCGCTATGGCCCTTGTGCAAGTCAGTGCTCATGGCGACTGCGCAGTAGAACGTAAGCCACGAAGAGTTATGAAAAAAAAAATATAAAAAAAGAAGAGAGAGACACAAAGAAAACCGGGTGCTCAGAAAAAAAAGGACTATATAGAAGGCAAGACAATAATAATACACTAGTATATACTATATAATATACTAGCCAGAGCCAGCAGATAGTGGATCTGTACAGATGAGATCGTGAGTACACCACAGCACTGGAATTAGCTTACAGACTGATCTCCCTTATATAGCCAGCGCCATCACGTCTTCTCTCGGATCGGTCCATTTTTGCATGCTTCTTCGATCTCTGCCATGCTCAGGCGTATACAGGCGTATATGGGTGATAGAAGGGCCCACAATCCACGGGGTTCTCTTAAACCAGTATCTTTAAATTGGGGAGATATATCCTCACATTTCGCCAGAGCATACTTAGAATTAGCATCACGTGACCCTTACATAAGCCTTTGTTTTTTAAAAGATTTGCCCGAGACTTCAGACTTCACAGAGTCTCCCCCCCTGGGTGACGGTTACCAGGGCTCAAGGGCCTCAGATAACGCTGAGTGCAAGATAGAAAGACTTCATAGTGTAAGTGGCAACAAGCAAGTAAACAGAGGCTTCTCTCTGGATATATCTCTATATAAGCAATGACGAATCAAGTTCTCTGAGGGACGTTACTAATTAGGTTTTATTCAATTAAGGTTCTTGTACCCCATACACCTGGTCTCCCTCATCTTATTCAAATATGTCACTACACAGCCGGCTCATGCAGACTGGAGCAGCCTTGGAGAACGAGAGTTAGAAGCAAGCTCTCTGTAATATGTTTTTTACTGTTTTATTTTACTGTTTTATCTTACTGATAAATCTTTTGCCCTGAGGTCTGAGACTGCACAGCCTGGAATTCCTCAGCTGAAACTTTATGCTTTAGCCTCCAGCGTGTTTCACTCTGCGAGTTGACGGTATCATCGTCATTAATCTTGGAATCTGCCAAGAGTTCATGCACAGGGGGGCCACCAGCTTCAAAGGCTGAGGAGCCCCGCCGGGGGGCTAGGTAAGTAGTATAAAGCTATCAGACAGGTAAAGACTCGATCTATCGAGCCTGTGGAGGAATATGGCGAACTGTACACCAATATTTGTTACTAGGAGCCATGGTACCTTGTACCTACCCCTCCTGTTCACAAGTTGAGCAGATCACAAAGGATGGACGCCACATGATAGAGCGAGTTTCCAGCAGTAGAAACATGGCGCGCCGTACACAGAGAGCGAGAACAAAAAAAGATTGGGCAAGATTTCACCTAGGTTTTTTTTTAGTAAGTTTCTCGATGTAGAAACAAATGTCCATCATCATGGGCCATATCGTTGTCATCATGAAAGGCCAGTAAATCGTCGTCGACGTATATCGAGGAGCAGCAGCAGGAGGTGGCGGACTGGGTATGTCCTGTTATGCCGGTTTCACTAGCGTGTTTCGCGCGTACCGTCGGAGCCAGGCTTTTGTTATGGCTGTGTGCCAAAGGTCGCACGGGAAAACGAGAGTGCACACATCTGCCGGGAAGGAGGAGAAAAAGTTGGAGGCGCTCGCTTTCTCGGAGGCCCTTGGCTGTTCTAGTCGCCACCAGGCTATGTTTTTCGAAGCTTATTCTCTATATTAGAGTTTCCTGCATATATATATATTTCTCGTGCTTAAAATACAAGGACGGCTGAGGTTTAATTATATCTCTGGATTTCACGTTTTTCCTGCTACGCAGCAGCGCTCAAATCGTAGTGAGAAGCAATTAACCAACTCAATTTATTAGTGCTCCTTGGGCATTCTCTATATAACAGGAACACCAGATTTTTTTATAGGCCCTGGTTTTTTTTTTTTTTTCTCGTACAAATTCTTCATCTTTCTGTTGTTATTACTGCATTTTAAATTTTTTTTTTCTTGTTTTTACCCATCTACTGTCCCTTGCGGCGGCTTTGCGGTTCTCTAGCGCTTGAGCCTCTAGGAAGTTTGTGGGTTTGGCATTTGGCGGCCGAGGTTTGGTCAGTACTGACTTCTTCTTATTACATTCTCTCTCGGTTTGTCTTGTTGTATTTTTATACCCGGCAGAGAGAAAGTTCCCTAGCGGCCCTTTATTTTCCACTCCCCTCTTCCACTTTTAATTCTCTTCTCTTGAACAGGCGTGCATCCTAGGTTTTAACCTCTTTATTTATTTTATTTTTCTTTATTCTTGTGGGATTTTTTTTATATTCTTGAATCATGTCCAAAACCGCTATCGATTCGGAACCTGCAGACCCCAACGGCAAAGTACCAGGTGTCAGCAACGGATCAAGCGCGTCTTCCAGTGCAAGCTCGACTCAAGAGAGCTCGGCGTCCACTGCTGGGGCCAAGTCGTTGTCAAACGGATCAAGCAAGACGGAGTCACATCCCCAGCAGCCTGCGTCGTCATCATTACTAAGAGGACCAGTTCTGAAAAAGTTGCAGACCTCAAACGTGGCGCCCACTAATGGCAGTGCCAAAAATGGCGGAGAGAAGAGTGACCATAATGAACTTCCTGTCACCAACGGGTCTAAGCTCAACGGATCATTATCGCCTGTGAATGGTGTGGCCAACTTTGTTAAGGAAGACACCAAGTCAAGGTCAAGCTCTCCTACGACTCCTAACTTGTTAGTATCACCCTCGGTACCCACTATGCCACCACCCGCTCAGACCGCGAACGCTTCTAAGGGCAGACCGGAAAAGTTGTTCAAAATGGGCAAACTGAAAAGCATGCTGAATATTGGCGATAAAACCTCTGGGGAATCGCAAGCTTCAACTCCAGCAGAACTGGCTTCACAAGTAACAGGGGAAGGCGTTGCCCCAGCAGCACTTCGATCAGATTTGGCAAAGTTGCTGAACCCTTCTCCTGGGCTCAGTGCCACATCTTCAGAGGAGAGTTTGCTCAGCGATGGTCAATCAACTGCAGCTTCTACTAATACCACGGCGGCAGCAGGAGCACCAGGAGCCTCAACAACCACAGGAGCAGGAACAAAAAAACCATATGGAGCGTCAAGTCGATCCTCCGTAACTCAAAACTCCTCATCCGCTGTTCCCAGCAGCAAACCTTCCATGATTGGACTCTCGAACACTTCTACTACCTGTGATCGGTTCGAAGTCTCGGAAGACGGGAGCAGTCATGTACATCATCTCAAAGCTGCCAGGCGGCAGGAGAAGTTGAGCAACATGCTCAAGGATTTCCTGGGCGGCGGAGGAAATAAAAAATTAAGAGACGGAGCAGTGTCTGCTGTACCTGCTTTGCTACAACAGCAGCCATCGCAACAACAAGATCAACAAAAAGAACAACAACAACAGCAACAAGCACCTTCACCGGCCGAGAAGCAGCCACCAAGTTTACTGGCAGGGTTTATACATCAGGTCAAGAAGGGCGACCAAGAGGCTAAAGCTCTTATTACTCCTCCTCCCGCTGGAGCTACTCCTGGATCATTTGTGGAGAAGTACGGGCGGTGCCAGGAAGTCATTGGTAAGGGATCGTTTGGAATTGTACGAATATCGCATAAAGTCGATCCAAAGGATCCTAATCGTCGTGAACACTTGTATGCTGTCAAGGAATTCAAGAAGAGACCTCAGGAGACCGACCAGAGTTACAGCAAACGACTCACTAGTGAATTCTGCATTTCGTCATCATTGCATCACCCCAACATTATTAGAACTTTAGATTTGCTCCAGGATGCTCGGGGCGACTACTGCGAAGTAATGGAGTTTTGCTCTGGCGGTGATTTGTACTCGTTGATTCTGGCTGTTGGCAAACTAGAGTACCTTGAGGCTGATTGCTTTTTCAAGCAGATTGTTAAAGGTGTCAATTACATGCATGAGATGGGTGTTGCCCATCGTGATTTGAAACCTGAAAATGTCCTTCTTTCCATGGACGGCGCGGTCAAGATTACAGATTTTGGCAATGGCGAGTGTTTCCGAATGGCTTGGGAGCGTGAAATCCATTTCAGCAATGGCCTCTGTGGATCAGCTCCCTATATTGCGCCGGAAGAATTTTCTGAGAAGGAATTCGACCCTAGAGCAGTAGATATCTGGGCCGTTGGTGTTATTTATATGGCAATGCGCACTGGTAGACATTTATGGAGGATTGCCAAATCTTCAGACGATGAATTCTACGCCAGGTATCTCCAAGGTAGAAAGGACACACACGGTTATGAACCGATAGAGTCTTTGAAGAGAGCACGGTGCAGAAATGTAATTTATTCAATCTTAGACCCAGTTCCGTCAAGAAGAATCACCGGGAAACAGATTCTCAAAAGCGAATGGGGTAGAGAAATCAAGTTATGCACTGCTGGCGAACTAGGCATATGATGATAGTATATATATAATAATAACGACATGTATCAGAAAGATTTATTATATTCTAATCTGAAGTCTGTGTATAATTATTTCATTCAATCATTTTTATTGAACAGAATTTGCCATGAATGTTCTTTCGAAGTTTTGGGCGTTATTGTGTAGTCAATAAATATATTGTACGTGGTTAAGATGGTGGCTTGTAATCGTACAGCCCTTGATCGGGACTGTCGGGCAAATTACAAAGCTTGTTGCGCTAGTAATAAGACCTGGCCTCTCCTCTCAAAAATAACCACCATAAGTACTTTAACAGTTGCGCTTAAGGGCCACCTGAATATTATCATTCTTTAAATCCACGCATTAGTAAACCGTGCTTACTATGAGTTGGAACGGGTTCAAGAAGGCCGTCAGCAGGGCCGGTACCTCGGTCATGATGAAAGCTGGCCAGGTGGAACGGACTGTGGACAAGGAATATGAGATTGAAGAACGAAGATATCGAACGTTGGAGAAATCAGCATTATCCTTACAGAAGGAGGCAAAGGGTTACTTGGACTCACTAAGAGCTATGACTGCTTCTCAAATTCAGATTGCTGAGACTATCGATGCATTTTACGGTGATGCGGGCACGCGCGACGGAGTTAGCAAGTATTATCTACAAGTAGTTCAGGAAATTGACTCGCAAACAGTCAAGGAACTAGACGAACCCTATCGAGAGACTGTCCTGGAGCCTATTGTACGATTTTGCACCTACTTTGTGGATATTAACGAAGCTATCAAGAAACGAAGCCACAAGTTGATGGATTACGATGCACTCCGAGCCAAAGTTAGAAAGCTCACCGAGAAACCTTCAGACGATCCTACCAAGTTGCCCAGAATTGAAAAAGATTTGCAGATGGCTAAGGATATCTATGACCAGCTGAATACACAGCTCACCCAGGAGCTGCCTCAGATTATTGACATGAGAGTTCCTTATCTGGATCCTTCCTTTGAGGCGCTGGTCAAGATCCAGCTGAGATATTGTACAGAATCATACTCGCGGCTAGCACAGGTACAGCAGTACCTAGACGCAAATACTCGAGAGGAATACGCAAACGGTCAACTGGATAGCAGAGTCGAGCAGGTTTTGCTTCAAATGAGAGAGTTGAATATAAGTACTCTAGGTGGATAGATAGGTTTATATATATAGTCTGAGTTCAGGTAATAAGAAGCATTGAGGTATTGAAAGTTGGGTGTTGTAATTCGTATGAACATGCTTGAAGCTGGGTGTATGAGTGTTTTTGCCGTTACTTGGATTCAGGTATTATATTTGCTACCTTATCTAAAGTGGAGCTTTTCAGCAGACTAAAGCTAAATGGAGAAGGCTCAAAGCTAGATAGAGTGAATACGAATCCAAGTGGCTACTTCTTCAGTATTTTTGAGCCATTCCCAAATAAAAGTCGCATTTGATGCTTCGAGGAACTACGCTGACTGACAAATGGTGTATAACTTCGAGATGAATCAAGTTCAGCTATGTGGACAGGTGTATTCCCGCCTATAAAAATCCAACTTTACTGCTTGACTTGCAACACTGTGTGGTAAATTCAAAATAGGCTCAGTCTTTGCCGGGCTGCCCAGGACCCAAAATGTGTAAATTACGAGCCCAAGCGTTATAAGCTAGCCAACACAATTAAACGTACTGTCAATAATCAAACATCCCAGCTAGAAGCATGAGAAGTGAAATATCATCAAGTTCAATTACAGGATGCACGTATACAATTAACCCATAAAGATCTTAAAGGTGAACATGCCGAAATCGGCCATTTTGAAAAATCTCCCCACAGGGCATCAACAGATTACTCATATAAATCCGAGAAGCTTTCTCTATTTTTTCAGCGATACTTTTTTTTTTTCCAGGTTTTGTACGGACAGATCTAATAAATTTATACCCGAATATAACTCCAGCCCATTTACCATGTCTAAGAAGATTGTTGTTCTGGGAGGTGACCATGTTGGCCCTGAGGTTGCAAGTGAGGCAGTCAAAGTCCTTGAGTCAATTTCCAAAGCTAGACCTTCTACTGCCAAGTTTGAGTTTCAGCAGCACTTGATTGGTGGAGCTGCCATTGACGCTACTGGAGTTCCATTACCTGACGAAGCTCTTGAAGCTTCCAGAAAAGCAGACGCTGTTTTACTCGGTGCTGTAGGCGGACCCAAATGGGGTACCGGCAGTGTGAGGCCGGAACAAGGTTTACTCAAAATCAGAAAGGAATTGAACTTGTATGCCAATTTGCGCCCCTGTCAGTTCGCTTCTGACAAGTTGGTTGAGTTGTCACCGCTCAAGACTGAAATCGCCAAGGGAACTGATTTCGTGGTTGTGCGTGAACTGGTTGGTGGTATTTACTTTGGTGAAAGACAGGAACAGCAGGTTAACAGCGAGGGTGTCGAGGATGCCTGGGATACCGAGAGATACAGTGTCCCCGAGGTGCAGAGAATCGCACGAATGGCTGCATTCTTGGCTCTTCAGAGTGATCCACCATTACCTGTGTGGTCATTAGATAAGGCCAATGTTTTGGCTTCGTCTCGTCTATGGAGAAAGACCGTCAATGAAGTTTTCGAGAAGGAATTCCCCCAATTGAAGATTCAGCATCAATTGATTGACAGTGCTGCCATGATCTTAATCAAATCCCCTACTACCTTGAACGGTATTGTTTTGACCTCAAACATGTTTGGTGATATTATTAGTGACGAGGCTAGTGTCATTCCAGGATCACTGGGCCTGTTGCCCTCGGCTTCTCTGTCTTCGTTACCTGACAACAACGACGCTTTCGGATTATATGAGCCTTGCCACGGCTCTGCTCCTGATTTGCCCAAGGATAAGGTGAACCCAGTAGCAATGATTCTGTCGGCTGCAATGATGTTGAGACTGTCCCTGGGTTTGAAGGAAGAAGCTGCTGCTCTGGAAAAGGCCGTAGGTGATGTTATTGATCAAGGTATCAGAACTGCTGATCTGGGTGGTTCGAGTTCAACTAGCCAAGTTGGCGACGCAGTGGCCGCTCGTGTTTACGAGTTATTAAAATAATAATGTATATGAAAGAAAAAAAAATTTTTTAATAACAAAAAAGGATGCTTTTTTTTATAACTTTGAGACACCGGATTCCACTAAATTCCAATCAGAGTGCACCAACGGAACATAACTGCCATTTTTCAGCCAGTACAGTCCATCACTAGGGATTTCCTGGTTCCTATATCGAGATTTCTGGACCTTATTATTACCGGTCACTTCTAGCCCTGATACAACTTTGACAAACACTGGAACTGCGTACTTGGGTAGCCTCGACAACACATGTTTTGCTAGTTTCTTCATGTCAATTTGCTCATTTGAGTTCGGTACCACTATGGCAAACCCGGCCCTACCCTCATGGTTAGGCACCGTGACTCCTACAACCACAGAGTCTTTAATGCCGTCGAAATCACTAATCACCTCTTCAACTTCATTAGTAGATACATTCTCGGATTTCCATCTGAAAGTGTCACCCATCCTATCAACGAAATAAATGAGCCCGTCTTTATCCATTCTGAGCAAATCTCCAGATCGGACATATGCATCCCCATTTCTGAATACGTTACGAGCAATTTTCTTTTCACCTGCTGCCGGGTCATTGGCATAACCCTGGAACGTTTCATGAACTTTATCGGGGTTATGAATTCTGAATAAAAACTCTCCTGGCTCGTTGGTTTTGCATTTTCTGCAAAGACCAGTCTTGGGGTCTCGCCATAGTTCTGTAGGGTTCTCTGGATCAATTGCCGCCATGCTATATCTTAGCGTGAACGCGAGCGCTCTTACCATGACTCCATATTTGGCACATGCGCCAATTCCGTATTCTCCGGCTTGACAATTTGTGAGGCCGGTGGGGAACTCGGTAGCCGAGTAAAACTCCCCGACTACGGGGATATTGAACCTTGCTTTGAACTTTGCCCAGATATCAGGTCGAAGCCCGTTTCCAGTTGCCAGCCTGACTTTGTGAGTACGTTCGTCGTCGGAGATCGTAGGGGTATTAAGCAGATATCGACAGGTTTCACCCACATACTGTATAATTGTAGCGTCACAGAGTTTCACCTGATGCCAGAACGTGGTGGTTGAAAACTTGTGGCCCACAGCAAACGCTCCTCCCATGATCCAGATAGCTGATGCGCCTAATACAGATGCAGTCGAGTGATACAATGGCATTGCAGAGTACAGCACGTCTGTTTTCCGGTACCCCATCACCACGGCATACGATTCCGCAGATACTCGGGTTTTGTGCCATGACACAGTAGCCGCTTTGGGTAACCCTGTTGTGCCCGAAGTGTAAATAAACATAGCCGGATCAAACAGCTTGTGGTTCGGGTTTCTGATTGCTGGCGTGGATGCGAATTTTGGTCTTGATAATGCCTCGCCAACGAAATTGGAATCTATAAATGATATAACACCTTCAACGTTGAGGTTCCCCCGGATATTACTCAAAATATCCCTAGTTGTTTCTGGACTTAGATTATCTCTGACCTCTTCATCAACCAGTACCACTCTTACTTTAGCTGCTTCGATGCAATGAAGTAATGACTGACCTTTCAGGTTGTAATTGATAAAAGCCGGGGTAGCTCCTAGTGACCACAGAGCAAGCCACAAAAACACAAATTCCGACTTGTTGACGCAATCCAGTGCAACTGTCTCGCCTTGTTTGATATCATACCTTTCAACCAGTAATTGGGCGTACCGCAGTGATATATCCACCATTTGCCGATAACTGTACTTCTCAACCACAAACTCTTGCCTCCGTGGCTGCTCGTCCTCCTTGACCTCGTTGAAAACAGGTCTAGGATATATGAGTGCCAGATCATTGGGACGCCGTCTCGCATGGTCTTCAAGCACGTTGAACAGATTCAGCCGGCCTCTAAACTCTTGGATTTTGTTGTTCAGCGATAGTAATCCTGTCTTGAGCAAGCTCCTGGCATCCTCGGCAAGCCCGAGCCGCGCATCTGCGTAGGCTGCGAATAAAGCGCCCAAAGCGCTCAGCTCAACTACAGACATTGTGATACTCAAGCTTCAGAATGACCCCCAAAAAAAAAGCTTTCTGCCAATGATATATAATTCTATATTGATTTTGTTAAATTGTGTGTGCATGAGACACGCAAGACCACTTTTTATAATCTCTTGGTGAATTTGTTGAGGTTTATCTCGGATAATTGTTTTGACCTGCGATTCCCTGAAAAGTCAGAAGTTTTTTTCCTTTTGTCTTGAGTTTTATCTTATATCTATACTAAACTCAAGAAGAGCAGGAAATGTTACAGTTCTTATACCATGAAGTGTTCTATCTCCCGAGGATTATAAAGCGTGCTCGAGTGATCAAACCTCCCTTTATCAATGATGACGATCTTAAGAATTCCAACATTAAACCTGATCGCTGTTGAGACCATCTTCCTCGGTTAACACTTTGTGTCAATATTTCATTCAAATGGCTTTATATTTCTAATATTTCTTGGGGTCTGGAGTGTTCAGAAGAAGCTATTTGAAAATGGATATAAAACTATCAGTAATACTTTTCTGGGCCGTTCGGTTTGTACGTGTTCTAGTTAGGTCTAGTTAGGTCTCGTTGAAACCCTGATCCTTACGCTATTATGGCTCAACGGATAGAGTTCTGGCTCTTGGGAGTTAACTGGCAGCGTTTACAAACACAACGCGAGTGCCTCGAAGCTTAGACCCCATCAGACTCATGACAGCTAGCTACTATATTTCTCGTTACATATCTTGTTTCTGTCGAGATGGCTAGAGAGGTTTATGCAGACATTCTACAGAAAGATCTGTCTGTGGAGCATTTTGCAAATACCAGCTGAGCTTTCTCCACTGACTTTGGTGATTAGGCCAGTACAAGGTCCTAAGAGGTTATACTTCAATGCAGGTTCCCAGAATGAAAAATGGAATAACAGCTGGTTACATAATCACGGCTGTAGGATACAGCCCTATAACGGCCAAACACCAACTTTATTCTTAGATGGAGAGAACATAGTAAGCGGAAGCCACAAAGTCTTGACAATTGATGCCATTTTTTTAACTAGTTAGAATCTAAGCCAGCTTCTTCAAAAACGGCTATTTCATGACTAAGTTGCCGGAATAAAAAAGGTTCAACGGAGTACAAAAATACTCAATAATCATCCAAACTCTGTTGATGTTTAAATTGTGATCATCATCGCCTAAAAATCATAAATAAACAAATCTAAACACACACCGAAACAGGCACCATCCATCTGCTATCATAACAAACAAACATTGGAATTTCCCGAGATCTCTCTTGAACTAAATATTGTTGATTTTTATTATTATTTTTTTTGTATACTTTGCAATCTTTGTTGATTTTTCATCTTACTCTTATTCTTATTCTGGCAAGTAGGCTCTCACCCTAGCTCGGAGGTAGGTTTGAGTTTGTTGTTTTTGCTGGTAGAGTATTTAAACAGAGGAGGGCAGCAGTTCTGGCATTGCGGTCTTGTGAGCGAAGCAAGTTACATACTGTCGCTTGATTGTTATTGAACTTTTCTCGCACAGTACTTACAATGTCTGCTAGAGTTCTACGAAAGAATGGGCCATTGAACCAACACCGAAATCAACAGAATGGGCTTCCGCTGATTGAGTTTCTCAAGGACCGAATCTATCTCGGAGCTTATGATATTCCTCCACAGGATACGCCCTCGGTGGTGTACTTTACCATTGACGAGGCGCTGCCTTACAATTCGTTCCACCATGATTTCGGGCCATTGCATGTAGGGTATTTGTATCGGTTCGCGGTGCTGCTGCATGATATTCTCGGGGAGGAGGATAACGAGGGCAAAGCTGTGGTATTGTACTCGCGTACGGACCCTCGCAGCAGATCCAACGCCGCATGTGTACTTTGCTGCTACATGGTTCTCGTGCAGTCATGGCCTCCTCATTTAGCATTGGCCCCTATTGCTCAGGCTGATCCGGCGTTCATGCCGTTCAGAGATGCAGGCTATGCTGTGGCAGACTTCACCATAACTATCCAAGATGTGGTCTACGGGGTCTGGCGAGCCAAGGACCGCGGTCTCCTTGACCTGAAAGAGTTCAACTTGGAAGAGTATGAACGGTACGAAATGGTGGACCAGGGCGACTTCAATGAAATCTCACCCCACTTTATTGCATTTGCATCCCCACAACAGAACAAACCCTCGCTTAAAACTGCATTCAAACAGGTTCTCGACTACTTCTCGACCCATGACGTGAAACTCGTGGTCAGATTGAACTCCAAACTCTATGATCAAGAAAAATTCGAAGAAAGAGGAATCAAGCATGTTGACTTGATTTTTGATGACGGGACATGTCCTACCATGTCATTTGTCAAGGCCTTCATTGGCGCTGTGGAGGGTGTCATCAAGGAAAACGGTAAAGTTGCCGTTCACTGTAAAGCCGGCTTAGGTCGTACAGGCTGTTTAATCGGCGCCCATTTGATTTACACTTATGGGTTTACTGCGCAGGAAGCAATTGGGTATATGCGGTTCATGCGACCGGGGATGGTGGTGGGTCCTCAGCAGCATTGGCTATATCTACATCAAAATGAGTTCCGCGACTGGAGACATACAATGACGGTTAGTAACATTGCTGACCCCAAGCTAGCAGGTTATTCTCATTTGGTCCCGCGAGGTCAAGAAAATGATGGCATTTCGCAAACTCCACAACGCAGAAACACAACCAGGGCGATCTCTGTCTCAAGCCGTGTTACTTCTGCGGCAAGAAGAACGATTTCTGTTAATAATACTGAACAGCAACAGCAGGAACAAAAACAAGAACTCTCACAGCCGCCTCGAACTCCAGAGCGCAATGTTCTTGCTGAAGTTACTCATGAAAACTCCACTCCAAAATCAAACATCAGCTCTAACTCTAAAAGCACTAATGGGGTCATACCGCAGGCTACTCCTGGTCAGCCTCGTAAAAGCCCCACACGATCGCCTAGCTCTCGACAAGTGTCTACCAACAGCGACGACGAAGAGGAGGAAGACGAAGAAAACAGCAATGAATACAAGAACAATCAAAAGTCCATTGCCAAGGACAGTGATACCGATATTGAAAACTACGAGGAGTTCGAATACGAGACTTCAAACATGTCACCCGTTAGAGCCACTATTGGCGGCGGCGGTGGTGGTGCTACCAGCACCTCTATTGAAACAATAATCAGAAGACAGAAACTTCAAATGGCCAAACTACGTTCTGCATCGAATCCGTCCCCAAAAAGAGCAGGAAGTTTCCAGTTATCAGCCATCACTGTAGCAGCTGCTGCAGCAGCGGGCGTCGATAACTCCTCTTCCTCACTCGCTACGGCTACTTCAGCAAAACTCGCTGCAATATCATCGTCTCCGCCCACCGCACAGGCAACGGTAGGATCAGGACTGACACCTCGAAGATCTTCACGAATCAGTTCGAATCCAAATGGAGTCAGGAAATTCAGCGGTCGCAGGAATTTTTAGAGAGGATTAATCAGATATATATATATGTATGCACTGGTTTTTTGCAAGACTAGTCTGAGTTGGTCATACTTGCATTTTGAACGATAGATGATTTTGTTATTATTATACTTTTGTTGAAATTCCCTTAAACTTTTTATTGTTTATATACAAAGCTCGAAGCTTAAGCACATGATGATCTACAGATCAGTCCGATAGGAGCTTGGACCCGTCTGACGTAGCAGCAGCCCATCGACAGAAAAGGACAAGGATACGACTGTAAGTCAGCCGCACGCAAGAGTGAAATTTCTCAGTACAAATCACCTCACGCAAGAGTTTATCTGGTATGAAAAGGCACTCAAGGTGAAATAAATAGGCAAAGGTTACAATTGAGAACAGTGTATCAATTTGCTGGAAAAAATCTGTTAAGTACCAGTGAGAAACAGGCTGAAGAGAAACATAATATGTCGTGAGGTTGTCCAAGCCTTGCAAGAGCTTAGCCCCGATATTACAAACACACATGTATAAATTTAGACATATGTCAAGAGTATATATATAAACTTTACTTCACCGCTGCAATCTCTTGTCTAAATTTTTTTGAGTTCGTTTCTCTTTTGTACTTTTCTCGCCTTCTCAACTTCATTAATCCTTCGGTATGCATCTGAGTAATCAGGCGTTGCTTCTGGTTATGACCGCCTGCAGCGCGGTCATGGCATGGTCGCCTACAAACTCATATGCTCCCGGCAACGCTTCATGTCCGAGCGGTGATACACTTATTCGTAAAGCTGATAGTTTGAATAGTGATGAGAAGAGTTATATTGAGGATAGGGTGAATTTGACCAAATCCGCGTTGGCCGATTTTCTTACCCGAGCCAACCTTACTGACTTGGGCGACAGCGTTTCGGCGTTTGTCGACAACTCCAGTATCAAAATTGGGCTGGCCTTCTCTGGGGGTGGTTACCGAGCCATGCTTTCCGGCGCCGGTCAATTGGCCGCCTTGGATAACCGTACTGTCAATGCTACTGATGATTACATGGTTGGTGGTTTACTGCAAGCCAGTACTTATTTCGCGGGTCTCTCCGGAGGAAACTGGCTTTTGAATTCTATAGTTATGAATAACTGGACTAGTGTACAGGATTTGCAGGGATCCGAAGACGTTTGGGATCTGGAAAACTCAATTCTGGATCCTGATGGAGTCAATATCTTTGGCGGAATTAGTTACTGGAAAGGTATCAAGGATGATGTTGAGGATAAACAGGATGCTGGATTTAACACTTCTATTACTGATATTTGGGGTAGAGCACTATCTTACCAGCTTTTCAATATTACCGACGGCGGTCCAGCCATGTGTTGGAGTGATGTTCAAGACTACGATAGCTTTACCTCTAGAGAAATGCCGTTCCCTATTATTGTCAGTGACGGAAGAGCTGAGGGAACTACTATTATTAACTTGAACTCTACGGTGTTTGAGTTTACACCCTATGAACTGGGTTCGTGGGATCCTACTTTGTATGCTTTCACCAATGTCAAGTATTTGGGCACTGAAGTTTCTAATGGTGTGCCCTCTACTGATACCTGTGTTCGTGGTTACGACAATGCAGGATTTGTCATGGGTACTTCGTCATCCCTGTTTAACCAGTTCATCTTGCAACTGAATTCCAGTGGAGTTACTGGTGCACTATATGACTTAGCAGAAGATATCTTGAGTGATTTATCAGCGGATTCAGATGATATCGCTATTTACCACCCCAACCCGTTTTCGGATGCTCTTTTGACTTCGTTATCTAACTCGAGTAGCAACACTATTGCTAAATCAGAGTATCTTGAGTTAGTTGACGGCGGAGAGGACAACCAGAACATTCCTCTCTATCCTTTGCTTCAAGCTGAGCGAGGTGTTGATGTGATTCTGGCCTTTGATAACTCCGCAGACACAACCTACAGCTGGCCTAATGGATCTTCCCTGGTTCAAACTTACCAGAGACAATTTGGTGAGATTGCAAATAACACCAAATTCCCTTATGTTCCCGATACACAAACTTTCATCAATGAAGGGTTGGCATTGAAACCTACATTCTTTGGATGTAATGCTACTAACTTGACTTCATTGTTCAATAGTTCGGTTCCAGAGTCTGATATTTACGTGCCTCCTTTGATTGTCTACATTGCAAATTCCCCACAATCTTACTATTCAAACACCTCAACGTTCAAAATGAGCTATGAGCAAGATGAAGTAGCTGGCATGATCCAGAACGGTTACGAAGTTGTGACCCGAGCTAACGGTACCTTTGATGCCAACTGGCCTACTTGTTTAGCATGTGCTCTGGTTCAACGAGAGCGGGAAAGACGAGGTCTGGAGCCTACTGAACAGTGCCAGTCATGCTTTGATAGTTACTGCTGGGATGGTACCAGAAACTCCTCGGCAGTCGATTCTGATTCCTCTCTTATGGAACCCACGGAGGTTATTTCAGAATCAGATGGCAACTCCACTTCGTCGTCTACTGCCGCTGCTGCTTCCAGCACAAAGAAGAAAAATGGTGGCACAACATTGTCAGTGTCTCCCTTATTGGCTGCATTTGCACTAGCAGTGTTTGGTATTTTTATGTGATTATAGTACTAGTAGCATATGTATTGTATATACAAAAAAAAAAATTTATTGAAAAAAAATAAAGCTATACAGGGAGACTGCTACTTTAAAAGAATATATAGTGTTAACTTCAAAACCTAATTGTAATAAGATTCCACGCCCTGGTCAAAAGCTTGTCTCCAGACCCATGCCATATCCTCCTTTCCATTTCCTGTAGATCCGTGTCTCTGCAAGTGCTCAGCTTCCCGAGCGTTTTTCCAAGAAGCTCGACGGCCCAGCTCAGCGCCCTTCTCAGCAAACTTTGCAGCATCTTCCCAGCCCTGCTTGAACCCTTCTTCAAACCGATAATCTTGCCAATCACAGTTACTATCTACGGATTTCCAATAATTCTTGTGGTCACCGAATCTTGTGTTGAAAACCTGCTGGAAATCGTTTTGTGACCGTTTAGATAGCTTGGCTCCTGATGAAAGTGCCTTACGATCCTTCATTTCTCGGTATCCCCATTCTCCACCAGACCCCCACTTGAACTTGTATGTCCAAAAATACTGACCAGCAGTAGCGCGGTTCTTGAAAACTTGGCACTGGCGTTGTCCGTACTCGGTGGCTTTACTGCTTCGGTCGCCGTTGAACTGTTTCCAGGATTGCTCATCTAGCACGCAAGAATACTCGCCAACTAGAATATCCGCATCACGGGTCTCTGGTAAACAGGAGTCTACGTCGCGAATAAGCTGGTCAGGATTCTTGGAGTGGTCACTATCAGAAAAGCATTTGTAGATGTGAGAATCAACCACAAACCCAACATTAGGATGATTGGAAGCAAACTCTACCGCTGCACCTGCATTCCACCCGTCGGATATGACCAGGGGAATATCTGGGTTGACTTTCCTGATTCTGCTTGCAGCATTGATGTAGAACTTTTCCTGGGATCTTCCAAACTCTGGAGCTTCATTCACTAGTTCAAGACCACACACATTGTCCTTTGATTTCAAGCTTGCGGCGGCTTCTTCCAAAACGTCCAACGCCAGCGAGGTATTACTTGAAGAAGACCATAATTTTGAAGTACCACTAGAAGTACCACTGTGCTCTTGGCCATTTGCCCCACCGGGCAAGGCATGCAAGTCCACTAAAACCGCAATTCCGTATTTGGCAGCAGTGTCAATGATTGAGATGATTGCATTCCAACTGTTTTTGTATACTTCTTGATATTTCTCAAACTCAGTGCCCTTAGTGAACTCGCCGTTCCCCACGTTCCAGAACCCAATAGGTAAACGAACAGAATTGGCGCCACTGTTCTGTAACCATTTCCAGTCATCCTCAGTGACCCAGGTATTCCAGTTATCTTCGAACCTCTTGCGAGTCTTTTCAAGCCCGATATGTTTGACGCTAGCAGTAACTGCATCCAGCTCGCTTCCTCCGTGGCAATCCTTCTCGTCAAACATGTTACCAGCTATCCATTTCTCCAGAACAAACAAAGACCCAATGTTTGGTCCATAATTGCGTCTGTTCTGGTAGATCTGCCGTGAGCTGAAATCAGTTTCTCCAGGCGCAACCACCCGCAGTGTTATATCCTTGGAGGATTCTCTGTCTCCGAGTCCTAGTTTCTTCAAAGTTTTACCAAGACCCATGTTGAAAGATACAGACAGACAGTGGACTACTTTGGTTGCGCGGAGAAGATATTTATATGTAATAAGCTAGCTATATAGCTTATAAGCGCAGCACGTACCAGGCTCAGATCGACAGCATCAACGATGTCGATCTAGAATTATCTTTCAAAGGAGCTTTTGCTTGCCATGGCCTGTGCACATGTATACAAAGCAAACATGAATAGATATAAACTTCTAACTACTCGAAATTTGATAAAAACTAAGCTTACACTGAACAGTAAACATGAAAGACTACTCTTTGTCTTTCTTTTGATATATCTTCCTTAGTGCTGGAGAGTCCTTCTTGATAGGCACGTATTTGTCTGCGAGCCTACAGATTAAGGAGGTTAGAATGGTACCGACAAAAAATCAATAAAAGTGAAAAATATGTATACGTACTCTTGAGCTTGTTTGCTGTGGTCTCTGCTGTGCACAGAAACTTTAACTCCATCTTTTGAAATCTTGAACCTCTCTTGTTGCTTTAACTTCTCCTGGACCCTGTCGTTCATGCTCATGGCAGCTTTGTAGATAGCAAACCCTATAAACGACAATAACACCACTCCTGTGATCACCAGAACTAGAGTGAAAATTCTTGCAAGTGTCCATCTGTGAACTATTTTTTTGGCTGCGTTGTACGCGTACGGAGTGCCAACCGTCTCGGTCACCGTAGATACCACTGTTTCAGTAACCGTGGCCGTGACTTTCTCCGTAACTGTCTCTGTAACTGTTGGATAAGCCATAATGCGAAAAGGTAATGAAAATAGAGGCTTCAACGAGAGCTTTTTCTAAAGAAAAAAAGTTTGAAACTTTGAATGAGATATTTAGGGGATCTATATAGAAATTATATTTATATATAGCACAATATTGTATGGGGCAGATAAAAAAGCCTAACGTTGATGATCAACTTGCGGCTGCTGAGCCCTGTACTAGCAATTGCCGCCGTGTACGTCATTGGAGTGAAAAATAAAAAAAATGAAAAAAAATAAAAAAAAACCTTGCTGCTTACACAAATATCTCCATTGATTACATAATTTCTATATATCTTTTCCAGAACTCTCAAACACTGGATACAATTTCGGCAGCTTTCTCCAGGCTAGTAACCATGCGCTGGCATTCCTTACGACGTGAGACCGTGTAGTCGCTTTCCTTGAGAAGTTCTTTCAGTGCGTCATCGTTCTTGTATAGCTTTTCCAGTAGTTCGCGCTGCATCTCTTCCTTGGAGAATTTGACCAGGTTGAGCATTACTGCCTTGGGCACCATATCAATCATTGTACGTTTCACGATATTGAAATATGAAGAGATTAGGAGTTTAATCACCTCGGTCTCCATCGACTCTCGCTCTGACAATGTGCCTGCGGCTTTCAGTACCGGTGGTGGGGGTTCCATGGTAGCCATACGTCGCTTGTTTTTACTGGCAAAGAAACTGCCAAAGAATCCATTGCCCGCAGCGCCAGCAGCATTGCCATTCATGGAATCTGGGTCCGGAGAAGAGCTGGGCGAGAGTATTACTTTGCCTGTTTTGGGGTCTACTTTGGTTGGATGTAGCTTTTCGTGTACCATCGACATGGCAGTATGGCCATTGATGAAATCAGGGTGTGCAGTGTTGACATACGAAGCTTCCATATCCACCAGGTTGCTTACCAGCTTGTTTGTGGGGTCACTGCACGACTTCAAAAATGCAGTTATAGTAGCAATCAGCTGTTCTCGTAGTTGCGGGTATCTTCTGTAGATTGGCTTTTGCAAGATATGATGAACAATACGAATCAGTTCGTCGTAAACAAGAGAAACGCATCGCAAACTTGGGTCCTCAAATCTCTTGATTTGTTGCTTGACAATGACCTCAAACCCTTGAGTAGCCACAAAGAGTGAAGGTGTCGACCCGGAAGAGTTGTAAAGAATGGTTCGGATATCCACGTCCTTGACTTGGTCAAAGGGATCAACTGCGCGAACGCCGTTAGAGTAAAGCTCATGAAACACAAAGCTGATTCGTGCACCTCCAGATAACTCCGTAGTTGACAAATCTTGGCTTTGTCCGTCTAAAATTGTTCTGTACTCGTTTGACAACTCTGTAATCACACTCAAGATAATAT
Source organism: Groenewaldozyma salmanticensis (assembly GCA_003708315.3). Classification (NCBI taxonomy): domain Eukaryota; kingdom Fungi; phylum Ascomycota; class Dipodascomycetes; order Dipodascales; family Trichomonascaceae; genus Groenewaldozyma; species Groenewaldozyma salmanticensis. Next base: position 379,286 of record PPNW03000009.1, read on the forward strand.
TGGAAGGGCTCCCTAGTAACGAGCTGTCGCCGCCTAGCTGTGACAATTCTGCCTGATACTTGGATAATGCACTGTGGATTCGAGCCTTGATATCTGGTAGTGTGGCTTTGATATGGTGCAACAGCAAGAAATTCAACTTCTTTGCTAGGAAGGGCGTACCGCAATAGTGGGCATTTGCTCTGTAACTTGGGTGCTCTTCAAAGAAATTCTTTTCAAACTCCAAAGCGTCTGAAATTCGCTTTTTCTTCTCGATATCCTTTTGACCTCTATTAATCACCGGAACGTAACCATATCTCAGGGGAATAACCTTTCTAGCAAGAATATCCACCACGTCCGTGCCAGGATCCATTAGATCGATTTTGGTTAATACACCAATTGTTCTTGCGCCCTCCGGGTCAACCTCTCTGGCTAACTTAAGTCCGTCAGAGTTTGCCAAGTCGGTATTCGCACTGGTGACACTCAGTATGATTGCATTAGGTTTGGATATATATCTCAACACCATTTCTCTAATTTGTTTCTCGATATCCTTGGGCTGATCTCCCACGGGAACTTTTGTGAGCCCAGGTAAATCAACCAGAGTCAATGTAAGCACATTAGGTGAGAAAATCCTTAGGTTGATAGGCTTATTTGAAATACCGGCGTTTTTACCAGTACTAGCATCAGTTTCTCGAACAATCTCATCTCGGATTGCATCAAAGTCATAAAACTTCTTGTCAGGCAAATGTAAAAACTCGCCCCACTCATCCGCACTCTCGCCATCCTTCAGTTTGACTCCGTCAGGTAACGTATGCGTGCCCTGTTTGACATTTGTTAACTGAAGCACCAAGGGTCTTCTGGTCACAATGCCGTTTCCTCGAGGTAGGAAATCCCTGCCCACAATATTCTCCAACACTGAACTCTTGCCGCTAGATTGCGATCCAACAACTGTGATCTGAGGCAAATCAATAGGATTCGCAGTAGGGCCTAAGCTGGCAAATGCATCCTGGAGTCTGTTGACCGTAGTAATCAACTGGTGATCCATCGTTCTAGGAATAACTAAGAATCTCTAGCACTAAGAAGTGAATCTGATCAACTGGAGTCCTGGTTCACTCTACAGTCGTTATTGTTGTTGTTCGGAATGAAAATAGACGATATATGTAATTAATGCGCTGTCCACAGAACGTTCAACGACAAAATAATGCTACAGAATCCCTTCTTTTTTTCCAATTCTGTTATATATATTGGTGTTGTTGATATGTATGAACCAATATATTTTTCGCCTCTCTCTTGAGCGAGCTCAGCCCGATAAGCGCTGATTTGCTTATGTAATTTCGCCAGCTTAACTTTTTTTTTTTATTTTTTTTTTTTTTTCACCAAAGCTCTATATATTATATAGCAACCACTTAAAACCTCCTTCGTTCTCGGTTGTTTTTTTGTTTTTTTTGTTTTTTTTTTTGTCATTTTTCTTCCTGGCTTTTGTTCACACAGGACCTCCGGTATAAATGACAAGGGAAGTCCCAGAATCGCCGGAGGCGGGCAACGGCGTTAGCAGTGATAATACCAAAGCAGAGCTACACTCTGAGCTTGCGATTTTCAGCAATGCTCTCCAGAAACTGGAGAGTTGTATTGGCCTGGACAAAACTGCTGCTGCTGCATCTTTAGGAGGCGGCAACAATAATAGTAATAATAATAATAACAGCAATGCTGAAAATGAGCTACTGAAAGAAGTTTATAGCAAAGTTTACAAGGTCGAAGTTGAGCATCCCCCGGACGCAATTAGCGATGGAGCAGCTTTGATGAAAGCACATAGCGTGAAGTTTGGTCTTTGCTTCAGGAACCCTCTTTCTGCAGAAGCCGGTATCAAATGTGCAAGGGATTTGTTCAACGCGGCCATTTTGATATGTGCTGCGTGTAACAACATGAATGACAGACGGAGACCTGGGTTTTCCGGTATACTTTTCCAAGAGGTTCAAAGCAGATGTAAAACTCTTCTGGTTGCTTTGTATGATACCGTGCAGGAGTTTGCCCGGTTTATCGACGTTGATGGTTACCCGCCCACGGAGACCAACAAGCGAGCTCTGGAATTAAGCAATAATAATGAGGACTATTTAGAGAAATCGCAAGCAGACTTTACCAGTATTGGCAGGCTTTGGGTTGCCTGTGATGGCGCGAAGGAAGTGCGAATGCTGAGTCCGGGGAAGATCGCTGCAGCTCGCGTGGATTCTCTCGAAGGAATGGTTGAAGACTCCAAGCGAGAGTTGAGCGAGTGGATAGCCAACCCAACCACATCCTCTTCTGATCTCTATGGTTTTGAGAACTTTGAAACATTTGAGGATGGTAGCGACGACGACGATAACCATAAGAACAACAATACCAATAACGACATTAACGACGATAACGACGACAGTGGGAATGACACAGTAGATCCACAAATCTTGCAGTCTGCAAAAGTGTGGGAAAAGAAGATAGGTACGGGACTAATACCTTTACTACGGGTTACAAGAAACAAGAGGTGTAACGCGTTGGATGCAGCTACTTTGGAACATGTATGTCAGCTTGTCATTGAAATCAGCGAAACTCTCGATGAAGTGGTTGCTGAGTACCTCGAGGGCGGCGATGGTATTACTTACGGCGCTGAGCTGGACGAAAAGGTCATGGAGCTAGTTGAGCTAGTTGCAGACAAGACCAAAGTTGATTACACCAGACTTCTCGATAAAATCAAAGAGAACTACCTACAACAAAAACAACAACAATAGCAGCAGCGTTGATTTATTTATAAAAATGAAATGAAGTAGAACAATGTCCATGTCCTTACTTATGTATGTTGAGATCCACTCTTCATCAGAACTTTTGCCATTCCGAGCTAGTTGCAAGACCAAAGTTGAGTTTTACTAGTCGTCTCAACAGAATCAAAGACAACCAACAGCATTGACAGATTCACAAGAAAACAACATGTGTCTATACTTATATATGTATATATATATATATGTGTGTGTAATAGTTTTTCCACTATTTTAGTCCCACTCTTCATCAGAGCTCTTGCCATTTCCTTCATCATCGTCATCATCTCGAGATACCTTACTCTTACGTTGATTCAATGCCTGTGCTAGTGCACTAGCCAGTGAAGCTCCTCCTCCCGCTGGACTTGCGCCACCAGGCGTAGCTGGAGTTTCGCCTCTGGCTTCTTGTACGATCGGACTGGGTCGGTCTAACGCTGACTTATCAACTTTTTTCAGTGCTCCCAAGCCTCCCGCACTTCGGATAGATGCCAAAAGCGCGTCTCTGCCACCGTCAACCTGTGGTAACGCAGGCGTAGCGGCAGCGGCCTGGTTCATTCCAGGAGGTGGCGGTGGCGGCGCAGGTGGCGCATTCATGTTAGTTGGCATTGGAGGCGGCGGCGGCGGCGGCGCATTCATACTGGCTGGCATTGGAGGCGGTGGTGGTGGCGGCGCATTCATACTGGCCGGCATTGGAGGCGGTGGTGGTGGCGGCGCGGGTGGTGCACTTGTGTTGTTCAGCATTGCCGGCACTGGTGGTGGTGGAGGTGGTGAGGCCGCTGCTGCTAAAGGCTGCTGCTGCTGCGGGAGGGGCGGCGCAGAGGGTGGAGAAGTGGCAGGAGATGCAGGTGCGCGAGGTGGAGGAGGGAATGAAGACAACGGCTTGACCTGTAAAGCAGGTAGCGGCGGCGAGGTCGGTTGTTTCTGTAATGGTGGTGGTGGTGGTGATGTCGGCATCATCGAGGGAACCGGCGACCGTTGAGGCAACATGGGAGACGTGCCCATTCTAGGAGTAGTCACCTGCTGTGGCGGTGGTGGCGGCGGCACTACTCTTGATGGTGGTGGGGGCGGTGCTGCTCCTCCCCTGGGTGGTGGTGGAGGCGGTGGAGATCCCATGTTATATGGATTCTGTTGCTGCTGGTGCTGTGGAGGTGGTACAGCACCTCTGAAAGGTATTTGCGGCGGCTGAGCTCCTAATGGTGAAGACATACCTCTGTTGGGCAACATCGGCGGAGGGCCCGGTACAGACCTATTGGGAGGTGGAGGCGGTAGTCCATTCTGAGCATATGGCGATGCTGGTGCTGCCGCTTGAGGAGGAGGTGGTGGTGGTGGTGAAGGGCTGGCTGCTGGTTGTTTGTGCACTGCTTTCTGGCCGATAAACGGCATTGCAGGGGGTACTTTATGCGTGTTCACAGGTACTGCTGGCTGACTTGCTTCTGATTCAGGTGTTGCCGGTGAAGCTGGGGACTCTGATGCCGGTGATGCCAAGCCAGTTGGCTCTGTGGGTGCAGGAGGCGCGGGCGGTGCTGAGGTCGTTGTGTGTGATAATGCAGAAGGTTGCGATGGCGGCGCCGGCGGCGGTGGTGGAGGTGGTGCTTTAGTTCTTCTTTCAGATGTCGAGCTACTAGCACTGCTAGCAGTTGAGTTTGATCTCATACGCGTAGCTTGTGGTGATTGTGGCTGATGTGCTGCTGCTGTATTACCGTTAGCATGTTTAGCAGTAGCGTATCTCCTGGGCACAGGCGGCTCCAAGCCTACCAGAGGTCCACCTTGTTGCTTGATGTAGTCCTTTATAAATGATTTATTCTCGGCAATCATGTCCTCAGTGATGCCTGCCGATGCCAATTCAGCATACAGGGCTCTCCATTCCATCGGCGGCTCATCGTCATAATACAGCGTACCCCCTGCGGTTTCCAGGTTAAACCTTCTTCTGGCCATCCCCGTAGGGTCACCTCTGGGCCCTGAGACGGGAGCTTGTGGTGCCAGCTTTTTCTTCAAAGCAATAGCATTCTTGTTGTTTAGGGTAGCCTTAGAGGCATGCTTGGTCCGATGTGCCACTTTTTTCAGGAAATGAGAAGCTTCAGAATCATCCTCGAACAATAACCCAGCATAGCACTCGTCAAGCTCAAATGAATGGAAAAATGACCGATCTTGGTTATAGTTGAAATTTATATACAGCTCTTGGTCCCACAGAACTCCACGATGACCTGAGATATCAACCAGTTTCAGGAAAAACGTATTACCAACCAAGTCGTTCACTAGCGTTATTGCCCCCGAAAGTCCAGTGTTTGTCCATTGGTCTGGCTCAGGATATGCAATGTAAAGCCGAGCCACCGTGGCATCGAGAATCTTATTAGATGCCTTGGGAATTGCCCGCTTTATCTTCTCTTTATCCGCATCCTTGAGAAGACCCATGTTTTTTTTTTGTTATTTGGGGAAAAATCTACGGAGAATTCCACCAAAAAAGAAAGAAGTGTCGGTGTTGGCTGGGTTTTGAAAGTAGGAAGGGAGAGAGGGTGAAGAAGTATATACAGAGATATCTTGGATCCACCTTTGAAACAATCGACGGTTAGTGAAGCAAAAATATATGTAATCAGCTGTAGAGAATTTAAGGCTGCGTCCGATCAAACAAGAAAAAAAAATTATAACTCCAAAATTTTAATAAGTTTAAACCAATTGGACTTATATATATATATATATATATCTCTGTTGAAATCATGTCCGGAAGACAAGGCGGTAAATTGAAGCGTAAGCATGAATGCTGCTTTTCTGAAATTCACATGGATCATTGAGGTATCTAACGTTTCTAAGCTCTCAAGGCTCCCAAGAAGAAGTCCAATGACAACTTGGATGAAGAAGACCTTGCATTCAAGGCTAAGCAGAAAGCTGATGCTCAGGCAAGAAAGGAGCTTGCTCAGAAAGCTTCCAAGGGTGGCCCACTAGTTGGTGGCGGTATCAAGAAGTAAGTAGAATGAGTGTTCAGAGAGGGGTAGTTAGAGGAGGATGTATTACAATTGCGAGAAAAATGAGTTACTAACAGACATATAGGTCCGGAGGAAAGAAATAGATCTTGAAGGACTTGTTTTGCAAAATTATACTATTATACTATTATATATATAGAGGTTTTTAGGCATTCCTGTTGAGAGGAATGAATACACTCTAGTGTTACTTTCTCTGAATGGTTAATTTGTAAACACAGATATATCTATAGATAGCTGCTGAGTTTTACTCAGAAATGCTGAACTTCCGACCTTGAGAATTCGAAACTTGTCTCGAACTCTTTCTTATGCTTCTCTGAGGAACGTAATAAACCGTTAATAGACGTATGCTAGACCTATATATATATCTGTACAGTATACAACAATATTACATAGCGTACGGCTGAGGAAATCTGGCTTATATATATGTACCTCTGATTATGTCATATCAATGAAGCGCTTACTTCGGGGTAGTTTTGAACTATTTCAACATGAAGTTCCAAAGGAATTCCAAGAAAGAAAGAAAAACCACCAAAGCTCAGAGAACAAACCTCCAATTTAAATTTAATAGAACAGGAACGAGTTGTAATAATAATAATAATAATATTAAATATATCATAAAGTTAATACTATTTTTGAAATTTTAAACCTTTTTCCCTGATTTCCCCCGCTTTTAATTAAATGTCCAAAAAATGTGAGAAAGAAAAAGAAAGGGGTGTGTGCCCCTTCTTAGAGAAGCGAAAGAAAATAAATAACCAGAATAGAAGCAAAAGAATTGTGATATCCGAAAAGAAAAGGTAGTAGAAATGCGGTGGAAAAAGGGGAAAGAGAGAATTGGAAAAAATGAATAAAAAAAAAAGATGTCCCTCTTTAAGCAAGGAAGACCAAGATACCAGCGGCAGCAGCGAAAGCTGAGCCAATGGAAACAACACCTCTGGAAGCGCTGTTAGAAGCCTCAACGGAAGATTCACCAGCCTCGGAAGCACTGGTGGCAGTAGAAACAGGAACGACAGAAGTCTCACCAGCAACAGAGCCAGTCTCGGTAGCGACAGGGGCAGCAGACTCGCCAGCCTCAGTAGCAGCAGAAGCAGCAGACTCACCAGCCTCAGTAGCAGCAGGAGCAGCAGTCTCGGCAGGAGAGGCGGACTCACCAGCCTCAGTAGCAGCAGGAACAGCGGAAGTCACTTCAGCAGGGCAGGTAACTGCACCCTTACTGTTCTCACAGTAGACTGAGGTAGACTCAGTGGTGGTCTCAGTGACAACACCGTTGGTAGTGCAAGGAACAGTGACGGTAACAATGGTAGTGTGAGCAGTGATAGTCTCAACAGCACCGGCAGAACCAGTAACAGTGACAACAGCAGGAACAGCGGCAGCGGTAGTCTCAGCGGCAGGGGCAGGGGCAGCAGTGGTCACTTCAGCAGGGCAGGTAACGGCACCCTTACTGTTCTCGCAGTAGACTGAGGTAGACTCAGTGGTGGTCTCAGTGACAACACCGTTGGTAGTGCAAGGAACAGTGACGGTAACAATGGTAGTGTGAGCAGTGATAGTCTCAACAGCACCGGCAGAACCAGTAACAGTGACAACAGCAGGAGCGGCAGTCTCAGTAGATCCACAAGGTACAGTTCCAGTGGCACAAGAGCAGTAGACAGTGGTTGAAAGAGTAGTAGTCTCGGTAACCACGCCGTTGGTAGTGCAAGGAACAGTCTGGGTGATGACTTTAGTGTAAGTGGTAGTAGCACCACCCTCCTTAGTGACGGTGACCACAGACTCGGAAGCAGGAGCAGAAGTAACAGCTGGGGCACCAGAAGTGACAGGAACTGTAGATTCAGGAGCAACGGTTGGGGCACCAGAAGTGGCAGGAACTGAAGACTCGGGAGCAACAGTTGGGGCACCAGAAGTGGCAGGAACTGTAGATTCAGGAGCAACAGTCGGGGTACCAGAAGTGGCAGGAACTGAAGACTCAGGAACTGATGAGGCTGGAGCAGAAGAAGCAGGAGCAGAAGACTCGGGAACTGATGAAGCAGGAACTGAGGACTCAGGAGCTATAGTCGAGAAACCAGAAGTGGTTGCAGGAGCTGAAGAGGTGACTGGGACAGTGCTGTTCTGAGCAGGTGCGGAGCTGGAAGCGGGAGCAGAGCTAGAAGCGGGAGCCAAGCTAGAAGCAGGTGCTGAGCTGGAAGCAGGAGCAGAGCTAGAAGCGGGTGCGGAGCTAGAAGCGGGTGCCGAGCTAGAAGCAGGAGCAGAGCTAGAAGCAGGAGCAGAGCTAGAAGCGGGTGCCGAGCTAGAAGCGGGTGCCGAGCTAGAAGCAGGTGCGGAGCTGGAAGCGGGAGCAGAGCTGGAAGCGGGTGCAGAGCTGGAAGCGGGTGCCGAGCTAGAAGCAGGTGCTGAGCTAGAAGCAGGTGCTGAGCTGGAAGCGGGTGCTGAGCTGGAAGCGGGAGCAGAGCTGGAAGCGGGTGCAGAGCTGGAAGCGGGTGCAGAGCTGGAAGCGGGTGCCGAGCTAGAAGCAGGTGCTGAGCTGGAAGCGGGTGCGGAGCTGGAAGCAGGAGCAGAGCTGGAAGCGGGAGCAGAGCTAGAAGCAGGTGCTGAGCTAGAAGCAGGAGCAGAGCTAGAAGCAGGTGCGGAGCTAGAAGCAGGTGCGGAGCTGGAAGCAGGTGCGGAGCTGGAAGCAGGAGCAGAGCTGGAAGCGGGTGCGGAGCTAGAAGCAGGAGCAGAGCTGGAAGCAGGAGCAGAGCTGGAAGCAGGAGCAGAGCTGGAAGCGGGAGCAGAAGTGGTGCAAGGAGTAGAGCTAGCAGGCACAGAGCTAGAGCAGGAAGGAACGCCGCCATTGCAGCTGTCGAAAACCATCAAGGGACTAGCAGAGTCAGAGTTACAGTTGGTCTCAGGATCAAAGCTGGGGAATTTACCATTGTTGGAATCAAACTGGAGCTCAATTCTAGGCAAAGTGACCACACATCCACTAGAAGTGTCAGGAACAAAGGTGTTAGTCCAGTAGTAGTCGTACTGATTAGGATAAACAGGAATCTTCACCTCATTCTGGATCTCCCAGATAACTTGAGGACTGGGGACATCTTGCTGGGCATGAGACATGTCAGCTGGATCAGTGGTACCAACATCTAGAGTAACATGGTAAGTGTAGTACCAGACACCATTCTCCTCGTAAACATCGGTGTAAACGATCTCGGCATCAGCACCATTTCCGTTCTTGCCAGCAACACATCCAGGAGAGACCGTGGGTGTGTAGTGAGTGGCGCAAGCACTGGAGC